>CM061271.1:1422500-1835000 GCA_030848825.1 Tadarida brasiliensis
GATTGCCTCCCTGCCTCCCCGCACCACCCAACCAGGGCCCGGGACTGAACCACAGCCGAGGTATGTGCCCTTGACCAGAATCGAACCCACAACTTTCTGGTTCGCGGGCCAACGCTCTAACTGCTGAGCCAAACCTGCCAGGGCAAATTCCTAATAAGTTTTAAGTTATTTTGAGCATTTTTTACTTAATTTATGTTAAGTATTTTATTATTGTCCTGCTGACTTTAGATTCGTCCACTGAGTCAGTCTCAGCGCTTGCTGAAGGCTCAATGCGTTTGCGGCAGCAGACTGCCTGCTGGTGGCAGTGGTGGCTGGGTGCCCTGCCTGTCCCCGGGACCTGGAGAGCACGGTGGGAGCGCCGCAAAGGAGAGGGCGGCAGCGAAGGGCTGCAGCAGTGCTAGGCGCTCCGATGCACAGGGTGCGGTGTCGTGGCTGAGCGGGCCAGAGTTGCACAAACTTAGGCAGCATGTGGTGTGTCCCCCAATGCTCCGAGCCTGTTGTCATTCTTCCTGCTCCATGAGCTCTGCCCCGTGTGGAGAGCTGGCTGGGAGGACGGGAGAATGTGTAGGAAGAGCACCTGCCCGAGTAAGCGCTCTGTCGGCGATGGCTGTTACAGAGATCACCGTAAGGGAAAGGAGCATGACGGCTTAAAGGGCCATACGCACACACTACCAACAGTTCTCATCTGTGTTGGTTTTATGTGACGACTATTGTAGCTGGAAATTCTGTGATAAAAAGGGCATCCTGTGTCATGCTGGCTGCATAACCATTCATTTCACTTACTGTTTTAGGTACCAAAGCAGTCAGACGCACAGCCTCATTCTGAAAACGCGAGTCGCCACGGTGAATGCGGGAAGAAGCAGGTGTCCTACCGAACGGACATCGTTGGCGGTGTGCCCATCGTCACTCCCACTCAGGTGACCAGTTCATTCTTCTGCGGGAGGTGACTTTGAGACTGCAGATTGGTTTCGTATTATGACCAAACCTACAGTAGCACATCTTCTGAAGTAATAGTCGGTGAACACAAAGTTACACATGGGTTTCTTCATTTCAAAGTGTATTTATTGTGAAAAAAAATTATAAGTCCCAGATAAACAACACTTTACTTTCATGTTTTTCTGAGCCTTTCTTCTCTGTACTTTTGCCCCCAGAAATGGAGATATAATCAAACTTGGAACAACACGAGTTTGAACTGAATGGCTCTGTTTATACACAGATTTTTTTCAGTAAATCCCTGTTCTGTTTTCCACCATGGTTGAGGGGCCTGGGGTGCAGAGGGTGGGCTGTCTGCATGGATCTGTGCCATTTCGTGGAAGGCACTTGAGCATCTGTGGACTTTAGTATCTGTGGGGGGTCGTAAGCCAGTCACCTGCAGATACTGAGGGACGACTAAGTTTTGGGGCATCCCTAACCCCCGTGTTGTCCAAGGGCCAGCCGTCCTTTGTAAATGGCTTTTTCCACTCACATCTCAAATGTATTTCAAGTCATCAGAAATTATTCTTCATCATTTTTTTTTTTTATCCTCACCAGAGGACATTTTTTCATTTTTTGCTCAGATAGAGTAGGAGGGAGAGAGAGGAAGAGAGAGAGAAACATCTATGTGAAAGGGCCACATCGAGTGGCTGCCTCCTGCACGACCAACCAGGGCTGGGGACAAACCGCAACCGAGGTATACATGCCCTTAGCGGGAACTGAACCCGGGTCTCTCCGGACCGTAGGCCGACGCTCTAACCGCTGAGCCAAACCGGCCAGGGCCATTCTTCATCATTTTTAATGACCGTGTAGTGGTTTTGTTGCCGGTGTCTTAAGAAAGGCATTTCAAAGGGCCCACGCATGGAGAAGTTTATGCACAGTGGCAAGACTATTGGGGTGAAGGGAAATACTACACCCCTGGGGATGCAGAGGGCGGGCGGGCGGGCCCTGGCAACCACCGCCGAGAGCCTCGGTAATCCTCTGCACATTTTCTTGGTTTTCGAGAAGGACCAGGCTTGCTTGCTTTTTTTTTTTTTTAAATCCTCACCCGAGGATATTTTTCTATTTATCATCAGATAGAGTGGGAGGGGGAGAGTTTGAGAGAGAGAAACATGCTGTGGCTTCCTGGTTCACGAGGCTCCCTAGTTCACGAGGCTCCCTAGTTCATGAGGCTGAGTGTCAGGTTCCCTTGGCTCCCACCCTTTATCAGTAACTAGCTACCTGTGCTAACGTTTTTGACATGAGTGACCACAATGTACAAATCCCCTGTTGTTGGACAGAGCTCTCTCTTCTTTTTCTCTCTTTTTTAATAAACAGTGTGAGTAGGGAAAACCCACTCTTCCTCCTGTGTGTTTCTTTCTAACTCTCACTACCAACAGCACTGCCACCACATGCGAGGGCTTCTTCCCCCACACTCAGCAGTGTGGCGCCAGCCGGTGTCCTGCAACTAACTCAGTTCTGACCTGGACCCCGTAGGTTCAGGGCTCAGTCCCACAAGACTGCCCCCCACCCCACCCCTTTGCCCTCTAGATGCCAATTGCAGGTCCAGGTGGTTGTTACCTGTGCTTCCGACCCATGGGCTATACTTGGAGATCCCACAACACCCTCCTTGGGTTTCATTTACTTGCTAAAGCAGCTCACACAGAAGTAGGGGAGACAGTTTGCTGACTGTTCACTAGTCTGTTATAAAAGGATCGGTAAAGGTCAGCTGAACATCCAGAGGGAGAGCTGCAGGGGCAGGCGTGTGGAGGGAGAGCTGCAGGGGCAGGCGTGTGGAGGGAGAGCTGCAGGGGCAGGCGTGTGGAGGGAGAGCTGCAGGGGCAGGCGTGTGGAGGGAGAGCTGCAGGGGCAGGCGTGTGGAGGGGGGCGTGTGGAGGGGGAGCTGCAGGGGCAGGCGTGTGGAGGGGGGCGTGTGGAGGGAGAGCTGCAGGGGCAGGCGTGTGGAGGGGGGCGTGTGGAGGGAGAGCTGCAGGGGCAGGCGTGTGGAGGGAGAGCTGCAGGGGCAGGCGTGTGGAGGGAGAGCTGCAGGGGCAGGCGTGTGGAGGGGGAGCTGCAGGGGCAGGCGTGTGGAGGGAGAGCTGCAGGGGCAGGCGTGTGGAGGGGCGTGTGGAGGGAGAGCTGCAGGGGCAGGCGTGTGGAGGGAGAGCTGCAGGGGCAGGCGTGTGGAGGGGGGCGTGTGGAGGGAGAGCTGCAGGGGCAGGCGTGTGGAGGGAGAGCTGCAGGGGCAGGCGTGTGGAGGGAGAGCTGCAGGGGCAGGCGTGTGGAGGGGGGCGTGTGGAGGGCGTGCAGAGCTTCCGTGCCCTCTCTGGGCACACTCCCCCTGTACCCCTGGTCAGCAGGCTGATGCTCTCTGACCCCCTGTCATAACTCTGTTTCTAGCCCCTCTTCCCTCTCTGGGGGATGGGGTGGAGGGCTCGGTCTTTCTGGTGACCAGCCCCCGTCCAGGAGCCCACCCACAGTCACCTCCTTAGAACAGACACTGCTCTCACCCAGGAACTTCCAGGGGTTCAGGAGCTCTGTGTCAGGAACCGGATCAAATACGAAGTTGTGGAGCAGAAGATGCTCTTATCACTGAAGAAATGACAAGGGTTGTAGGAAGCGTCTAGAGATAAAATGGCCAGGTCGAGGTGTTTGTGAATGTCTGTACTTTCTTAGACCTGGCATCGGTGAGTTGAACAGAGGACCGGAGTTTTGACTCAGTTCTATCCGAAAAATACTGATATGCTAAATTAAGTCTTACTTGAGTATTATAAAAAATACAAATTTATAAAAAAATTTTACAAAAAATTAAAACTTTTGCAGGAGCTTAAATTTCCTCTGTTGCTACTGAGTGGGGGAGTCTGTGACACGAACAAGTTACTAGCGGCTGAGAAACCAGTCATTGGAATTGCCGTTGCCGGGCATTTTCATGACCGGTGTGCCTTTCTGAACTCAAAAGGCCTTGGCACTTTATAGATCTTTAAAATCCAAGTCTGTTATCCACTGTGATTTTTAGGCCTTTTCCAGGGGGGAGAGATTAGAGAAAGAGAATTCAAACTACATTAATGATTATAGAGTGCTTTCTTTATGCCAGGCAGGGGGTGTATCAATGAGCGAAAATTCTTTGCTCTAGTGAGAGGGGTTATATTTTTCTCCAAGTTCAGTAAAAAATAATTTAGCCCTGGCCGGTGTGGGTCAGTGGTTAGAGTGTTGGCCCGCGGACCAATGAGTCTCAGGTTCGATTCTGGCCAAGGGCACGTACCTCAGTGGCGGTTCGTCCCCAGCCCTGGTCGGGGTTGTGCAGGAGGCAACCAGTCGATGTTTCTCTCTCTCTCTCCCTTTCTCTCCCGCTCTCCTTCCCACTCTATCTGAAGATAAATAGAAGAATATCCTCGGGTGAGCATTAAAAAAAAAGCATTTAGACTATGTATTATCAAGAAAATGCCAAATCTTATTTGCATGATTAGTTTAGTAACTATTGGGTTAGTGGTTAAGTGCTGGGATTACAAAGTTAAGTAAATAATTAGTGCTGTTGACCTGTCTAAATGTAGGACAGGTTGGAAATTCCTCAAGTTGGGATTTGAGTACTCAGTTTTTCTCTTGAAATTTAGGAAAGCTTGAAAAGGTGCGTTTGGCTGGTATGTGGCGTTCCACACGATCGCAGGCTGTGTGTCGTAAATAAGCGGAGTTGTACTTTGGGGAATGAAAACCTGAGGATAGCTAGATAGTTTTTTAAAAGCACCGGACTTGCATGTAAAAACAATATTTAAACTACAGCACTCGTAGAAAGGGCAAAGGAGGAAATGTGCAGGCTCCAGGACCAGCCACAGAGCTTTTGGAGTCGACATCCAAAGCACAATACATAAAAGGAGAGAATTGATAAGTTTGACCTCATCAAGATTTAAAACGCTGGCTCTGTTAAGTGGATGAAGAGAAGCTGCACGTTGGGGGAAGGTGTTTGCAGACCACACGTCCAGCAGAGCATCCAGACGGGACGGAGAACTAGCAGCACTCACAGTGAGACAGACAGTCCGGTCAGAGGACGGGCAGACTTCATGGGCAGATCCCACAGAACGTGACAGGTACACGGCCCCAGAAAGGGGAGGTGCAGATGAAGACCACGATGAGAGACCACGCACACCTGTCGGGACGATGCCCCTGGAAGGTAACGGAAGGCCAGTGCTGACGAGGACGAGGAGGAACGGAGCACGCGCCCTCCCTGCCGGCGGGGAGAAGTACAGCGCCCTGGAGAAGAGTTTGGCAGAGTTTTGTAAAAATAAACTTGCAATTAATATATGAGCCAGCAGTAACACCCCGAGGCAGGTGCTCCAGAGAAATGAAGACTCATGTTCACACAGAAACCTGCACATGAGTGTTCCAGCAGCTTTATCCCAATAGCCCCAGACTGGAAATAGCACAGCTGCTCTCTAACGGGTGGACGGTCAGACAGTGTGCCACAGCCCAGAACCTCTCGGCGACAAGAGGGACGGGCATTCCATATAAGGAGCAGCCTGATGGATCTCCAGAGAATTAGGCTGAGTTGAAAAAGCCACTTTCGCCCGGCCGGCGTGGCTCAGTGGTTGGGCGTTGGCCTTGCACCAAGAGGTCGCCAGTGTGATTCCCGGTCAGGGCACATGCCCAGGTTGTGGGCCTGATCCCCAGTGGGGGGCATGCAGGAGGCGGCCAGTTGATGTTCTCTCTCATTGATGTTTCTATCTCTCTCCTTCTCCCTTCCTCTCTCTCTCTCTCTCTCTCAAATCCATAAAGAAAAAAATTTTTAAAAAAGCCACTTTCAAAAGCTCCCACTGATTCCGTTTGTATTATATCTCTAAATGTTAGAAAAGTATGATGGGGACGAATGAGTGGTTGCCAGGGGGTTGGGGTAGGGGCTCGAAAGGGTGGCCTCAGGGCCTGTGGCGATGGACACCGCTGTACGTTGGTGGCGGGCGGGGAGGATGTGAAAATGCACAGGACGGTGCACACCCAGACAGACGGACAGACTGCTGGACCGCACGTGGTCGCGCAGCACCTAGTGTCCGTTTGCGGGTGGCTGTGCTCACTGTTCCCCGTCCGGGGCCCGGTTTGGAGGGTGCGTAGGCCTTCCTGTTCGTGTTCAACATTGCTTCCTGTGCATCCATATAATTACATCAACAGGAACAGTGAGGCCCCCAACCCCCCCAAAAGCACTGCTGGCGGGACTTCTGCAGAACAAGGGAAGTAGAAATCTGTGGTCAGTCGGTGGTGTGAAAGTTATGACTTGGTATCTCAGATTCATTAGAAAACTTTTCGCTTCCAAATCTGTCCCTGACTGAGCTAGGATGGAGGCTGAGGTTCCTCGGGGGGACGGCCTCCAGGTGCGCTCTCCCCGTCTAGTGTTTCAGTTCCCGTCGACATTCAGGACCTCTGCTGTCTCGGGCGCACAGCGCGGGCCGGACGACCACGCACCTGACGCGGCCCTGAGGTGCCCGTGCCTCGCTGGTGCGATGCTGCTGACTGCGCCTCTGCTCCGCTCCAGTGTGCTTCGACGCCGAACACTCAAGGAAACATTGTTTTTGCTTCATTTTAGAAAGAAGAAGTTAGTGACTGTGGGGAAGGTGCTGACAGAAACCATGTGAAGCGGTCCCAAAGCCACCTCCCTCACCTGGCCTCCAAGCCCCCGTCCGACAGTGCGGTCATCAAGGCGGGGTACTGTGTCAAGCAGGGGGCAGTGGTGAGTACTCAGAGTGCGTGCAGTGCATCGCGATCCTTAGCGAGCACGGGTGCAGGTCAGTGGTTCTGAAATACCCAGAGGCAGAGGTCAGCCTGCCAGGGTGTCGGGGGCGGAGGGGTGCTCAGAGCTCGGTGCTGTTCTTTTCTTGGTCTGTGAGCAGCTGGGCAAATTAATTCTTAGTATGACTGACCTTCCATTTCAAATGAGCTTTCCTAACAGTTATTTATTTCAGAAAGCTTTTCTATGGATCCCCCCTGCCCTTGGGAGTGGGTCAAGGAAAGAGCAGGGAAGAGGGCCAGGGGGTGGGGTGTGGACGTCATCTCAACACTACCCCACTGGATGTTGGGCTGACCTCAGTTGAAGCTCTGTGACCTTGGGCTACTTCACCTCTCAGCCTCTCGGTTTCTTTGGAAGGGAAGTCGTAAAACCTGCTGTCCAGAGGCTCCTTGGAGAGGTGTGAGTAAGAAGGCACCTGGTCCTTGGTGAGCCCAGGCCCGTGGTGGGGACTGCCGGAGCACACCGACCAGTGTTTCTGACACACACGTCATGCTTCCTGTGTGAAGGTGGGGGCCAGGGCTCCCACTCCATGTCTGCAGACAGTCAGCACCCTCAGCCTGACCCCATGTCAGGCCTCCTTCCGAGACAGCCCTTGACTCGAGTCCACAGTGCCTCCCTTGGAAACACCCAAGCGCTTTCGCAGAGGCTCATTGACAGAGATGGCTGTGCGGGGTAGTTTCACTTATCACACATTCACAGTTTCACTGTCGGTACAGAGTCCCTGTTAGTGAAGAGACTCAATGTGGTTTAGTGACATTTCCTGTCCTCGCTCTTGGACCCTTGAGAGAGCTTATGTTGTGGGGTTGGATGGGGAAGTGCCTTTTTTTTTTTTTTTAAACTTTTAGAGCATTAAAAATATAAAACTCTGTTATCCACTCATGTGATAGAAGCTGACGACTGGCCACCAGGGCTGGATCGGGGGGTCAAAGCCTGAGCAGCAAAGACATGAGGTCTCAGGAGCCCCTCGCCGCAGAGGGCGCTGTGCGCCTCTCCAGTGCCCGACACCGCGGTGGGGTCCAGTCCAGATGATTCAACGGCCGTTAGCATGCGGCACTGCTAGGGACGGAGTCTCACGTCTGTGTCCATCTCTGCAGATGAGAAACTGGAAGAGGAGGTACTTCCAGCTGGACGAGAACACAATCGGCTACTTCAAGTCCGAGCTGGTACGTCGCTCGTCACAGAGTCGCTTTTCAGAGTCTGAGAAGTGTTCCACTGTGGTGGTTTTTATGCATATATGTGACTTCTTGTCCTATTTTCTGTTTTTAAAATAATTAAACTCTGGTTTCAGAGGTACATACAATTCAGATTTTGTTGCGATGCTTTGGTTAATGGTGTCTTTGTTAAATCTATCTTAGATGAAAAGATCCTATCTTCAAAGGCATTCCACCTTGAAAGAATTAAAACTATCAGAACCCCTCAGTCTCCAGATGTCCGTGAAGGGCCCTGGAGGAGGTGGAGGGCACAGGTGTCTGCAGGCCCCGTCCAGCCCCGCACGTCCGCCCTTCCTTCCCTGTCCTCTCTCCAGTCTTCCCATGGGATCGCTGTTAAGTCTCTTTGTGCACGTTGTTTGGTTCCGTCGGAGGCAGGATTAGGCTGAAGTTCCCTCTTCCGTGGGTGTGAGCATCATCCTTATGGAAACATTCTTGTCACATGATCTACACATCGGCACTTGACACAGCTGTCCCGCCTCCTCTTGTTTTCTGGGCCTTTGGGGGACCAGATGAAGGCAGCAGAGCGCACTGTCGGGGGCCTCCCCGGGAGGTCTGTGAGGGCCGCGGGCCGCGTGCCGGGGACGAGGGTGGCTGCCGTGACGGAGGAGCCTGGCTTCATTCGATCTTAAACGAAGACGGGTTGTATTTATGTCTGTCAACTGGCAGGAGTCGCTGCACATGGCCCGTGGCACTGTGCGGGCAGCAGAGCACCAGAGAGGAGGAGGAGAGCTGGCTTCCCGCGAGTCTGTTCTGGGAGGCCTTGACTTCACGCCTCCCGGTCCCTCTCCCCGCTTGTGCCGTGCTCCCCGCTCTGCTCCGGGATTGTGGGCGTTCTGCCTCGATCAGGAGCGGACTGCGCGCTGCTGTGGAGTTTCTCGGTGCCCTCTGCACTGTGGACGCAGCTCCCGTGCTCGGTAGATGAGCAGTAGTGGCTTCTCAGTGACCGAAGGTGACGTGTCCTGGCAGGAGCTGCCGTTGCAGCAGGGAGCCTTTCTCACACTTGGATCAGGAGCCTCGACTGGAAGTGCTGGTCGCTCGGCTCAGAGAGCACAGCCTGTGTCTCGGGCTGCGCGGCGCTTGGCTGGCAGTCGGCTCCTGGGCAGAGGCAGCCAGCGATGCCCCGGCCTTCGGGAGCTCAGTGCTGCCAGAGGGGTTGGCATGTGCCCTGCCACTCACAGTGATTGTGAAAAGTCGAGAATGTTAAATACTTACTGAATCTTGAAACCTGCATTGGACGTTTTGCTGTAAAGTCTGAGACAGGTACTGAGCGATCCTAGGAGGCAGGTAAATGTGTACGTTTAGGGCATGTTAGTCAGGAAACACAGGTAATGAAGCAGTAAGTATCGTTGTGGTTACTGTCCTTTACCATCACGAAGAGGTGCAGCTCAGCTTCTCTGCAGCCTCGGGCGTCTCGGGGTGTCCCGGGGTGCTGCGGGCCAGGGCGGTCAGGGAGCAGGTGCCCTGGCGTGGCCATCACATGCTCACAGCATCCTGGGTAAGGTCCAAGATCGGCACCTGACCCTCCAGAGAGAGTGCTGGCGGCTGGCAGGAAAGTCCCAGGGCCCGTGACGTGTCCTGAGAACTGCTGTGTCACAGCGCCCCTTGGCCCGGAGCCTGGCTGCAGTGGGAAGTGGCGTGTGGACGGCTCCGGGTCAGGAGGGGTGCGCGAGAGCTGGAGTCCGACTGGGCGGCTTCAGACCGTGAGCAGTTTGTTCGCTTATCTATTTTCAGATTCTCAAGAATGGTATATGATAAAAGCTGATGTTCTAAGTATAAAAGGGCCCGGCCGGTGTGGCTCAGTGGTTGCGCATCCACCCATGCACCAAGAGGTCGCTGGTTCAATTCCTGCTCAGGGCACAATACCCAGTGGGACGGTGTCTATCTCTCCCTCTCCCTTCCTCTCTCTCTAAAAATAAATAAAAAAAAATTTTTTTAAAAAGTATAAAAGGGCTTTTTTACAGAACCTTTTGGTCGTGGAAAGTTGGAGCGTGCAGGGCTGCCCGCCCCCAGGTCCCCTCGTCATCAGCACAGTGCTCGTTCTGTTTCCTCTGGGCCACCACTTCCTCTCAGACTTTGCAGCAAGTCCTAGGCATGGTCATTTTGCTTGTAAATATTTTAGTATGTATCTCTAAAAGATAAGGATTTAAAAGTGTTTTTTTATTAAGTATGAAAGATTTATGTCTGCCCGGCTGGTGTGGCTCAGTGGTTGAGCGTCGACCCTGCACCAAGAGGTCATCAGTTCGATTCCTGGTCAGGGCACGTGCCCAGGTTCTGGGCCCGATCCCCAGTGGGGGGCATGCAGGAGGCAGCCAGTCAATGTTCTCTCTCATCGATGTTTCTATCTCTCCCTCGCCCTTCCTCTCTCTCTAAAAATCAATAAAGAAAAAAAATTAAAAACAAAGATTTATGTGTACAACTGAAAACTGGAGAAAGCATTTGTAGCACGTGTCAGAGATAAAACATTAATATCCCTAGTATATAAAGAATCTCAAATTTAGGGGCGGGGACCCTTCCTCATCATTTTTCCCTCTTTTTCTCCCATCAATCCTGAGCAGTTCAGACCTAAATTCTTCTCTAGGTGAGAAGAATCCACGTAGGCATGCGTTGTAGTGGGGCGGGAGCATAGGGGCCAGAGCGGGCAGGGGGCGGGGCAGAACAGCGGGCCGTCCCGGCGGGTCGGGTCAGCGTGGAGCAGTGAGGAGGCGGCAGAGGTGGAGAATGGTCCCCTATGCTGACTGATGAAACAGGACATTTCCTAAGGGTGTTAGAAGTCAGCGTTCTCACTGTTCAAGAAGGAGTGATACAAAAAAGAAAGTGTTTGTGTTAGATTGGAATTGGAAATACTGATGTGAACTTTTCACATATACAGATCGATGTATAAATAGATGTGGATGTACATGTACGTATGTGTTTACACTTACCTGTGTGCATATAATATGGTCCCTAGCTCTGTGCTCTGGAAACACTCCCACTGTCCACTGGGAGAAACCAGGCTCCCTGAAGAAATGGCAGGTTTCAGAGCCGGGACTGGAGAAATGTCTCAAAGAACCTTGGAATTTCCTACGTCAGAAAGCAGGGATGTGCCCATAGAATGATAGGGACATATTATTTGGGGCAGTTTGGTCATTAAAGTGAGTGAGGATAGTAACACATGATTGATTGCCCATTGAATAGAACAGCTGAACGAGTGAGTGCTTGTGTTTACGTGTACGATGGGGAACGGCATAGTTTCAAGCACAAAGGAGCAAGGGGGACTTCATGTGAAGAAGCCTGGCAGACGCCACTCTGATCAGGTGACCAAGTGATTCATGTGAACGTCCTCAGTGTCACTTCCGCGGTGTCCCAGACACCCACGGGAGGGCCATCCTGCAGAAGCACCACTCTTGAGTCCTCAGTGGAGTCAGGACTGGACGTCAGGGAAAGAACAGAGATGAGGCAGTAAATGCAGTCTGTGGCTCTAAGCTGAATTCTTTGCGTTATTAAAGACATTTGGGTGACTCTTCCTGATTTTGGTGTTTGTGTTGTGATAATAATGAGGAGGTCTTTGTGGGAAACACACTAAATACTCAGGCAGTAGGAGCCAGGCCATCACCTCTCTCTGAAGTGGTTTAGGAAAATCGGTTCTTTGTGCCGAGATTGCAACTTTTGTCTAAGTTAAGTTTGTGGTTGGTTCAAAGTTTAAAAAGAGAGAAAGTCAAGGGGAAAATGTCTGGTAGAAAATGAGCAAAAGACATGAATAGATAATTTATTGACAAAGAAATTAAAATGGTCCTTAAACATAAAGATATTTTAAAATCACTTGTAATTAGAGAAGCAAGGATTAAAAACACACCAAGCACTATTTCTCGTCTGTCGTGAGAAAGCCACGGCTCCAAGTAGCTCCCCACAAGGGATCCAGTGACGACACGGGGGAGAGTCATTGACAGCCGCGGGCGAGCATGCCCTTAGCAGGGGTCGGGGTCAGCACACCGCTGACGTGGCAGACCACTGTCATGCGCCCTGAGAAGGGTGCACCACGAAGAACACATCCTCACGTCTGTGGCCTCCTGCCCAAGCCGTGCAACCCGAGTCTCAGCACGGCTGGCATCAGACAGACCCAGCGAAGGACGTCCGCAAATAACTGCCTGGCTCTTTAAAACCTTCAAGGTCAGGGAAGGCTGAACTCTTCCCCAGCCAAGGAGACTGAGACATGACGACACCCTGGATCAGAAAACGTGTCTTTCCTCTGCCGTGAGGGATGCTGCTGGGGCAAGGAATGAAATCAGAAAATGGGGTGTGTACAGCGCCAAGGTGGGGTGTTTGGTTTTCCCACTTGTACTTGGCTGTAGGAGAACATTCTTGTTTCGGGAAATGGACACTGAAGTCTTCAGTGGTATAGGTGTATCACAGCCACGAGGTGCCTTCAAGCATTTTGGGAAAATACAGTGTATCATGTTCACATATGTGCACAAACACAGTGATTTAGCCACTGTGAAAGAGTAACATCTTGGTAAACAGGATGCAAGGTACACAGAAATTTTAAGTCTGAAATTATTTTAAAATAAATTGTTTTGTAAAAGTTTAAAGAAAGATTTATGATTTTACAAAGGCCTTCAGCCATGGTTTACTTTTTTCCTCAGTGCTCGTAAAATAATGGCACGCCAGTCTCATGATGTCCTGTTCAGTGAGACACAGTGTATAGTGTTTCATGGAACGTATAGTGTAAGTGTTAAACTGTTAGGAACTAGTTATGTCTTATATTTGTATCTTCTATCTGGTTTTGTAACCTGAGGTCAGGTACTTAACAGGTTTAATCCTGTCTCCTTGGGTGACTAGTAGTGCATGCATTGTGGGGTTGTGGAAAGTGTGAGATGACATTTAAAATCTGCAGATGGCCCGGCACCTAGTGAGTGTTGGATACATTGTGCTGGTTAAAACACTGTATTCATATGAAAGTGTTAGTCTTAAGCCCTGGCTGGTTTGGTTCAGTGGTCAGAGCGTCAGCCCAGTCACCAAAGAGTTGCGGGTTCGATCCTGGTCAAGGGCACGTACCTTGGTTGTGGTTCGTCCCTGGCCCGAGTCGGGGGTCGTGTGGGAGGCAACCAGTCGATGTGTCCCTCTCACGTGGATGTTTCTCTCTCCTTTTTTCTCCCTCTCTCTCCCTCCCACTCTATCTGAAGATAAACAGAAAAATGTACTCAGGTGAGGATTAAAAAAAAAGTGTTAGTCTTAAAATATGCATTTAACTCAAAGTAGTTGAGTGTTGCCTTCCATATCAAAATGACGTCCTGGAGAGGAACTGCTCCACTTGGGGTTCGTAGGGGCTGATTGGGGTCTCATGGCTGATGGCCTTCAATAGGGTACATTTTCATTGAGCCAGAAACAGTACGAATGTGGGTTGTGTACCAGTTTCCTTGTTTCAGACCACAGGGTGTGCAAGGCGTAGTATTTGAGCTGTTCTGATGCTGGATAGTTGCAGAAGGTTGAATTATGTCTTAGATTTGCTGCAAGAAAGAAGTGCAGCCCGGCCGGTGTGGCTCAGTGGTTGAGTGTCGTCCTGTGCACCAGGAGGTCATGGTTCAATTCCTGGTCAGGGCGCATGCCCGGGTTTCGGGTTTGGTTGGTGCCGCCCGTGTGTGTGTGTGTGTGTGTGTGTGTGTGTGCGCGCGCGCGCACACAGCGTGTCACACAATAGGGACATGCAAGAGCAGCCAATCGAAGTTGCTCTCTCATCGATGTTTCTGTCTTTCCCTCTTCCTCCTTCTCTCTGAAATCAGTGAAAACATATTAAGAAAGAAAGAAGCATAATTTTTACATAAATCTCCAAAAAGGACAACTGACTTCAAGAGGATTTTAAGAATATACCTTATGTATCTGTTTGTTTGTTTGTTTGTTTTTGGCCAGGAAAAGGAACCTCTCCGCGTCATACCACTGAAAGAGGTCCACAAGGTGCAGGAGTGTAAGCAGAGGTGAGCGCCCGCTCTGACCTGTGTGTGTGTGTGTGTGTGTGTGTGTGTGTGCGCACAGCGTGTCAGTGCGGCCCGTGTGTGTGTGTGTGCACAGCGTGTCAGTGTGGCCTGTGTGTGTGTGTGTGTGTGTGTGTGTGTGTGCACAGCGTGTCAGTGTGGCCTGTGTGCTTGAGTAGGGGTGTTATTGCTCTGTGTTCTACTGTTACTTTTAACTTCCAATAGTCGGGATATGCTGAAACTTTAAAACCCTCACATTAAAGTATTGAGATTTTGCCCGGCTGGTGTGTGGGCCAGTGCATGGAGCATCATCCCATGGACAGAGGTCCTGGTTCGATTCCTGGTCAGGGCACATGCCCAGGTTGTGGGCTCGATCCCCAGTGGGGGGCGTGCAGGAGGCAGCTGATCAATGTTTCTCTCTCTCTCTCTTCCTTTCTCTCTCTAAAAAAATCAATTAAAAAATATTTGAAATAAGTATTGAGATTTTTTTGTTTGAAAAGTGAAAATTAGGAAACTATCCTTAAACTTATCAATGGAGAGAAAAAACTTTAATATGGACAGTTGTCCTCTTTAACAGATTTGTGTATTAGTCTTTCAGCATTTCGAGGTTGGTGCAGACTAGGGCTCTGTGAGAACATGTGGTAACTGCACTGTTTCTCTGAGCAGACTGATTTCTTTGTTAAAACCTTTGACTTAAAGTAGTTTTATATACCTTGTCTAACATATACATGTAACTATTTAAAGTACAATGCAAAAATAAGTTGATAAAGTCGATAACTTGGTTTTGTTAAATCAGTATTTTACCTCTAATATTGACTCTCTTATGATGCATATTTGTTACTGGGTACATAAGTGAAAACAAACTTTCAAACAACTGCTGTGTAAGTAACTTGGACACTTTTTGTTAACAGTGATATAATGATGAGGGACAATCTCTTTGAAATTGTGACATCATCTCGGACTTTCTATGTGCAGGTGGGTACTTCTTTGGAGATGGTAGGTCCTCTTCATGGGAAATTAATAATGTTAGAGGTGAAGTAAACTGGTAGCTTATGAAAATAAACAAAAAATAAGACAACTGTAATTCACCAGAAAGTGTTCTATCTAAGATTATTGGTAGGTTCATATGTTCAGCAAATAAGGCTATCGTTGTCATGAGTTAGTCGAATAGAATTAATATTTTGGGGAAAGGGGATGCTACTCTAACTTACAGGCTAAGGGTGTGGCCTGGCCGGTGTGGCTCAGTGGTTGAGTGTCTACCCATGCACCAGGAGGTCACCAGTTTGATTTCTGGTCAGGGCACATGCCCAGGTTGTGGGCCTGATCCCCAGTGGGGGGCATGCAGGAGGCGGCCAATCAGTGTTCTCTCTCATCGACATTTCTATCTGTCTCTCTCTCCCTCTTACTTCCTCTCTTTCTAAAATCAATAAAGAAAAAAATTTTTAATTAAATAAAATAAAGGCTAAGGATGTACTTTCAACTTGGATTAGTTTTGCACATATTTTGGGTTTTTGATGATACTGTTTTGGTGGTTTATAAAAGGGGGCTCCGAAGCCCATAACAAAAGCAGACAGCACAGCTACGAGTTTCAACTGAGGGTGGGTCGGCATCCTGTATTTAAGTCTTAAACTGCTTTTACTTACCATGTTAATTAGGTTGGAATTGTTTTTAAAAGAACGTTTGTTTTCGCTTTATAGAACTGACATGCTTATTGCGGAAAATTTATGGGAAAATAGGAAGAAAAGGGCCAACGGCTCTGACCGCTGAGCCAAACCGGCCAGGGCACGGCCCTTGGTTCTGCATCATTAAAAGTCCCCTGGAAGCCGTTTAGAACTGCCCGTACTTTTGTGTGGGTGTTCACAGCTAGACTTTGTGCTGCGCTCTCGTTTGCACAGTTCTCTTACATTCACTGTGATTGACAGTGTGGTGAACGTTTTTGTGCAAACGTTTGCCTGCATTTTTTACTTCTTCAGGATGTTTCTAGATCGAGAGTAAATTGAAGCATGAACCTTTTGAAACCTCTTTATTTTGCCAAATTGGTTTCTAGACATGTCCTCCTCTTAGCAGTAAATGAAGGAGGTATATGCTTTAATTTTGCCTATGTAGAATTTATTCTTTTAAAAAGTATTTGTTAATATTATTGGTTCAAAAATATTATCTTGTGTCTTTAAAATTTTTGAATCTGGATTCCAGAATCTAGAAGTTAAGGGCAGTGTCTCTACACCCCTCTTAGGGCCTTTTAACTGGATTAAAGTCATAGTAAGGTTTGTGATTCACATCGGAAGCCAAGGTCCTATCGAGGAGTGTACTTTGGACTGTGACCAGTGCTTCCTTGAGGATTATGGTGCTACGAGAAGGTATTTCTCCACAAATAACTTAGCAAAACCTGGTTTAAAGCGATTTCTAAAAGTTTGTTGTCGACACCATTTATCACCAAAGTGCACACGTTGAGTTTGGAGATGCAGGTGCCGTGTTCGGGACACTGACTGACCGCGCGTTCCTCCCCACAGGCGGACAGCCCCGAGGACATGCACAGCTGGATCCGAGCCGTCTCCGGCGCCATCGTGGCCCAGCGGGGGCCCGGCCGCTCAGCCTCCGCTGTAGGTCCCTGTTCTTGGGAGGTGCTCACTTGGGTTCCCCACCCTGCCCAGTTCCTTCCTTCCTCTCCCTCGTCCCTCCGGTTTCCCTCTGCACTGAGAGTTACTCGCATGGTGACTTTCCCGCCGACTGGACCTGCAAGCAGACGTGCATCTCTGACTTGACGCCTCCTTGTGTCGCGTGCACATGCCTTCTCTGCGTCGGGTCGTCTGGCGCACCGTCAGGCAGCTGCAGGACGGCGTCTCCCTGCTTCGTCCCAGCGGCTCTTCGCTGTCGGGAGGTCCGATCGGGTCTGACCGGACCCGTTCTCAGTGCGGAGGGCGGCCTGCCGAGAAAGGAAGCACCTTCCGCTGGAGCGATTGGTGACCAGCCCCATTCCTCTGCTCTCTGCCCCTCAGCTCAGTCCTTCGGCTTGACTGCGCCGCGAGGCCACGGAGCCGCTGGAAGCCAGGGCGCCACGGGCCTCGCGGTCGATGTTTCCCACTTCCTGTTTCGTCTCGTTTTCTAGTCTGTCCATGTAAAAGGCTGCTTTTTGCCTACAGCCTTAATTTTCCTGGTAGTAAGACAGTCAGATTGAAGCAGCTAGACATTCTCAAAAGTGAGAAAAGGCTTTAATTCCTAATTTACCATGTTCAAGTGCATTATGGGAGTAAGATTTGCCTTCAGAATACTTTGGTCGCTGATCTCTGTGAAAACACAAGTTCTAAGGAATGAAAACATCAAGAGTCTTGAAATGTGGCACTTGGGTCTGCAGAGTGCAGTCTGCTGTGTGCCGTGATGGCCTTTGTTCCGTAGATTCATCGTAAAGCCTAGAGGCTCTGTACTTGCAGTATTTTCCTGGTAGTAACGTTGTCTTTTAATGGTTTCCTGCTGCTAGTAACTACAGATCCACCTTTCTTGTTTCTTATGAAGTCATTCTCCTTGTGTCCTGTTGGAGTATCAGAACCTCCTTTCCTGGTGCTCACTCAGTAACTGCCTGTGTTTCATGTGACCAGTCGAGTATGAGACTCTCTGCAAAAACACTGTCTGTTGGGAGCGGGGATGCCGGAGAAGGGCCTGTGTTCCTCGCGCGCTCTGCTTGTGGTGGGGCCAGGTGGACTGTCCAGCCGTAACTCGCAGCCTCTCAGCACCCTTTCTCCTCCCCTCCCCTGGGTCGGTGACTCTAATCTTAGCTTTGCCCTGTGTTCCAGATGCGGCAGGCCAGAAGGCTGTCGAACCCTTGTATACAGAGGTGTACGCCCCGGACTGGTGGATGCGGCACGTACGTGGCTCTCACGCAAACGTGCCTTCTCCCAGAGGGCCCGGCTCACCCTACTTACACCCCCGGAACGTGGCCTTAACCAGACTGCGTGCGCTGCCGTAGCTGTGGGCACTAACGGGGCTGCCCCACGCAGTCTCCGGTCGGAGACGGAGCTAGAGAAATGATGATGAAAAATAGCACTTTACTAACTGAAAAAGTCCTATTGAGCTGTCTTCTAAAAAGCAAATGACTGGATTGCCACAAGTGTCCGTTTCTGTAGTTTATGTATTTTGACCTTTTATACTACCCCACTTGACGTGCACCTGTTCTAACACGCAGACTCCTGCATGCAGCACGCTGGGTGAGCTCTGCTGTGGTTGCGTGACGCTTTCACCTCCGGTGAGGCCAGCCCTCCGGTGGGGTCTGTCCTGCTGCTCCTCTGTGGCTCTGTTTCCCAAGCCACTGGTGTCGTAAGTGAGCCCTGTGCTCGGGGCTACATGGCGGTGCATTTGGGACGGTCATATTTAAAGACGTCTTAAGATTTGACATAGTTAGAAGCATATTGAAAGTAACATTCATGACTGGTCACTGTTTCACCACAGTTATAATAAATGATTAAATGTGTAAGCTGTTACTTTATAATCTTAAGCCATATGAATGTATGACATTCAAAACTAAACATGGAATTTAAAAAAAACAACGAAGAGACTGTGCTAGTGGTCGCAGTGAAATTCAGGGTGTGTACGACACACGTAGTTCCTGGTGTTGGTTAAAAACCTGCTTTTAAACGGAGCAGTAGAGCTGGTCGCCCCATCAGCACAGCTCAGTTACACTGGACGCGGTCCGTTCAGCAGACTGCATCTGCAGTGTCGGCCCCCACGCCGGCTCGGTGACGGCTGGCTCCTCCGTGGAGGTGGCCGTGGCCTGGCCGCCTTGCTCTAACTCACTCCTGAACACGCATCGCTCTGGGGGGCTTGCTTGCCTGCTGCATGGCTCACGCTTCTCTGCTCTGCGCGTGTGTGTTTTTCAGAGTGCAGCCTCACTGAGTTACTAACCTGCGGTGTGCGTGGGCCGTGTCTGACCGCACCCTCTTTGCAGGAGCATCCCGCCGGCCCCGAGCCCCAGCCCGCGCTCCGCCCTGCCGGCGCCGCCCCGCATTCCACAGCCGCTCGCAGCCGCTCTCTGGTCTCAAGCCTTACCGTGGAGAAGCGAGGATTTTACGAATCTCTTGCCAAGGTCAAGCCAGGGAACTTCCAGGTCCAGACTGTCTCTCCAAGAGAACCAGCTTCCAAAGTGACTGACCGAGCGCTGCTCAGCCCTCAGGAGCCAGACGGCGGCCCTGTGGACTTGGACGACGCGAGCCTGCCGGTCAGTGACGTGTGACTCGGAGGCCCGTGGCACCCTGCCGCTCAGCCCCTCAGTTTCCTTCCCTGAGGCTCTAGCCAAAGATGATAAAGGTTGAAATGGCTTTGCTGCCCATGTCCCGTGCCTCGTAGATGTCCTCTTCGTAGCCGGTGAACCAAGGATCTGGGGAAGGGCCACACCAAAGGGATCTCTTTTCCAAAGAAAGACAGGAGGAGGAAGGAAGACGCCGCGTGTCTCTACTGTCCGAAGCGCTGTGTTCTCAGCTAGTGACGGACACGGGGTGTGGTGTCTTTTCCTAGTGGATTTGACCATTTAAATGTTTATCAACTTAAAACATTGAAAATGCTTATTAATTATCTTGGTTGTTTTTAAAGTGCTACTCTGACTTCCTGTTAGATGGTTGACATTTACCCCTTCTTACTGGTGAATGTGATTGACTGAGCGCTCACGTCAGGCTGTTCGGGGCCGTGGGACTCGCAGCACGAGGGGCTGTGTGCCGGGATAGCGCCTTGGTGCCCGGACCTCAGGTGGGACTCGCAGCACAAGGGGCTGTGTGCCGGGATAGCGCCCTGGTGCCCTGGACCCCAGGTGAGCGGTGGGTTTTGCATAAAGGACGTTCTTGGACCGTTGGTGAGGGTTGTGGGTCGTCCTAGGGTGAGAAGTGGGGAAGGTAAACTGGAAACAGCTGTATCGCAGACATTGTTTGGGGAAAGTTCACGAACACTTGCAGACATTGCTTCATTCAGTGAGGGCTATTTGGTGGGACATTTCTGGAAGACCTGATTTTCTTATGGAAGTTTGTACAAAGTTCTGGTTTCTGCACTTGGGTCAGTGAGAGACCCCGAGTCTGTTTGCAGAGACACCTGCCCCAGGCACGCGATGTGGCCTCGACCCCTGTTCAAGTGCCTGTGTTCGTCCTGCCATGTGCTCGGACGTCCTCCGCGATGGGCTTCAAACATCGGGATAACGTTAGATTTCCGTGGCACAGCTGAATGTGTTAAATGAGGTATCATTTTACGTTAGAGATGCCGGGATGCTGGTGGTTTACGACCTGTGCAATGTGTGTGTTTTAAAGCACGGATTTGTGTGCACATAGAACCATGGGGAATCAGAAGTACAAGCAGCTCTCCTCAGAGTCCCTCGCTGGCGTTGTTGACTGGGAGGCCGGTTTAAGCGAGACCGGTTTTGCGGTTCAGTCTTGAACGTTTGCTTTAAGAAGATAGTCTTGAATTTCACGTGCTGCTATTTTTACGATATTTTACCCTTTTATAGTACTGTTTTGTTTTGAGTTCATAGCTGTGCTGTTTCCCCTTTTCATTGTCTAAGATGAGTTCTTGTCTGAGGAAGACTTCCTTCCTGCTGCAGCTGGGGGTCCAGAGGGTCCTGTCTATCACACTCGAGTTGCCATGGCATCGGTGCAATGCACAAATGCACAGAGAATGCACCACTCCACCTTTTATTCATAAGCTAATGTTTTTAAAGTTATACTTGGAGTTTTTCTTTTTTGCAGCTACACTCGGAAATGCTAGAATGACAAGGTTTTAGGAACTGTCCCTTTGTGTGCATGGTCGCGGCTCTGCGAGCCCACGGGCACCTGGGCAGTCCTGGCGGACGGGCTGTGATGCTCAGGAGCCCGCGGCTGCTTTCTCTGGTGAGCCTCCAGGGCGCGCATCTGACTTCGCGTGTTCTGGTGATTCGAGAACTGCATAGTGGCAAAATACTATCTCTATTTTGAGACTTTTTATGGAACTACCCTTGTATTCTATAGCATAGGAAAATGTTCTTGTGATTTTTGGGGTCTTCTGATATTTATCTCAATACTTTTATAATCCTATGAAAATTATTTAATTATTTTAAAACGTATACTTTTCTTGTAAATATGTCACATCTGAATTGTCAAAAATTACTTTGAATACCTTAACGTTTGCTGCGTTTTTTCCCTGTACATACAACACGCCTTCTTTCAGAATGGGATACACGCGTGCTTCCCAGTGTTTACTTTTACATGTCATCTTTCTCTGTCCGGCTGGTGAGCACTGTACTGACTCGAGAATAAACTCAGAATTAATCCCAACGTGTTTCTCATTTGGTCCGCCGTGCTATCGTGCGAGCAGGTAGACAGAGCTAGTGCAGGTGTGTTTTGGTCAGTTGACTTGAGTTTATGTACTTAAGGACAGACTCCTTGGTAACCTCTGAAAGACATAGCTTGACATGAAATTGCACAAGAAAAAATGAATCTATCCCTGGCCGGTTTGGCTCAGTGGTTGGAGCATTGGCCCACGGACCAGAGAGTCCCGGGTTTGGTTCCCGCTAAGGGCACGTACCTCGGTTGCGGTTTGTCCCCGACCCTGGTTTGGGGTTGTGTGGGTGGCAACCAGTCAATGTGTCTCTCTCACATCGATGTTTCTCTCTCCCCCTTCCTCCCTCTCTCCCTCCCGCTCTATCTGAAGTTAAATGCAAAAATGTCCTCGGGTGAGGATAAAAACAAAACTCGAATCTATTTGGGAAAAAAAAAAGCTTGCTTATTTTGCTGAAGTAAAACATGTTCTCAAAAGCAAAGTTACACGTGTTGGCTTCAGAGCTGGTTTGGAATTGCCCGGCCGATGCCGTGCGGGTTGGTGGTTGGGGGGGGGGGGGGCGAGTGCAGAGGGCGGGGGCCCCAGTGGGCTGTTGACGGGCACTCAGGAAAACCCCCAGCACCAGAGGCTGCAGCTGGCAAACCCGCTGTCAGTACCAGGCAGCCGTCTGCTGTGTAGACAGCATCTACTAACGCACATCTGTGTTGGTGATTTTTATTAACTGATGCAACTTAAGAAAAGTATTTTAAATGTTTTTATTTTTTTTAAAATGAGAACGTTCTGTCCAGGCCGCTGTGGCTCGGCTGAGCGTCATCCGGTGCACCGAAAGGTGGCTGGTTCAGTCCCCGTCAGGGTGCATACCCAGGTTGCAGGTCTGATCCCCAGTGGGGGCGCATGCGGGAGGGAGGCACCCCATGGCGGTTTCTCTCTCCTCCCCTCCTCCCTTCCTCTCTAAAAAAAAATCAATAAAAACATTTTTTAAAATATGAGAAAGTTCTAAACTTCGCTACTTTTATGAAAAAGAGATCCTTTCCGCAGCTTTTCTTTAACTTCTGGTCACTGTTCAGGAATTGTCCCTGCGTGGCGCTCGGACACTGTCAGTGCCGTTCACGGCTGGCGAGGCAGGAGGTGTCTGTAAACCACAGCGACGTCACGGCTGAGTTCCAGTTGGTGGGACTCTCCTGGTCTGTGGAGGGGCCGCCAGCCCACACAGGACACGATGGGAAATAGCTACACTGTGCTGTTAGCAGGCAGGTCCAAGCTGATTTGTATGATCCTCGCTAATGATTTTTGAAAACCGTTTTTTCCCAAGCCTCACATAGGACATGTATTGAAGATATTGCTGAAGTGGGGTTAGCATTTAATTGTGATTGATAAAACAAACCTAGTGTTCCATTATTACGACCTATTTGAAGAGAAGGGTGCCCTTAGTCATGTGTTGATGGCGCCACCTTCTGGTTGTGTCGTTGCTCAATTTAAAATAAGACCATTTGGCCCGGCTGGTGTGGCTCAGTGGTTGAGACCCGTGCACCAGGAGGTCGCCGGTTCGATTCCCGGTCAGGACACATGCCCAGGTTGTGGGCCAATCCCCATTGGGGAGCATGCAGGAGGCGGCCAATCGATGTTCTCTCTCATCAATGTTTCTCTCTCTCTCTCTCCCCCTCTCCTTTCCTCTAAAATCAATAAAGAAAAATTATTTTTAAAAAAATAGAAGAAAAATAAAAAGACAATTTGGAGCCTTTCATTTTATTTTACTCATAGAAGATTGGAGAAGATATGCCAGTGACCTCTTTAATCAGCTCTTCTTGGAGATAATTGTAGATTCAACAGTGACCCCAGAGCTCTTTAGTTAGTTTTTCCCAGCGATGACACTGAAAACCTGTAGTAAAATCACCAGGATGTTGACACTGACCCCGTCAGGACACCGAGCAGTTTCGTCATCACACGGATCCCTCGCTGCCTTTTTTTAATCCTCACCCGAGGATATTTTTCCATTCATCTTCAGACAGAGTGGGGGAGAGAGAGAGAGAAACATTGATGTGAGAGAGACACATCGATTGGTTGCCTCCTGCACGACCCCAACCAGGGCTGGGGGCTGAACCACAACCAAGGTACGTGCCCTTGACCGGAATCGAACCCGTGACTCATTGGTCCGCGGGCCGACGCTCTACCACTGAGCAAAACCCTCCAGGACCCACTGTCTTTCATAGTCCCACCCACCTCCTTGCTCTGTAGGCTGGGAAATGAACTTGTCACTGGCCCACATCTCGTTAGGGTTAAAATCCTGTTTTTGGTACCAAAGTTTGGGCTCTTACCGTTGCGGTGTCACCGCCTCAGAAGACGTCTTGAAAACATATCTTCGTTGGTGCTGCGCTGACTTCATGTCACTAACGAGTGGGAGCCTCTTGGTCAGTCTATTCGACGGTTTCCAGAATAGCATTTGTTTCAGACGATCATTTCTTTCTACATACACTTCAATTTAATGTTTGAGAATCAGTCACAGAAACGTGGTGATCAGAGCCTCCCTGAGAGAGGTGAGCTCTGACCTGACACGTAAATGGATGAGGTTACCGAGAGGACTCTGAAGTGAAATGGCTTTGGGGCCCACTTCCTGCCGTGGGGACGGCGTGGGGGCTGGGTCTGGGCACGTGAGGAGGGTGAGGACGCCGTGTCCCCGTGAAGAAGCGTCGACCCGACGACGTCTCAGGTCACCTCGGCACCCAGGAACCCGAGAAGATGGCCAGGACGTGGAAGTGCAGCCCGTGGTGAGGCCCGGCGTGGGAAAGTGCCGCAGCGTGGAGACTGCTCCCAGAGCCTCCGCGTCTGCGAGGAGGGAGGCCGAGAGAGGCCGGGGCCCAGGCGCCTCCGCAGGTCCCGGGAGACAGACACTCCTAAGTAAACAAACTCACATGACAATGCGTTTGTCAGGTGTTCATTTAGAATCTGAAGGGGCCAAGCTGTCACCTAGAAATTCAAATTGTTCCCTCAGAGGTTCGTTCTTCTTACACGAGTCACATGTTTTCCCAGCAGCACGTCTGGGGGGCACAGGGGGCCTTTCCATGATTCAGGAACGTAACCCCCCCCCAAGGCTGTTTGTGCCTGGCTCTGTACCTTCACTGTGGGAACCTGGTCTGTTCCCTGTGGCACCTAATTTGCCATTGTGACACCTGTTCATTTGTGACCCTCATGCGTCCCGCTCACTGCCTGGGCGTGCTCACACATCCTCTTCCTCCCCCCCCCCCCCATGCTCTGAAGGTGGAAGGCGTGGCATTTTGGTGATGGGGTGACCACACTGCAGAAGGATGGATGTCGGGGGTGGGGGAAGGCTGGGAACCACGCCCTTGCGCAGGTGAGCTGAGCCAGGATCCAGAGCCCGAGCAGAGGGCTCGGCCTCGGACCGGAGCACGGACCTTCGCCTGCCGCGGTGCGGGGCTGGGTCACTGCTGGCCGCTGGGCACGCGGGGAGTCTGCAAATCTGACCTCCTCAGGCTCAGCAAATCAGGAGACTGCTCAGCTGTGCTGGATGGGAAGGGACGGGTCAGAAGTTCCCTGAGAAGAGCAGAGGGTGTAATACAGTTGTTGAGGGTCGTGGAGAAGAAGCAGGTCAGGGAACTGTGACCGGGGCCACACCGAGGGCCCGCTGGAGTTCCTGCCGAGTGGAAAGACCTAGTGGATCTCAGGAAGCAGGATGCCGGCTTTGTGGCTGAAACAGAAACACTTTAACGGGTTAAAGGAGTTTTCAACTATTCATATTTTATCGAGTGTTTTTTTTTCTTAATGAAAAATGGTGGCTGAATTTTGTCCAATGTCTGCAGTATCTGTGAGAAAATCTTTCCCCTCCTTAGATTAATTTGGTGAATAATACTACTTTACTTTCTAATATTTAACGGTCATTCCATTTCTGGAATAAATACCACTTGCTTGGGTTGTATTGTTTTTTATTTATTTTTTTAAAATATGTTTTTGTTGATTTTTAGAGAGAGAGAGAGAGAAAAAAAAATTGATTGGCCACCTCCTGCATGCCCCTCACTGGGGATCGAGCCCGCAACCCGGGCATGTGCCCTGACCAGGAATTGAACTGGCGACCTCTTGGTGCATGGGCCGACGCTCAACCACTGAGCCACACTGGCCGAGCATATTGTTTTTTAAACGCTGCTTGATTCTGTTTGCTATTGTTTTATTTGGGATTTTTGCATAAATGTGATGATAGCCTGTATGTTTCTTTTATGTCGGTTCTAGTCTGTAGATTTTGTGGTATTATACTAGTTTCATTGAAGGAACTTGGAAGATTTTTTTTTTCTTTCAAGCTGTTTTGTCCCTCGCTCCCTTCCACTCTATCTGAAAGTCAGTGGAAAAGATTCTTGGGTGAGGATTAACAACAGACAAAATAGCTTTCTCCCTCCCCTGCAGTCCCTTCAACAGCCAACATCTTCGAAATTTGGAAAATGCTGGACAGTGGAGACAGCCCAGCCAGCCCTTGTTGATCAGCGAGGCCCAAGAGAAGTCCACGGGGCAGGAAGCGGCGTTGGGACCGCGGGGCAGGCCAGTGTGTGGGAGGCACGGGGGTCTCGCGTTGGCTCACAGCTGCCGGGGTCGCGGCCCTTTCATGCTCGGCCGGTCAGCGCGGGGCGGACAGGGCCGCATGGCACCTCGCAGACTCGGAGCCTGAAAGGAACCACACAGGACGGTCTGAACATCAGACTTCTGAACTGTACCCGGGTCAGGGTGGGTAGTCACTTCCCAGGCCTGTGGCTTCCCTGACAGAGGGCAGGCTTGACCTTAACAGCCTGTCTATTGTGTTTTGCTTCTAAGGTAACAGACCTTTGGACTGTCAGGGTAATTCCCTTTTCCAGACCCTTCAGGGCAGTCTCCATGCAGAGCACAGAGCAGAGAACCCCTCACTGTCCTCTTGGTCCCCACACACGGTCTCCATGTTCTGTACATGTTACTGCTAACTGTCCTGTACGCGCCGTGTGAAAGAAGTGTGTGTGTCTCGTTTTCCTTCGTATCCAACCCCAGAGAGTTCCCGCGGTGCTTCCTCCCGCCCCCTCAGGCTCCCCCAGGGGTCTCACGGAGCCTCCCATGTCTCCCCTCTGATTCTAATGAGAAGGTCAGCTGCAAAACTGCTGTTCTCTGCAGCATCTCAGTCGTCGAGACTTTGAGTTGTCAGGCTCAAAAAATTGTCAGTTTGGTTCCCAGAAACCCTCATAAAAATTCTCTGCTGGTTTGGACGTTTCTTACATTGACAGCTGTTCCATTGATTTCAGGTGGCTCGCGCCCCCCCCCCCCCCCGTGGCTCCCCTGAACCTGCCCTGAAAGAAATGAACTGAACCCCAAAGCCGTGGCCCTGGGTGAGGTGCCAGGACCCAGGCAGCAGCAGCACTGAGAGCTGCGGGAAACGCAAATGCTCAGCCCCCCCCCCCCGAGTCGCAGTCTCGGGGGATGGGGCCAGGGATCCGGCTTAAGGAGCCCTCGGGTGACTCTGGTGCCCAATGACCTTCAGACGCACCACCCTGGGTGTGCGTGGCCGCAGTGGACTCACCTCCCCCTCATCAGAGCATCTGGTCCCCCGTCCTCTTCTGTATCCTGCACTCAGGGGGGGGCACCCCACGCCAACCTGCTCTGGCCGACGGAACTCTCGTTGGGATGAGGGTTATTGATCGTCTTCCAGAGAGACTGGCATTTTTCGGGAGCCCAGGAAAGGTGCTTACTCCTGGTAAACATTGAACCCAGCCTCCCGGCCGTGGAAGAGGCCGGCTGATGGCAAGAGGCGGGCCACCTTTCCTGAGCAAGGGACCCTGCACAGCCGTGGGACCACTGCCCTGAACAGCAGTGTTTGTAGAAAATGGAAAACTCTTTAAGTGGCTTTCTATGTTCACCCTTAGACCCAAGAACAATCCGTGGAGTGTACTTCGGTGGAAACAAACCCCTCTGGTTCACACACCCTTTGCCTCCTCCTCTCTGTCCAGTCTGGCGATTCCTTGTTGCCTCCTGACTCTGTGTTATGCCCCCTCATCTGGGAAGCCCTCCCCGACTTCCCCTGCTAGTGCTTTGATCTCTATGCTCCCGGGAAAGTGTTTTTTTTCTCCCTTTGGTCAATATTGGTAATTAATAATTTCTGAGAAAATTCTCCCATCTCCCCACAATCTATTTTCAGACATAAAACATCAGATTGTGACTCCCCTGAGTGAAAAGCTTGGACGGTTTTCCAGTGTTCTTATTATTATTATTTTTTTTTATCCTCACCCGAGGACATTTTTTCATTTTTTGTTCAGATAGAGTGGGAGGGAGAGAGAGGAAGAGAGAGAGAGAGAAACACCGATGTGAAAGTGACACATCGAGTGGCTGCCACCCGCACGACCAACCAGGGCCGGGGGCAAACTGCAACCGAAGTACATGCCCTTAGTGGGAACCGAACCCGGGTCTCTCTGGACCACAGGCCGATGCTCTAACTGCTGAGCCAAACTGGCCAGGGCGTTTTCCAGTGTTCTTAGAACAGCAGCTATCTCCCACGCTTTCTGCGGCCCCCCGGGCGCCTGTCCTGCCTGGAGTTTGGGTCCCTGCCAGGAGGGGGGCTCACCTTGCGCTCGGGTAGCGGGGCCCCCAGGAAGAGCAGCCTGGCTCCTGATCGATTCCTGGCCTTGGGCTTCACGGTGGAGCGGGCCCCGAAAGTGCCACACGGTGGATGTGGTCGTGCCCGGCCGGTGTTCCCAGCAGAAGAAACGCCTGATGACACTCAGTGGTTTTCAAGGGCCCCCAGTGGACGGGCGATTCTGCTGGACTTGTGACCACGTAGAAGCTTCATTTTTCATGACCTTTACTCTCTCTCTCTTTTTTAAAAATTCAAACTGGCCTCATCCAGCACCCTGGCTAGGCAGCCCCTCTCCCCGGGGCAGTGAGCCCTCAGGACAGTGAGGTTCCAGTCCGCATCCAGTCATTCCGGAACAAGCCGCAGACAGGGTCCGTCACACTGGAGATCACACCTGGCCTCGGCGTGGTTCAGCTCCAGGCCCGGAGATGCTGAGAGACCACACGAGGCAGCAACCAGTGCCCTGGCCGCGCAGGACCGGAGGCAGGGATCACCGCCCTACCCTCGCAGCCAGCGGAGGCCCGACCCTGACCCCGCAGTCACCATGGTAATGATCTCCCCCAACCCACCCCCTGGCAGCGGGGCTGCAGTGGCACCTCTGAAGACAAACAAGCTCGCACTCCGCCGCACACCGTCCTCACGGGGCTGACGCGCACCCAGCCACGCGGGCCCGTCGGTCCAGCAGCAGACTCCAGTTTAAGTGAGGGAAGCAGACACGGTCACCTCTGTCCCGCATGGACGGACGCCCGTGCCCATCCCCGTCACGCTCAGCGTCCACTCCGGCGGCGGCGGCTCTGCCCTCCTCGGACCCAGGCGACTCGGCAGCCTGTCTGGGTGATGGCAGTCACGCCGCGTGCGGCCCTCCCCAGACACCAGTGACGCCCGTCCCCGAAGCTCAGGGATACCTGCAGTGTAAGTTTCTCCTAAGTGCAGGGGAGCAGGTACGGAACATTTTAGCCCACACAGCCGCGTCTCCCTGGAGACAGACGCGGACAGCCAGCCCTTCCTTCCGTGTCTTGTTCATGTAAACGTGCGGGTCTGGACGCTGCGGGCTCTGTGGCCAGGTGCGGGGATGGAGTCGTGCAGTGGGTGCCTGCCTCAGGGAGCTGACACTCGGGTCCCTGCCCCTCCGTCACGCACGAGGGGTTGTAGAGAGGAGTGGGGTGGGAGGGGGCGGGGAGCTTGTGGATAGGAGGTGAGGGGGGGTGGGGAGCCCAGGCTCCTCTCCTAAGCTCCTGTGTTGTTAGCACTCGGGCTTGGTTCCGTCCAGGTTGAGTCTGATGCTCCCTTTCCTGACCACCAGGAGCAGACAGCACTCTCATCTCCTGCATTTCTTGCTTAAGTGTACACACATCCCCTGGGTTGTACACACATCCCCCTGGGTTGTACACACACATCCCCTGGGTTGTACACACATCCCCCTGGGTTGTACACACACATCCCCCTGGGTTGTACACACGTCACCCTGGGTTGAACACCCCCCCTCCCCGGGTTGTACACACGTCCCCCCGGGTTGAACACCACCCCCCCCCGGGTTGTACACACACCTCTGGGTTGTACACACGTCCCCTGGGTTGTTACTTTGCTTCCTCTCGACTCTCAAACCACGGAGGTGGGGCCGTGAGTGAGATCCCCGATTCCTCTGGAATGACCAGTGAGGCTGGGCTGTGTCCTTGGGACGTGCAGGGCTACGGTCCTTCCTCCCTCCCCTCCCGTCTGCAGGTCCTGGTGGCAGGGAGGCTGGAGCTTGGCTTTCAGGCTGATTTGTAAGTGAGGATTATTCTTTTTTAAAGGACTAGCAAGTTAATTTTGTTTTTTAATCCTCACCTGTAAATGTTTCCATTTATATTCAGATAGAGTGGGAGGGGGAGAGAGGCAGAGAGAAACATCTATGTGAGAGATACATCGACTGGCTGCCTCCCCCACGACCCCACCTTGACCGGACTCCAACCGGCAATTTGCTCCTCCGGCCAGGGCAAGCGAGTTGATTTAATCATGGGGTTCTAGGCACTGAACTAGGCTTGAGGACCCAGAAACTGCACCCCAGAAGTGGGTCCCATCGGGGAGAGAGACTCGATGTCTGCAGTTGGAGGTGACGGGCTCTAACGAGGGACGGAGAAGGGGCGGTGGCTGAGGCCCAGTGGAAAAGTACCCGGGCTGTGACTCATCAGGGATGACGCTCGGCTGGTGCCTCGCCATCGCCATCCGGGCGGGCGACAGCTGGAGGTCACATCAAAAACGGAACCGACTGCAGGGAAGGAAGTAAATGGAAATCAAGATAAACATGTGTTAACTTCAATGCTGTCCCGGCTTCTGCGGGAAGCTTCTGTCTGCCTCGGCCCACAGGAGCCGGTGCCTACGGGCTGGCAGTGGCTGGCACCACGGGCACCGCCCTGCTCCCGGGGACGGCAGCGTGGAGGCCATCGGAACACGGGCTGGGGTTAGACAAGGGCTGGGAGTTACACATGGAATTCCCGTGCTGCTGTCTGGATCTCTGACGAGTCACCTGGCTACGGAGTAACAGGTTGAAACGTGGCTTCGCGTGGCATCAGTACCTGGCCACGGCCTGTCTGTGGGGCTCAGCCCTCTGCTCATGGAGCCCCTGGGCCCTCTGCAAACCTGACTCAGGGCGCTCACTCACACCCCCTTCAGGTGGTCTTTAAAGCAGCTTCGTTGAGATGTAATTCAAATACCGTACAATTCACTCTAAAAGTACAGATTCGATGGTGTTTAGTGTACTCCCAGATTGTGCAGCCATCACCACCATCAATTTTAAAACATTTTCATCTCCTCAAAAATAAGCCCCTGTCTTTTAGCAATGACCTTGCCATGCCCTCACCCCCAGCCCTAAGCAGCCCCGGTCTACTCTCACGTAATACGCAGTCTGGATTCTTTCACCCAGGGGACGTTTTCGGGGTTCACCATGCTGTAGCACTTATCAGCACTTCACCCCTTTTCACAGCTGCACAACATTCCACTCTGTAGATACGCACATCGGTGGGACGGCCGGGTGATGTCCACCTTCGGCTGTACGGACAATGCGGCTTTGAACCGTGGGCTGCGTTTCTGTGTGGATCGAGCGTTTGCTTCTGGCGAGTGTGCACCTGGAGTGGAACTGCTGGCCCGCGTGGAACTCTGTCTAACTCACCGAGGACTGGCCAGACTTTTTTTTCTTTTAATCCTCACCTGAGGACATTTTTGCATTTATCTTCAGATAGAGCGGGAGAGAGAAAGGGAGAGAGAGAGAGAGAGAAACATCGATGTGAGAGAGACACATCGACTGGCTGCCAAAGCCGCAACCGAGGTACATGCCCTTAGCGGGAACTGAACCTGGGACTCTCTGGTCTGCGGGCCGACGCTCTCACCGCTGAGCCAAACCGGCCAGGGCCGGCCAGACTTTCAAAGCAGCCGCACCATTTTCCATTCCCTCCAGCTGTGTGTGGGGGTGTCATCTCTGTTTATCACCTGATCTTTTGTTGTTAATCCTCTCCTGAGGATATTTCTCCATTGATTTTTAGATAGAGTGGAAGGGAGGGGGAGAGAGAGAGAGAGATGAAGATAGAGAGACAAAACATAGCCGTGAGAGAGAAACGTCATTGGCTGCCTCCCGCACACCCCGCACTGGGAATCATGCTGCAACCTTTTGGTGCACGGGACTAGCTCAGCCCACTGAGCCACACCCCCCAGTGCTATTTTCTTCTTTGAAAAGATTTTTTTTTTAATTTGAAATCATTTTAGACTTAGAGAAAAGTTGCAAAACCAGCACAAAACTCTCATTTACCCTTAACCCAGATTCCCCAGATCTCAACCATACTTGCTTAATCATTCTCGATCTCTGAAACATTTAAGAATAAGTTGAAACATGAAGACCTTTTTACCTCTAAATACATCGGTTTCTATTTTCTTAATTTTTTTTTCTTTATTGATTCTAGAGAGGAAGGGAGAGGGAGAGAGAGATAGAAACATCGATGAGAGAGAACATTGATTGGCCGCCTCCTGCATGCCCCCCACTGGGGATCAGGCCCACAACCTGGGCATGTGCTCTGACCGGGAATCCAACCGGTGACCTCTGGGTGCATGGGTCGACGATCAACCATGGAGCCACACCGGCCGGGCAGTGGCTATTTTCTTAAACAAAACCCCACCAACTTTCTCTTATGCAACGACAGTAAAATGATCCAAATCAGAAAATCAGCACTGACAATACTGTAATTTACTGAATTTAGTCCAGGTTTACCAAATTTCCAGGTATCAGCATTTTTACAAAGCTTTCGGGTGATTCTGATGGACATGAGGATTCTCTGGAAGCTCTTCTTGCGAAGAGCCAGACGGCAACCGGCTTGGCGAGGGGACAGCACCTTTGTCATGGATCATGCCCCCGCACCCCTGCAGGGCACATTCTCCAGCCAGGAGCAGGAGGGTAATGCCAAGGTGCCCGGCCTTGGCCCCCAGTCTGCTCTGGGTAGTGAGATGCCCCCCAGCTCTGCCCTCGGAGGGCCTGCGGAGTTGGGAAGAGAGGGAGCGGTACAGGCAGAGGGCAAACTGCTTCTTTGTTGCACTCCGTTGCAGCTGCTACAACCCGGCTGAGCTCCATTTCCCACGCCCTCTCTCCCGCCAGCATCTGCCTCAGACTCCCCTCGTGCTCGCCCATCCCTCTGGCCGTCCTTCCAGCACAAATGTGACCACATCCCTTTCCCCATGGAAACCCTAGTGGAGCCCGAGTTCCTCCATGTTCAGTAAATGCACTGTCTGCCCTTCCCACCCACTGGCCCCCAACTCCCAGTGTCTACGGAGATATGATGTGAGCAGAGAAAGAATGGGAGAAGAGGGGACACTGACTTAGGGCCTTGTTCCCCAAGGTGGGGTCTCCAGACCAGCAGCCACAGCAGCACCTGAGACCTGTGGGAATGCGACTACACAGGCCTTTCCTCAGACCTGCCGAGCCCGGGAGGTCCAGCCAGCCCCCAGGTGCCTCCGCTGCAGCCAGGTGGGGGCCCACCCCTAGGAGCTCTGGCCCTGGGAGGTCCAGCCAGCCCCCCAGGTGCCTCTGCTGCAGCCAGGTGGGGGCCCACCCCTAGGAGCTCTGGCCCTGGGAGGTCCAGCCAGCCCCCAGGTGCCTCTGCTGCAGCCAGGTGGGGGCCCTGGAGGTCCAGGCAGGAGCAAGGGGAACTCAGCCGTTCTCCGGTTTAAGTAATTCAAGGTAGCTACTCTCTACAGGCGGTGAGTCAAGGATATCAACACGTGTTTCCAATGTAGCGACTGTTTGCCACACAGAGGAAGGTTCACTGGGTGGGAGGATGGCACGGGGAAGGGAAGGCCCCCAGGGCAGCCCCTCGAGCTGTGGGCAGAGGCCTCTGTGACTTCCGGAGGGGCTTAGAGTGGTCTTGAGGAAAACTGTATCAGTTGTATGAAGATGCTCTCACAGCTTCGTATTTCACGCGGTCCCCCATCAGCTCAGGGATCAAGTGGATGTAGGAAGGTCACAACCACGGCGCGAGTTTGCAGAGAGAGGACCTGGACCTTCCCGGTCAGGCTGGTTTAGAATTGTGACTTCCAAGCATTTTGGAGAGCCTGCTGCCAAATAAACTTCATACTTTTTTTTTTTAGTTTGTTTTATTTTTATTTAATTTTTTTGTTAATCCTCACCCGAGGATACTTCTCCACTGATTTTTTTTGATGGGAGGGAGGAAGGGAGGGGGTGGGGGAGGGGAGAGAGAGAGAGAAACGTGGATGTGAGAGCGCCACATCCATTGGTTGTCTCCTGAACAACCCAACCGGGGCCTGCAACCCAGGTCCGTGCCCTTGACCGGGAATTGGACCCATGACCCTTGGGTCCACAGGCCGACGTTCCGCTGAGCCACCGGCCAGGGCCGTGAATGCTTTTGAATGCTTGTAGAACTGGGGTCCTTCACGCAAGCTCTCCTGCCAATAAGACAACGGAACAACTCACAGATCGAAACCCTCCTCTGTTCTATAAAAAAGTCGTTTGCAAGCATATTTAAAGTCCCGGCTCAGCCCTGCCTGGTTTTGCTCAGCAGTTAGAGCTCTCGCATCAAAGGGTCGCGGGTTCGACTGTGGTCAAGGGCATGTACCTCGGTTGCAGTTCGTCCCGGCCCCAGTCAGGCCGTGCGGGAGGCAGCGAGTCGATGTAGCTCTATCACATCGATGTTTCTCTCTGTCTCCCTCCCTCCCTCCCACTCTATCTGATGATAAATAGAAAAGTACCCTCAGGTGAGGAATAAGAAATAAAAATACACAAAAAAATTAAAAATCCCGGTTCATAACTTCAGAGTCCACCAATCTTGCCCAGTGGCCGCGTGTTCTGCAGGTGACCTTGTGAGCGTCCCAGGCCGCCCCCGAATAACAAACGTGACAAGCTGTCACTCATCGCAGGTCGGCGGCGGCCTGTGGTTCTATTCGAATATGTGTCTAATACTTGGTCACGTGGCATGCAATTTTAATTTCCTGAAGCATATATGTTGGAAGGAGCCAATCAATGCAAACACAGACTGTTGGTTTTCTGCATTTGATTTGGGGGAAAGTTACTCTAAACTAGCGGAAGATCTGAGTCATAGCTCTTGAAAGACCGAGAGGAAACAGAAGAGCAGCCAGGCCTGGGACTGGATTTTAAGGTCCTTCTTTATTAACAGACACGAATGTTTTGTGATTTGATATTAGAAATGCTAGTATTTCTAAAGTGCCTCAGAAGTTCTCAGAAATATTTTCAGCACCCTTGCCGCTTGCACTGTTTCTGAAGTCATGCTGGAATGAACGATTGTCGCAAAGCTGATGGAAAGGTTTTTTTTGTTTGTTTTTTTACTTCCTATCATATTGGGTTACATTAACTGCATTTTCAGTCTAATTCAGGGTGCTCCTCACACCAAAATCTAATATGTACCTCTGTTTAAAAATGTATGTGCCCTGGCTGGTTTGGCTCAGCGTTACAGCGTCGGCCCGCGGACCAATGAGCCGCGGGTTCAATTCCGGTCAAGGGCACGTGCCTTGGGGTTGTGCAGGAGGCAACCAGTCGATGTGTCTCTCTTACATTGATGTCTCTCTCTCTCCCCCCCCCCTCCCTCCCACTCTATCTGATGTTAAATGGAAAAATATCCTCAGGTGAGGATTTAATAAATAAATAAAAGTGTATGTTGCTGAATCCATTCTTTTTTTCACTCTGCCATCCGTACTGCAGCAAGATGAATCTGCCAAAACACATCCCCTTAAAAGCCTGCTGGAGCTTCTCACCCGTGTGTAAGGCCCGGCGTCCTCAGGACACAGCCAGAGCCGTCACAGCCTGGCCCCTCCAGCCGCCTCCAGCTGCAGCCACAGTGCACAGCTATGGTCCCCCGACGGGTGGACACCGGGTGCCTGGTCAAGCTCACACTCCCTCTGCTGGGATGGAGAGGTCCTGAAAAGGGCTGGGTGGGGAGTGACGAGCGGTGGGAGGCCTTCAGGCTCTCACTCAGCTCCTGAGGTGTTTGGTCCTGTGGATGAGGAGGGCAGTGTGAGTCCCCACCGTTCTCGTCCTCCACGTGCTCAGGAGGAAGGAGGACCCCGGCGGCTCTCTCCTCTGGGAGCACAGACGAGGCTGCTCCGTCCCAGCTCAGAGGCTCGTTCCTTCGTCCAGGTCCCGGCGGCCATCATGCCTCACTGTTCGTTAGTCACGAATAGACTTGACGTTGTTCAAAATTAAAGCTCAGATGCTGCACCCGGGCCCCGGAGGGTGACGGGGAACTCAACTGTGTGGCGTCAGACGGCCCCGTTTTCTCTGGAAAAATCCTCTAGGAATCTGTGCCAAGACCTGATGAGTACACAGTGAGTTCCATGGTGTATCAAAAATGCACCTTTTAAGGAACTGTCATTATCACTGGCATCAGAGGGGGAAGAAATAAAAGAGAGAGAACAACCCTTTCAGATCAAAAGTACTACCTCCAGATGTGACGTCAGGACTAAGAGGGGACCAGCGACAGGCCCGCGTGCTCACATGGACACACACAGGTGCGCACACGCCCTCCTGTGCGGACTTTTCAGGGCCTGTAACTCTTCAGTGGGACTTGACTTTCTCCAGCTCGGAGTCCAAGGACTTGCTGGGGCCCCTCTGTCGAGCTGCTTGTCTCGGTGGTCCGTGTCACCGCAGAGCAGGTGGGTGAGGGGCACTCGCCCTGGGAGAGGATCGGGATGTGATCACGGTCTTTCTAAAACCTTGGGCATTGTGAATTCTGCTTCGGGGATGCTGCCGGGCCTTCCACTTCTCCGCTGTTAAGTCCTGGTGACCCCCGTGGCTCTGACGACAGGTGCCACCTTCCTTCCCTGCAGAACAGCCATGTGGCCCCTGTGGCTTGCACTTACTGACCATAGCACTGCACACCCCTCTTCCAGGCGGTGACCTATCACAGGAGTGGTTCCCGTGCCACAAAGACCCTCAGGTGGGTCACTCCAGGTGTGCCGTCACTGCCACTTTCCTGGGAAAGGTCCCCGAGATTCTCAAACAATGTGGCCGAAGTCACAGGCTGAAGGCCAAGAAGTGAGATTTTGAATCCAAGCCCATCAGATGACATGGCTCCTGCCTGCTCCGCTCGGTCACGCTAACCCACACCGGAGGGAGGAAGGGCATTTCAGGAGAAGGGAAGGGCGAGAACAAAGGCAGAGACTTTAAACAGGATATTTGTTCCAGAAAACGCAAGGTATTCAGCACCCTTGGGGTACAGTGTGTGAGATGAGAGGACGGGGTAGAGAGTGGGTGGGAGGGTGAGGGGGGCTCCGTGGGACCCTCAGGGACTGATTCTCACAGGGAGGAGCTTGGAGAGCCCCCCAGCAAACGGGGAAGCTGTGGTCACATTTTGTTTTTAACCAGCTGGCTCTCTGCAGTCCGGCCCTGGCGGGGGGTGCAGGATGAGAACTTCAGGCAGAGCCCATTTAGAGGGTGTCCTGGTTCCATCACTTCAGTGTGTGATGCTGGGGAAGTCACGTATCCTTTCTGCCCCCCCCCCCCGTCTTCCCACCTGTACGAGCCCTGGACAGAAAGAACGTTTCACCAATTTATTCCCCATCCCACCTCTGCTTATTCTATCTGTCCGCTGGACTGCAGGGGTTTGTTTTATTTACTGATCCACTTTGCTAATTATTCCCCTCCCCCACCCCACCCCTTTTTGAGTGATCACAACCAGCCCACACTCAGGCACCCTAATCAACAGAGGTATTACATCCCTTCCCCAGTATCCAGGGCTGCATGACTTCCCGGTCCAGGGACCCCTCCTCACCAAGGTGAGGTCTGGCTTTAGGAAATATTGCCCTGAGGGCTGGGGACCCCAACATCTTTTGCCCCGTGGTCGCTGGACCTCCAGCCTTCCTGCTCTTGGTCCCAGGGCGCCTGGGTGCTGACATGGAACACACTGGGGAGGTGTTTTGAGGGCAGTTACGGATATTTGAATTTTACATATAAACTGCTGTGTCTGCTGGGAAAGGATTGTGTGCCCAGGGGAAAGACAGAAGAATGGTGCACAATCCCTAGGCCTCCCTCGCCCCTCCCCTGTCTACGCCACCCCAAGGCCAGACTCCCTGCCCATCTGCCCTGGGGCACCAATGCGTGTGTGTGTGGGGGGGTCAGGGCACGTGTGAGCTGCCTCCTCCTCGTTCTCGGGCTCAAGCTTAGCCCATCTGCTCCATGTGGCCTGGAGGCCACCGCCTGAGGGCCTGGGGCAGTATGGGGACCCCTCCAGGGTCACCTCTGCCCCTCGAAGTGACTCCTGTCTGTCCCAAAAGACGCACCAAATACTGAAGCGGGAGAGCCCAGGCGAGCCATTTTATTGAAAAGCAACAAAGTTTGGAAATACTCACGCACGTGGTGAAAACCTACAGTCCCAGGCCCTCTCCCACCCCGGACTCCCGCCGCCCCCGCCGTTATAGCCGCTCCCGTCCCCTTCCGGGCGATTCTTGCACGTACAAGCACGCATCCCACCCATCACTTGGAAAAGGAATCACACGCAAATTAATTCTAATCACTTCTGTATGCTTTTCTTCACTTCAACGTGGGACTGAACAGAAGTTTTCTGCCAGCCCCGCGGGCGTCGCCCTCTCTGTACGGCTGCACAGGGCCACGGCCACGGTCGCGGTCGCGTGTGCTGGGCACGCCAGTCAATTCCAGAGAAGTGCTCGCCCTCTGGAGCCCGTGCCCCGGCCAGCGGTGCCCAGGCGGCCCCAGGTCCGGAGAGCGCCACCTCCCCTCCCCCGCCCCGCAGCCGGCCGCGATCTGCGGGAACTCTCCAAGGCTGTCGCGCGCGGCCGCCGCAGGTGGCCCTTTGCAGAGTCTCCGTTTCGTTTGAAAGCGGGGAGTCGCGATGAGCGACCCCGCAAAGGAGAATAAGTGGGACCCGTAGAGGGAAACGGAGCCCCGCGGGTGAGCGGCCCGCGCCCCGCCCCAACCGCGCCCACGAGCCCCGCCGTGCCCGGGCGCGCCCGCCTTGCCCCCGCCGCGGGCGGTCCCGGGTCCAGCCGCCCGCCCTCCGGCCGGCCCCCTTCCCGGGCGCCGTGCCCGTCCCAGGCGGCTCGTCACCGCCGCGGGGCCAATGGGCTGGGCCGCGGCCGCGCGCACTCGTACCTCTCCCAGTCCCCGCCGCGCTCTCCGCCCCGGCGCTGCTCTCAGCCTTCGCCCAGCCGCCGCCGCCGTCGGAGCCGCCATGCAGCTCCCGCTCGGCGCGTTCCTCCCGCTGCTGCTGCTGCTGGGCCCGATCGCGGCGCTCGTCTCGGCGCAGCCGCCCCGGGCCAGCCGCTCGTCGCCGGTCGCCGCCGGGTGCCCGGAGCGCTGTGAGCCGGCGCGCTGCGCCCAGCCGCCGGCACACTGCGAGGGCGGCCGCGTCCGCGACGCGTGCGGCTGCTGCGAGGTGTGCGGCGCGCCCGAGGGCGCTGAGTGCGGCCTGCAGGAGGGCCCGTGCGGCGAGGGGCTGCAGTGCGTGGTGCCCTTCGGGGTGCCCGCCTCGGCCACCGTGCGGCGGCGCGCGCAGGCCGGCCTCTGCGTGTGTGCCAGCAGCGAGCCGGTGTGCGGCAGCGATGCCAACACTTACGCCAACCTGTGCCAGCTGCGTGCCGCCAGCCGCCGCTCCGAGAGGCTGCACAAGCCGCCGGTCATCGTCCTGCAGCGCGGCGCCTGCGGCCAAGGTACCTGCGGGCGGTGCCCTCCCCCTGCCCCGCGCGAGCCGCACCCCGGGTAGATCCCGGGTCTCCCCATCCCAGCCCCAAACTGCCTCGGGGGGACAGACAGGCAAACCAAGGGGCAGGGAGGCGTTGCGGGGTGTTCGGGACACCCACTCGCTGGCAGAGACGGGCACTGGCCTCTAGGGTGGCAGCGTTCCGCGGCTCCCTCTGAACCGAGCTTTGTGCCCAGCCGGAGGTAGGTTCCGCACCCAGTGGGTGCCCCAGCGCCCTCTGTCCTGCAGTCGGGGTGAACAGGCCTCCCGCCTGGGTGCCCCGCGGAAAACCACACAACACCAGGGCCCGGGGGCAAACGAGACAGGAATGTGGGCACACGGAGGAGGGGAGTCTGGGACTGGGAAAGGCAGGCGCTTTGTCCCCAGCAGCTGGAGGCGCGGGGAGCACGAGGACTCATTTCTGTTGCTTTCCATTCTCCTTCTCAGCCTCCGATCTCCTCCCCCTTTAAAATTCACCACACAGTCACTTGATTATGGATCCTGCCGGTGACACCTTTATTTAATTTTTACTTGAAAGGAACTATCGTCCACCCCCCGCCCAAATTCCCCGAGATGATCTCCCTGGCCCCTCCGGTTTCCTGCGGCAGCCGCTGCCGGGTTCCTGCCTGCCTGGCTTCCCCTGTTCCGAGCCAACCCCACGAAAATGAAAGTGGCTCTTTCTGAATAAGCTGAACGGGCTTTGGATCAGAGTCTGAAGAGGTGGAGATGTGTGGGGTGCGTGTGAGAGACGAAGCCCCTTCTGTTTTACACATCTTTTCTGTATCAACAAGCCGGCCCTAGTGGTGGTGATGGGCCAAGGGTGGAGAACCCTCCCTCTCGCGGGACCTTGCGGAGGGAGCTCCAGGAAGGGAGACCATGTGGAAAGATAATGCGAGTTCAGCTGGGGCCAGTCCAGTCTGCAGGAATGGGACGCCGGGCCTGGCAGTGTCCAGCTGCAGCTACACTGTCTCCTCACTGGGCATGGAGAGGGGTGAGGGGATCCTAGCAGGGGGCCGGTCTAGATGTTCTCTGTAGGAATATGATAACGTGGACCTGGCACCCTCTGGCTCCCACGGAGGGAAGTGACTGAGTGTGCAGGGGAACTCGGAGAGTGTGTTCCGCCAACAGGGAGCGGGGAGCCTAGTACCCGCCCTCAGAAACAGCCCAGTTAGGGGGGAGGAGAGCTTTCCCCAGAGGAGTGACCTGCAGAGACTGGGGATGGGCATGAAAATGCACAGATGGGTGCCCCCCCTGTGCCCCAGTCCTGTGCCAGGGATGTCACACTGGGACCTCCTTGGTCTTCACAACCTCCTGAGGAAGAAGCCCTGCGCTCACCCCCATTTTGCAGACAGAAGAACTGAGGCTGAGTCACTTGCCCAGGGTCACTCACCAGAATTTGAACCCAGACAGCCTTACTCAGAGCCAGCCCAGCGCTGTGGAGGAGAGGTCGGCAGAGTAAAGGAACTTTCCAGAAGGCTGGGAAGTGCATCCCAGCTGGAGGGGAGCAGCCTGAGCAAGGCCTTGTTTGGGAGATGGTGGATGAACTTGGGACATTGCGGAGGGCCCCGGAGTGACCCCAGCTGGTGGCGGGCGCAGAGGCCCAGGGCCGGGAGGATGGGCGCTGTGTACTCAGTGCTCTGGAACCGCAGCGCTCACAGAAAGCCTGGCACGGGACTCGCCAGGCAGTGGGTGCAGAGCACGCCAGGGTGCGGAGCTGAGGCTACTGCAGTAGTCTGGGTGTGAGGTGATGACTTAAAAAAGCATAGCGCATGTTTTTGCCGACAGTAAGCCAGCTGTTACCGCCTGTCGTCTCGCTGCACGGGTCCTGAGTAACTGGCACCCTTCAAGCACCTCGCTTACTGCCAGAGGTGGAGCCCTTCAGCAGCTTTGCAGTTGGCAGCCACTAACCGTCGCCTGTGGGGGAAAACAGGTCCTCCCACTGGCCGTCAGGCCCGCAGCTGGCATCCGGGACAGCAGGCGCGGGGCCAGCCACGGAAGGTGCCTGCGGCGGCCTTGAAAAGAGGGAGAGACGGAGGGGCAGCGCTGTTCTCATCCTTTCCTTTCTTTCTGCAAATATTTGTCATGCTCTGCAGTGTGCGTGTCTGCCGGCCTGGCCCAGAGGACGCGCCTGGCGGGTCTGTGGGTGGATGGTGAACGACTGACTGACTGAACGACTGACTGACTGACTGACTGACTGACTGACTGAACGACTGACTGACTGAACGACTGACTGACTGACCGACTGAACGACTGACTGACCGACTGAACGACTGACTGACTGAATGACTGACTGACTGAACGACTGACTGACTGACCGACTAAACGGCTGACTGACCGACTGAATGAATGACTGACTGACTGACTGACTGAACGACTGACTGACTGAACGAATGACTGACTGACTGAACGACTGAATGACTGAACGACTGAATGACTGAACGACTGAATGACTGACTGAACGACTGACTGAACGGCTGACTGACTGAACGAATGAATGAATGAATGACTGACTGAACGACTGAATGACTGAACGACTGACTGACTGAACGACTGAATGAATGAATGAGTGGAGAAACGAGGTGCTTGAGAGACACAGCCAACCAGTCTTTCCTTAATGGAAGGCTTTGCTTTCTCCACCCCCTCGGCCCCCTTCTAACACTCTGCCCTTCACCTTCCGAGGTGCCCCCAGGACAGGAGCCCGGGAGCCAAGACTTCATTCATCTGTGGCCTTGCCCACGAGCAGGTCACTTGACGTCATCGTCACCCGAGTGGAATTGCTGCCTGCCCTGCCGAGAGGGTTGGCAGGAGCCTGTTTTAGTTGGGGTGGCATGGGAGGCCTTCCGGAGGAGTGCCCTTGGGCTAGAGGCCTGGAGGCCATGCGAGGGTGTGAGGAAGGAGGGCCCCATGGAGCAGAGAGTAAGGCCAGGGAGGCAGGACCCGCCAGTGGCCGAGTCCCCGGGCAGGGTCGCGGCATTAGGGAGGCCGTGGGTCTTCGGGTGGTGCAATGTGTCACCTTTCACAACAGAGCACATTCATCTGTGAACTGCTTGACGAAGTCTCCAGGGAAGATCTCTCATCGCGGCTCTGGACTAAAGGCCAGCGTGTATTTCAGAAGCCACGTGGCTGCGGGGCTTTGGATGGGGAGGGTGTGATTCTATAGAACGAAGGCCTGTCATCTTCCACCGCCAGCCGTCCGGATTAGTATAATGCGAAAGCTCTCTGCAGAAAAGCAAGGAATTGCGGTGAACAATGGTACACTAATAAGGGTTGACGTAGGCAGTGCCCCTCTGTGCCAGGCGGCTGTGACCCCGTGACCCTCCTCGCCTGCCGTCCCGTGAGGGGGTACGGGAGCCCTGGGGAGCCACCGCTGGGGACAGAGTCCGGGGCAGCACCTTCCGCAGGACTGGAACCCGTGCATCGCCCACTCCCAGTCCCCGTGCTGTGCTGTTGACAGAGAAACGGAGATTCTAAGCCAACCCCAGCTAAGCTGCGCCAACAGCTGGAGCCAGCAGCGCGCCAGATGGCCTTGAGAGGACGCTGGGGACACAGCGCGGCTCACGCAGGCACGAGGGGCGGAGGACGGGTGCCCTGACGCCACCAGCGCGGTCCTTGCTGAAGAAGAGCCAAAGGACACGGGCCGTCATGCGGGTGGTCCCACCCCGGAGCCCCAGACCCCAACTGCGCCAGGCGGAGAATGCCCAGGCATTGCAAAGGACCCGCCGGGTGTGCGGTGTTGGAGAACTTCACTGAAGAAGGGACAGGGAGCCAGGAAAGAGGCCTGAAAAAGACGCCCAGACGTCAGAAGCCAAACCCATCTGCCCTCCCAGCGCACACTCTGGGAAAGCCCACCCGGTCCCAAACAGCAGCCCAGATGAGCCCAGGGGTCTCAGGGCCCAGGGACCCCCCGGCCCGCCTCCCCGGCCCTGATGGGGGAAGGCCCCGCAGGGGGAGGCGGCCATGCGTCCAGGGGAACCAGGCTTCCGTGTCCCACGACGTTTATGGGGCATCACTCACTTCAGTCGGTTCCCTTCTTTTGTTCTGTGTTGCTTTTGCCAAAGAGTTCAAGTGTTCAGATTTGGTAGCGTTAGGAAGGTAACCGAGTGTCGGAGAAACTTCATTCCGTCCAGAGAGCTATAAATAGGGGGCATCAGACTGAGAAGAACTGCCTCCAGCGCGATCACGGTGAGCTGCCGTGGTCAGATGCCCGACGGCCTCAGGACCGCGGGGCAGGGCTCTGAAGCCACTTGGAGTTGTGTGATCCTGGAGGCAGTTTCGTGCCTTGGATTGAGAAATCAGACTTTCCATGAGCTTATATTTTCAGTGAATAAATAGCTCTGGTCAGGCTTAATTTGAAGAAGAAATCACACTTGGCAGGAGTTGAGGGTTCCTTGGAAGACCGGCTGGGTGGAGGGGCCGGCCGGCTGGCCACGGCCTCTGGCCCTTCCCAGGCTGTTACCTGGCCAGGTGACCGGCCCCCGACCTCTCGGCCTCAGCAGCGAGGGTTGGACCAGATGGTCGCTGAGGTCCCTTCCAGCTGGACTGGTCTGTGATGCTTGTGAGAAAACCGGTCTCTGAAGAATTGTGGTCACTTCATCCCTGTTTTAAAGGCTGGGCTGGCTTCTTTAAAAGTTAATTTCTTTTTTAGAAATTATTGTGGTTAAAGCCAAGGTTGTCATTGAAAGCATGTGGCCCATCTGGGGCCTGGTTGGCTTGTGTGTTGTTCAGCTTTGTGCTGGCTGCTGGGGTCCGTGATGAGATCCTTCCTCCACCATCGCATGCCTCCTTCCCCTCCTTCCCTGCTGGAGGGAAGGAAGGAAGGAAGGAAGGAGGGAAGGAGGGAGGGAGGGAGGGAGGGAGGGAGGGAGGGAGGGAGGGAGGGAGGGAGGGAGGGAGAGGGGAGAAGGGAGGGAGGGAGGGGGAGGGAAAATTAATGTGAAAGAGAAACTGAGAGGTGTAGCCACTCCAACTGCTTTTCCAAAAGGCTCCCCAAAGTGTCGGGGAAGTCAATGTTGCTGGGTGACGTGCATTCATTTAGAGCACTAACTGAGCACCTGCTGTGTACTCGGGAGTGTCCAGAGATGGGGAGCCAGGTGAGTGGGGCTCGGTGGCCCACCAGCTCGAGTTCGGAGCAGGTCACAGCGCCTGGCCTGCGGACGGGAGTCAGCTCAGCACTTTCTGACTGTGCCTTGCTCTCTCAGCCCGTTCCCTCGCGGCACAGTAGTAATGAAAATAATAGCACCCCGTGCATACCTCGTGGAGTTGCTGGGAGAAGGATGCCTCTAATTAGATGATCTGGGAGCTGTGCCGGCTGCGTTACCGGAGCCCAGGGGCGCAGCTGTCAGAATAATAACTGTCCTTGTCATCGTCGAGACCTCGAACGAGGAGCCAGCCCAGGGGAGCCGGTGTGTGATGATCTTGTCCCCCGGGAGAGGGTGGGGGTGGGCCACAGAAGGAAGAAGGTGCTGCTGTGTGCCCTGGTGCCCGACTTGGAATTTGTCAATAAGTAAGTTAGAAATGGTTCTCTGGGCAGAGGGGCCCGGACACCACCTTGCCTGTCACCTTCTGAAACCCCCAGGGGCTGCCTGTGTCAGGTGGGGACTGTGTGACTTCACTTGAACGATGACCTGCAAACCTGGAACGCCTGGACTTTTACAGATGTCATCTCAGTACCCGTCCCTGGAGTCTGGGACACCCGGGAGACAGCACAAGGAGCCCGAGACCTGCCAGACGATGCTGCATGGTTTCTGTGCTTTGGAAAGTCTTCACCAGGAGTCCTTCGTCACATCTCGGGGGACAAGTAGTGTGGCAGTCCACGGATACTCCGAGAGTTTAGATTCCTAGGATAAGTGGTCCAATAAGCACATTTCATAAAGACGCTTCTCCACAGCGTCGTGTGGCGGCCGCTGGTCCCTCAGCCGGCGACAGCCCCGTCTCCCCGGCCACGTGACCGTCTTGGAGGGCTTATTGTTGTGGCTGGGATTCCGATAATGTTCAGATCCGAATAAGCCTCGTCGTGGTGAGTCAGAGCCTTGTGCAAGCCCCGGGAAACGGTTTGAAACGAGTTGTGCAATCCCGTCTGGAGAAGATGGCAGGCTCGGGGGAGGGTGTGCGTCCTTCTCAAGGTTTGGCGAGGTCTGCCCCCGAGTCCCCTGTGCACGGTCTCGGGACAGATTTCGCCCAGCAGCTGAGTCACCTCACACCCGTGACCGGGAGAGCCTGCGCTTCGGTGCCAGTGATCCCAGTGACGGGCACCGCTCGGCGGGATGGAGGGACGTGGAGAGTGTGCCCAGGCGTCCGTGCCAGCTGGATGTGGGCAGGGAGGCTCAGCAGTCGCATCTGCCTTTCTCTGGCACAAGCCAAGCGGCCCGGGGGCAGGGCGGGTGCTGGCCGGGCAGCGCTGGAGGACAGAGGCGTGAAGAGCCGCACCCCTGGGTGCTCTCGGAGGCGGGCCCTGGGCTGACTGTGTGACGGGCCTGTTCCCTCCTCGTCCCCGCTCCCGGAGGGGGGGCGGGATCCCCATTTCCCAGCTGAGGAAACCGATGCAGCCCCAAGAAGGGGGTGCGCCGTCCAGGGCTGCCCAGTAGGCGGGGGCCGGCCAGGACGGAACCAGGCCTGTCTCATTCTCGAACCGTCCTTGAGACCTCTTTGACCCAGGTGTTACTTGGAGGCATGCGGTTTCGTCTCCAAATATTTGGGGGCTTTCCAGCTATCTTCCTGTTACTGATTTCCAGTCCAGTCCCCCTGTGGCCTGAGAACAGTCTCAGTGCGGTTTCTGTTCCTTGCAACTTGCTAGGGTGTGTTTTCTGGTCTGGAACGTGGCCCCCCGTGGTGAACGTTCCACGTGAACAGAGGAACGTTCTGCTGTGGGGCGGAGTGTCCTGTGAACGTCGACTGGGTCCGGTGGCTTCTCAGTGCTCTTGGGGTCAACTGTGCCCTCAGTGACCTGCCTGCGTGGTCTGTCAGTTCCTGGAAGGGGTGCTGCTGAGGTCTCCCAGCTCTGCTACGCAGCCCTGGACTGTCTCCTCATGTTGTTAGGGAACCTGGGTCCCAGCCCCCCTTGGGCCTTCAGGATGAGTTTCTAGCTCCCTCCAGCCTCAGTTTCCCCATCTGTAACATGGGGATAACAGTGCTGCCCGGAAGACTCAGAAGGACACGGTGAGGTCAGATGGGTGTGAACGAGCTTTGTCACCATGAGCATGGCAGGTGTGAGGGGCCAGGCTCTCCACTGGGCAATTCCAGACTCTCCCGGGACTCCTGGTGGGACCAGCGCCCGGCCGTGGGCCAGAGCACGGAAGAGCAGCATGCCTCCTGGGCACCGGGACACGGGTCTCCCTGGGCACGTCCCTGGTCCCACTGAGACCGCGTAGCTCTTGGCCCAGGTGATGGAACTGTCCTCGAGCACGGACGCTCTGATTTAGGGCAGAGTCACTGCCGCCAGCTCCCAGGGCAGCCGTGTTCCGGAACACCAGTGCCCCGTGGTCCTGCAGCGCACATCTGCCGTGTGCCCGCGTTGCCAGGAGCACGCGCTGCGGACCCGGGCCCGCGGTCTGCTCAGCTGCTCGGCTGGGTTCCCGTGGAACGTTCCCTGCTCCAGAAACGGCCGGAGTTGAGGCTGCTCCGATCCCAGCTTGACGTCGCTCCATCAGTTTGACCCTTTTGGCTCTGAGAACTGTCGCCCAGGATGGTCCCGCCCTCACTGGGAAAAGCCCAGCAGAAGTCTGGGAACAGCACGGGAAGCTCTAGGAAGGGCGGAACCTGAGACCACTGGCGAAGGACCCACGTGCAATGATGCCTTTCTCCGTGGCGTTCTCTAACACCCGGCCAGTCTGTCCCCTTGGGCACCCACATTGGACAGTCGTGCAGTCCCCCATCCTCAGAAAGCGCCCACCTTCCTCAGCCTCTCCGACCACATCAACTCCCCCTTCTCATGGGCTGGGATCTTCTGGACAAGGGCACTTCCTTCCCTGTGGACACCCTGGTGGCTGGCCAAAGCCGCCCTGGCTTGTAGAAAGGACAGAATCCTGCGTGTGGAAGGCCCTTGCAGCTTCACTCTGCAGATGGGGAAACTGAGGCACTCACAGGAAGGGCCCAGGGGCCACCCTCATGGCTTTCCCATGAGGCTGAGGTGCTTTTACTTAGTCTCCCGTTATCAGATGAGGCCAAGGAACCCTCCTCCCCCCGTGATCTCCTTGGCTGGGAAATGACCTGAAAGCCATCCGTGTAATGGCTGATTTCTCCTCTCCAGGGTTCTAACACGTATTAATGCCCCGGAGCCGTAATTGCAGGGATGTTGCTGAAGGGGAAAGACGTCGTCATAAGCAGCGTGGCAGACACAGCAGCTACCTCAGGGCTGAGATGTCTCGTGTCTTCCCGGCTGTGGTCAGACTGTCTCTGGGAGGAGTACACTGTTTCCTCTCTTAGCATAAAGGTTCTTTTAAATCATTTCTTCACCATTCTGTTCAGACATCCTGGGTCATGTATTTATACCTTGGATGACATATTGGCTTCTATCCGTTGTTTAACGTTATAAATAGAGTCTAATTACATCCAAAACAAAGAGAAAAGAGCTGCGGTTCCGATCGTTCCAGCAGTGGCCCCGCTTCTGTCCTGAGCACCTGGGTACTTCTGTGACGGGGCTCATGCCACAGGGACCGTGCAGTGAGATGGAGGTACGGATTCGCTGTGGCCCTGGGTGTATTTTACCACATTATTTTCCAGGAGTTGAGGGCCCGTAGTCATTGTCGTCAGCTATGAACGAGCACCATCCTGTGTTACTGAGCGCGAGGGCAGCCAGAAAGAGGTTTCCTCCAAGGAAATCCTTCCGGACAGTGGACAGGACGCTGCCAAACCTGCCCTGCTCGCAGTGAATGACCTGGTCCGTCCTTTAAGTTACTTTTATTCTCGGCTCATGGCTCCTGGGGTAAGTGATGTTTGGGGTGGAGTGAGCACGTCTTAATGCCCGTTTTACCTGGGGGTGGGCTCGTGACCACACTCTCTCACCTGGAAGGGGCCGTGCGGCTGGCACGGAGCTCGGACCCCCGAGGGGACGCAGGGGCCCGAGGTCACAGCGAGGCTGTGACGAGGACCTGAGCCCCTGGACCCTGCCGGGGCCCTCTGCCTGGGATGCAGGCGGAGGCCTGACTGTGTTTGCCTTGAAGCGTGAAGAATATGTTCATTCACGTGTTTTGTGCACACAGACAGAAATACATGAGCCATGTATATAAAATCCCATTCTCTAGTAGCCACGTTAAAAAGTAAAACGGAACGAATGATGTCAGTTGTTTTAGTTCCGTTTTATTGGGCTGTGACCCGCACACCGGAGAATGTCCCGCTGCAGCTGCGAGCCCGCGGGGTCCCAGGTTCGTGCCGCGGCCGTCTCCCCGAGTCTGGAGCGTATTCATCGCCCCTAAAAGAAACCCGCTCGCTGCCCGCTGGCAGCCCCCCCATTCCTGTGCTCTGCCCAGCCCCAGGCCACGGCTCATCTGCTGTCTGTCTCGGCTGGACGTCCCTGTGTCCAGACGTTTGCAGAATCAAGCAATTCGTGGTCCTTTGTAACTGGCTTCGGTCGCTCGGCTCAGTGTCTTCGAGGCTCAGTGTGGGGGCGCCTGTCAGAATGTCACTTTCTGACCGATTGTCTCGCTGTGCAGACAGGAAGGCCAGGCTTCTCCTTCGCCGCCTCTGCCTCACCCCGCCCCGAAGTCCCCCTGGAGGCCCAGCTGCTGGGGCAGCGCTGACGTCCTGCGGGAAGAACCTGGGGCCATGACGCAGGGAAGCAGCTGGGGTTAGAAGTTCTGTGCTGACGGGATTGCCCGCTGCACGGAGACCAGGAAATGCACTGCTCAGACTTAGGAGATCAGACGGCCTTTTGGGGCGCTGGACAGGATGTCGGAAATGGTCCGGCCTACCCTCACTGTACTGATGAGGTCACTGAGGCCGGAGAGGGGAAGTGGCTTGTCTTGGGTCTCAGGGCTCACTTTTTAAAAAAAAAAAATTTTTTTTTCCTTTATTGATTTTACAGAGAGGAAGTGAGAGGGAGAGAGAGAGAAACATCAATGAGCGAGAACATCGATTGGCCGCCTCCTGCATGCCCCCCACTGGGGATCAAGCCCACAACCTGGGCATGTATCCTGACCGGGAATCAAACTGGCGACCTCTTGGTGCCTGGGTCAATGCTCAACCGCTGAGCCACACCGCCGGACATCAGGGCTCACTTTTAACTTCTTCCTTGAGCCAGATTCTTTCTGGCTTGCCGCAGTTTACGAGTGCCCCTCGTTCTCCTCCTCCTGTCTCAGGCCCGGTGCTTATCGGCGGATGGGCACAGGGTACTTCCCGGGGAGAACCGTCCCCTTTCTGGATGGAGGGTCTGCTTCACCATCCCATCCCATCCCTCCACCTTCTGGTCCCCTTTCCCCCGGCTGTCTCTCCTCCACAGGGGGCCGTGAGGGGGGGTGACTGATGGCGGCCGGGGAGCGGGCCCCAGACCCCTTCCAAAACGGAACCCTCTCTCCCCAGCCTGGCTGAGCACTGGGGAGCCTGAACTCGGCCTCTCCAGACATAACACCCAGCTGCGGCCGCAGCAGGAAGAGACCGCAGCTGAGAAATCCGGGCAGGTCAAGACCCGGGCCAGATGCTTATCGGGAGGAAAGTTAACAGTATTCTTGTGAGCTGGGCAGTCAGCCGTTTTCCTGGAGGTCATGACAGACACTTGCGGCATTCAGGAGACCTCTGAGAAAAGTGTGCGGTGCAATTGATTGCAAGCTCTTTCCCCTGATACACAAATAGGTCAGCGGAGCCCGTCCAATGCACCGGTACCGCCCAAAGCCCGGGCCCTGCGTGCTGGGCACATGGCCTTCCCATGGGGCCATTGAGACGGGGAATGATGGTCAGTGACAGGCACCTTCATTTCTTATTTTTATACATTTTTAATCTTTATTGTTGAAAGTATTACAGATGTCCCCCCCTTTTCCCCCATTGACCCCCACCTCCCTGCTCCCAGCCCCTCCTCAGGCACCGTCTGGGCAGAGGGGGGCTGCAGGACCGGGCAGTGTTCATGGCCGAGCGCCCAGGGCAGCGCCGCGGCTGGCAGGGCCCGAGAGCTTGTCGCTGACCGGGTGAGCCTGTGTCAGACTCGTTGGGTCAGTCTTGCTGCCTCTCCACCTCACCTGCTCGGTGTTCTCCAGCATCATCTGTCGCAGCCTCGGCCCAGCCCCTGCGGTTGGAGCTCAGGACTCCCGGAGACGGGGGCCGACCTGCCGTCTGAGGTCTGGCGTCTCGAGCTTTCCCCACGCCGAGCGTCTGGGAGACAGCGCCGGAAAGAGGGCTGCCAGGGCTTGGAAGTGCCAGTGTGGGCTGGGGATCCGGGCCAGGCGCCAGGCTCCGCCTCCTCTTCCTCCCGTGTTCATGCAGAGGAAAGAAATAGGTCACACGTAACGCTGCTGACTGTTATTTCTTTATTCCTGAGCAAAAGACAGAGAGTATAGTAGTCCCATTCAATTTTGAGCCTTAAAAAAACAATAACAGTTGGTACCTGTGAATTCAGTTTATTTGAACAAGAATCGGTCCCTGAGCCTCTGGCCGTGGGAAGCTTGGCTCCAAAGCTATGTCTTTCCGTCTCCTTCTTCCTGAGATGTGCGGACCGTCTTCAGGTTCACGTTAGACCTCGTCAGCTGCCTTGGCCACAGCCAGGTGCCGCCTGGCTCCTTCCCGAGCGTTCTCTCTGCAGGGTTCAGGGAAGCGCAGCCCCGCAGTGCCCAGGCCCCGGTGGCGTGGCATCTGCCGCCACATCCCCAGTTAGAAGGGGCTCTGGTTGTCTGGAATGTGCAAAGTCTCCCTTCTGTTTCTGCTGCCTCTGCGCCCAGGCCAGCGCTGGGCCAGCCCCTGGGCAGGAGCCGTGGCTGACAAGTTTCCTGGGCGTTTGATGGCGCGGGACAGACAGAATGCAGTCACTCAGACTGAAAACACGGACAGTGAGGCCTGCGGGACATCTCTGCTGCGTGGCTGGGCTGTGCTTTTTCCCTCTCTCCCCCAGGCAGCGGCTTTTGCAAGCAGGAGGCCCCGCCTCCTTGGCGCTGCAGGCCTCAGGACCCACCAGGAGCTTGTTTAAATGGGTTTCTCTCCCGTGGCTCAGGGAGCAAACAGTCCAGGTTCTCTGGATGGGGAGGAAGCCGTGTTTCTCTGCCATCCTGGCTCCCGTCAGTGCGGCCTCCCTTCTCCCTTCCGCTGGTCGGCCCTCCTCCCGCCCCGGTCACTCTTGGACTCCTCATGCATTCTCACAAAGAGAGCTTTTCTTAGTGAAAAGTCATCCCCCTGGCCCTCCTGAGGGGACCAGCACTGATCCGCGGTGTGGTGTCAGGTGAGGTAACCGCCTGCCTCCCGGCCAGTCTGCGCACCTGGGACGTAGTCCTCTCGGGCCTCAGGTGCTCGGCCAGGGCTGTGGAGTCCGGATGCCAATTCTCACGTCCAAAGCCCTGATGTGGCAAGTGGCGTGGCGGGTCATCCCCCTGAAGCTCGGTCTCCCAGGTGTTCTCTTCGCCCCTTGGCCTGCGGGGTCTCCTGTCTGTCTCTGGCACTGCACCCCCAATCTGTCCGAAGTGTGGGAACTTGGGCTCAGGGCAGTACGTTGCTGGGAAGGCGGGGGCGCTGGGAGGATGAACTCTGGGTCCAGCCCTGCCGGTTCTCCGCTCCCGGCCTCTCTGGACAGGTGTCAAACTGTGAGTGGGACAGACAGGTGAGGCCAGGCCCCTGGGTGCCTGCAGGTGATGTGCCTGGAGGGTCATTTCCTCCTGGGGTCCCCCCAAATTTGAGCCTGGATTTATGTACTCAGCAAGTAGCCTCTTTGTAGTTACTTGAGCCATGCTGGGGACCAAGACATGTTCAGAAGTGACCCTTGGACCATCTAAAGAGGAAGAGGTCAGTCTCCAGCATACACCCCCATGGCAATAAATGCTGGGGTGTCACTGGGTTTGGGGCCAGAGCCTGGTACTTGGAGGAGGAGGCTCCAGAGACCGGACCTCCGATGGGGAACTCCTGCAGGAGGGTGTTCCAGACCCCTAAATAACTGGACATTCCCAAAGACTCAACTTTTCGTGACACCTCACTGGGCTCTGCTGTGGCTGCTGCTTCATTGGTCGCTTCTGGGCTGGTGGGAGCCTGGCCGGCTGTGTGTCTGCTGGTGGCCAGAGGGTCCCCAGGGCTTTGGGCGGGTCCAGGTGGGATCCCAGGCTTGTGCACTTGTCTGGGTCATTCATGGCCAGGGGTCTCCTGGCCCTTCGAGTGGAAACGGGAGGGTGCTCACCCGGGGCCTCCCTTGCCAGCCTCTGGGCAACTGCGTCCTGTGCCTTTGACAGAACTTTGTTCCTTCTGTCACTTGTGCCCGGGCCAGGCCACAGAAGGAAGAGGAGGGCTGGCGGGAAGCATTAGGGAGACGAAGGGAAGGGCGGGGCGGTGAGCTGTCCTGGTCAGACCTGCCACAGGCCCTGGCCGAACCCAGAGGCCTTGGTGGCTGAGTTTCCTGACATTTCACCCTTTCCCTTGAATCTTTCCAGCTGCTGGAACTGGGTTGCATTCTGACTGCAAGTCCCCATGCCTGTGTGCACTGAAAGTTGAGGAAATTAGGTGAACGGTCTCAGGCGACTTCTTCCCTTTCTCCGTGAGAGCGGGGAGGGGCCGTGGAAGCCATCCAGCCAAGCCTCCTTATTTTGAAGTTGAGGGATCTCCAGCACAGGGGCTTCCCCGAGGTCGCTCAGCTTGCTTCCCAGTGTGAACCGTGTCCGGCGTCACGGAAGGTGGGCGCCTTCCCTGCGCGTGGGCGCTCTGTCGGCCCCTGGAGGCTGCCCGTGGGCTCCTGGGCTCGGCCCGATTCCGGCAGCTTCTCCCTCGGCTCCTGACCAAGTGTGACCTCTGCTTCACCTGCACTTGGGTTTTAGCTCAACGGGTTTGCAGTGCAGGCAGGGCCCGCGGCGTGGGCATGCGGCCTTGTGGGCTCTAGGCTGTGACCATCTTGGAATTTTTAATAATTTTGGAACACGGGCCCCACATTTTCATTTGCGCTGGGCTCTGCAAATTAGGGCAGAGCATTAAAATGCCGCTGATTTGACCGATCTGCTCTTGCAGCTGATTTGAATTTTGGGAACATGCTGTTCCCTCTGAATAAAGGAGGATTCATTTCTTTTCCCTCGAATACACTGCGTTCTGTTTTCCAAATGAGCTCTACTTATCCACTCTGGTGAGGAATTGGGTTGGCGATTGTTGTTGCTGGAATCGAAGGCTGGGTTGTTCGTCCTGAGTGCTGACCCTGCGTTCTCGGGCCTGGAATGGGGAAGCTGTTCCCACAGCCGCGTGGGCTGCAGGGGCTGGAGGCCCGGGGAAAGGGCTGGGACCCGGAAGGGAGGCCACAGAGACGGAGCAGAGAGCTCCAGCTTTGCAGCCGGATGGATGGGTTGCCTCCCGCCTCTGCGTGGAGAGACGCACTAGCCTTCTCCCTGCACACGGTGAGACCCACCGCAGGCCGGAGGGGTGACGAGAGAGGCTCTTGTGCAGTGCCCGGCCTCGTGCCGACGGTAGCAGGTGCTCAGTGAACAAGTGCGGTTGTTCTTGGTGTCCTTCCAGACCGGAAGGGAGTGGGATGTGAGTGCAGGGTGGGCGGAGCGGGGTGTTTTTGGAGGCCTGGTGAGCGGTGTGCTGGCGTGGAGAGGGTGAACTGAGCCCTGGGAGAGCCGGGTGGGGAGTCAGAGCCACCGATGCCCGAGAGGCCGAAGACTCGGCGGCTCCACTCGGAGGCAGCTGGGCCCCAGCGGTGAATAAGTACGTGTGCCCCCACCACACCGCCCAGCAGTCACTGGAGAAAACATTTTCCCACGTATTTTAATTTCATTATTTAATAACCGCAAGTCCTTAGGAATGGGATGTGCGCACCTGTTGGGTGCCTTGCTGCCTCTCAGGTCTCGGAACCCGTTTCCACGTCAACGCCAATGGGTGTGTATTACTTGCTTTTATCACAGCGACCACCAGGAATCCAAATTCACAAAGGTATGGGGTCACCAGAAGGGCTGTCATGAGATTGGACGTGGAGATGGAATGAACTCGCTAGAGCTGGTTCTCAAGGTGGCCAAGATAGCAAGTATTTCCGCGTCCTGTAAGCTTGCTGTGGCACCCCGGGGTGCCTCGGCGCAGAGCTTGGGAACCAAGGCATCAGGACCCTAAAGACCGGCTTCTCTCTTCTTCCGGCCTCACAGCTCATCTCCACCTGATGTGTTTGCCTTAAAGATGTAAGAAACGCACATTCCGATGTGTCTAAAGCACATGTCCAATTTCGTGCTACATCTTTGATTCCTAGTCCTCTTCCCAGAAACACTCAATGGTGGGAGTGTCTGTGATCCTGATTTTAATCATCAGTATGGCAGTTGACCGGCACTGTGTGTGGGGCTGTGTTCCCTCCTCTCAGGAAGTGGTCGGAGGTTGTTCAGGAGTATTGTTGGTAGAACTCCAGGGCCACGCTTCCGAGGGAACCCCCCCCCCATTTGGGGAGCTGTGTGCGGGACCAGACGTTTATACAGAAGAAAGTGCTTCGTTCATTATCTTTGGCTGGAATCCTGCCAGTTTAACAACTCATAAAATTATGGGAAATGTTGGCTGTGCTTAATGGGTCATTTGTTGTGTTTAAACCAGCAACGATAAATATTTATTTGGTGGATGGAAAGCTGTCTTTACAATGCTGAGTCATTTTTCTGCTCATCCTCGCTACTCGTCAGACTTTTTTCTGTTCAAAATACAATCAAGTGGTATGTCATTCCATTTTCTTTTTCTGAGGATTATTCTGGGTATCCTAGGTTCTTTGCTTTCCACATACATTTTAGAAATAGCCTGTCAGTTTCTGTGAGAATTCCTGCGGAGATTTTCACTGGTGTGTATTGACTCTGTAGATCGATTCTGGGAGAATCGATAGCTTAGCCTTAGGGAGACCTCTGACCCAGGAGTATAGTCTCTCTCCATTAGTTTAGGCCTTGAATTTTTTACAGCAGCATTTTGTAACTTTTACTGTACAGGTCGTGCACATATTTTGATAACTGTTCCCCTAAGAATTTAATTTTGGATGCTGTTACAATTGGTACTTTTTGAATTTCAGTTTTTCATTCTTTATTGCTGATACATAGAAATACAATTGATTATATATACTGACCTGTTTTCCTGTGGTACTGATAAACTCATTTACTCTAAGTATAGATTCCTAAATACGGACCCCGATGGTATCGGCAAATAAAGCCCGTTTTATCTTTTCCCAGCTAGTTTTTCTGTCGTGCACTTAGAGGTGTTGACCAGAAGTGGTCGGAGGGGCGTGCTTGCCTTGTTCGTCTTCAGAGGGAAAGGATTCAGTCCCTCCCCATTAAGGGCGATGGTAGTTTCAGGTTTTTTCGTTTTTGTTTTTTTTTAATTCTCATCCGAAGACATTTTTGCATTTATCTTCAGAGAGAGCAGGAGGGATAGAGGGAGGAAGAGAGAGAAACATTGATGTGAGAGAGACACATCGACTGATTGCCACCCAGAGGACTCCAACCGGGGCCGGGGACAAACTGCAACTGAGGTACATGCCCTTAGCGGGAACCGAACCCGGGACTCTCCGGTCCACAAACCGTCGCTCTAACCACTGAGCCAAACTGGCCAGGACGGTAGTTTCAGGTTTTTACTGATCCCTTTTATCAGGATGAGAAAACTGTCTTCCTTTTCTAGTTCGCCGACTTTTTTCACGAATGGGCGTTCGATTTTGTCAGATTTTGTTTTTTGCATCTGTTGAGATGATCATTTAGATTTTCTTTTTTAGTACGGGGTAGGGCATGAGTCGGTTTACAGTTGTTTGTGTGGAAAATAATACAACAATGAATCAATAACGATACCAGAGTAAACTCTGTGTTTTGCGTGTTCACAACTGTCAACCTACTTTTTGCTGCGCCCTGTATGTTAACGTTGTGAATTACATTGGTTTTTAAACGTTAAACCAACCTTATTTTTGTCCTTTCCTGGGATCAACCCCACCTGGCCATTATATACCATTCTTTTTATTATATTGCTGAATTCTGTTTGCTAAAAAATTCAAAGATATTTGCTCTATGTTTGTGATTGACGTTAGTCCAGAGTTTTCTTACGTCTTTTGTCTGGGTTTTGTATTAAGGTAATGCTGAGTTCCTGTAAGTTAGGCGCTGTTTCCCATTTTCTGTTTTTGGGGAAAGTTTGTGAAGTGTTAGGATTATTTTTGTCTTATTTAATGTTTGGTAGAATTCTCCAATGAAGCCATATGGGCCTGAAATCTTCTTTGTGGGAAATTGTACAAATACAGTTTCTTTAATAGATACAGGATTATTCAGGATCTCTTTATCTTTTTGAGTGAGCCTTGGCAAATAATGTCTTTTGAGAAATCTGTCCATTTTATCTAAGCTGCAGAATTTATGTGCATAAATGTATTCATGAAATTCCCTTGTCAAACTTTCAGTGTCTATAGGATCTGTAGTGATGCTCCCTCTTTGATTCCTAATATTGGTCATTTCTTTCTTATCTCTCTTTTTTGTGAATCAGGAATGTAGACAATGCCTTACTTTCACTTTTCTGAATTCTGAATCGCCAGCTTTCTGTAGATGGCAGGCCCTAGGGACGCTGGCCGATCCCAGCCTTCTGCATGATCGTGGGGCTGTTAGAAGGGCCAGGCCTGAACCCTGTGGAGGGTTCCCCATGCTCATGACCTCCGCCACATCAGTTCTGGCCTAAGTAAACCAGCTCCTCACTTCCTAGAAGGAGTGATGCTGTCTTCTTCCGGTGCAGGCTGGCTGCTCCCTGGCAGGTTGAAAGTGCAGCTGACTTCAGCTCCGACTGTTCTGCTGACCCAGCTCCCCGTCCGCCTTCTGCACTGCTGTGCGGTACTCTTGTCAGAGTGCCGGGGATCAGGGGTACATGTCCGACCAGAAAAACTGGCCTACCACACAGCTTGCCCTTGGTCTCTCTTCTGCATCGGTGGCCATGGTGGCCCGCTAGGAGGAGCCTCCAGGATCTGCCCCTTACTTCTCTGCTGGACCACTGAGGTTTGTGGTGCTCACACTTGTCCAGAGCTGCCTACTGAGTGAGCAGCACCCTGACCTCTTCTTTTTTAAAAATTGTAAACCGTGTGGGATGACCTGGCCAAGCTCTTCTTACACAGCAGCTCATAAAATCAGCATCCAAAACACACTGAGGAAGGTGTTATTATCATTGCCTTTCATGTGGCGCACTTAGGTGACGTACCCCAGGTCACACAGCAGGGAAGTGTATGTTCTGAGACCAGAGTGTGTGCTCTTACCCATCCTCCCCAGGCTGAGTGGCCTGGACACCCCAGCCCTCCGTCTGTCTGCACCACTCAGACAGAGGGTAGTGGCCGAGGAAGCCGGGGACCATCCCCAGGAACTCTCCCCCAGGTCAGCGCTCTGGAAGGAGGACGGTCGACAGGCAGCGGAGATCAGACCAGTGAGGTCAGCCAGGGTGTCTAAGGACCACGAGGCAGTGACCGCTCCCTGCGGTTTGAGGGACAACCTTTTTGAGTCCCGGAGCAGGACCAACACTGAGCCAGGCTGCTGAGACACTTCCTCCTCATTCTGAACTTGTGTTTAGAGACGACGAGACCTTCCTCTTCGGTTTGACAGTCTGTCCACCTGCGAACACTTAGTCGATGCTGCTCGTGTTCCGTCGTGTCTGCTGTCTGCCTTTCCCACGGACCTGGTCGTGCAGGCGATGGTGATGGAGGTCGCCGGGTGCTTTCTCGTCAGAGCTGCACACGAAAGCCCATCCGTTGGGCTTTGCTCTGCTCCCAGGGCCGCTGCTCTGTGTCTATTCATCTGCAGGACTGGGAGAGTCCTGTGCCCAGTCTCAAATTCCGAAAGCTCTTCTCTTGCTCAGCACGTTGGGGGAGCGGGAGAGCTAGGGATTAGACCGCAGCATGTCGGAGCTGGGGTAGACTGTGCAGCTCATTCTGAAGGCAGTGGCCCCATTTTACAGATGGGGAAATGGAGGCCGCCTGGCAGACCGAGGATGGAACCCGGGCCTCCTCGCGTCCAGGCCACTGTCCTCCCTGCTCTCCCACTTGCTACCCCAGGATGGACAGACCCTGGAGCCATCTTCTCTAGTTCCTGCAAGACAGCAGCTAGTTCTCATTTTAGCTGGAAAAACCCATGTTTATTTCCACCCTTGATGTGGACAAACACTCCCATGCTTACTTGGAAGTCAGCAAGGGGAAGTGAGTTCATGCTCCTCGTGGCAAGACTCCAGTCACGGTCCTTCTCGTGAGGGTCTCAGCCCCACGCCCCCCGGGGCTGCTGGTCTGGCTGGAGTTAGATCTGCCTCGGCCTTTCCCCGCGGCGGAGCTGGGGACGCCAGTGGGCTTGTTTACGCTGTGTCTGGGCCTGTGCCCCGGTTCTGGGGGGGAGGAATGTCTCTCCTCTTATTTATGTCTCCCGCTGGAGAACTTGGGGAGACGCACACGCCAGTTCACCACAGCTACCTGGAAACCTGGGAGGCAGCAGACACCTAGGGGCCGGTATCAAGTAAACAAAATTGTGGATTTGCTCAGGTCTCCCGGGATTCGTACTGTTAACAAAATTCAGTGTCTGTGGAGAAGTCATTTAAAGTCTGTGCGCCTTGGTTTCCCCAGCTACAATCTGGGAACAATGTCTGATTTCCCATTCCACAGGGAGAAGGGAAAACAAAAATGTTGGATTTGAGACAAAAATAACAAAATGAACTTGCTGAAGGAGTTTATCTTGCCTAGAAGGTGCAGCTGCTTTCCTGCACCTGGGAGAATGGCGCTCGGCCGAGGAGCAGGCTCAGCCCGGTGGCCCGACCAGGGGCCCTTTGTTCCCAGGCCTCACCCCAGGACGAAGGCCCGGGGAGGCAGGCTGGTCCCCGAGAAGGCCGGTGCCCAGGGGTACTGAGTCTGGTTACCGAGGTCCCTGGTGGGGGCACAGCTGTGCGGGGACCGAGGGAACAATCTCTGCAGATGAAGTGGTGCCACAGGAAGCCTGTGGGTGGGTGGCTCTGGGGGACCACGTGGTGCCCCCGCAGGGAGGGAGCTGTGCGTGTGAGTGAGTATATGTGTGTGTATACGAGTGTAGGTGTGTTTATGAGTGCATGTGTGAGTATATGTGTGTGTATACGGGTATAGGTGTGTTTATGAGTGCATGTGTGAGTATATGTGTGTGTATATGGGTGTAGGTGTGTTTATGAGTGCATGTGTGAGTATATGTGTGTGTATACGAGTGTAGGTGTGTTTATGAGTGCATGTGTGAGTATATGTGTGTGTATACGGGTGTAGGTGTGTTTATGAGTGCATGTGTGAGTATATGTGTGTGTATACGGGTGTAGATGTGTTTATGAGTGCATTGTGAGTATATGTGTGTGTATACGAGTGTAGGTGTGTTTATGAGTGCATGTGTGAGTATATGTGTGTGTATACGGGTGTAGGTGTGTTTATGAGTGCATGTGTGAGTATATGTGTGTGTATACGGGTGTAGGTGTGTTTATGAGTGCATGTGTGAGTATATGTGTGTGTATACGGGTGTAGGTGTGTTTATGAGTGCATGTGTGAGTATATGTGTGTGTATACGGGTGTAGGTGTGTTTATGAGTGCATGTGTGAGTATATGAGTGTGTGTTTGTATGCGCGTGTGTGTGAGTGTAACAGTGTATGTGAGTGTGTGAGTGTATGTATGTGTATGTACGTGTGTGATGTATGTATGTGTACATGTGCGTGTGTGTATGTGTGCATGCTCATGTGTGTGAGTGTGATGTGAGCATGTGTACATGAGTGTGTGAGTGTGTGCATGAGCGTGTCAGTGCGCACAGGCCTTTGGTAAGTGGGGCCCTATTGCAGGCCAGGGGTGTGCTTTGACCTTCAGGCTCGGGTCGTGAAACCTGCTGAGTGAACTGTGACAGGCGTGTGAACGGTGAGGGGAGAGACCAGTGCTTCCTTTCTTTAAAATCTTCATTCGAGGATACTTTTTCCATTTATCTTCAGATAGAGTGGGAGGGAGAGAGAGAGAAACAGCGACATGAGAGAGACACATCGATTGGTTGCCTCCTGCGCGACCCCAACCAGGGCCAGGGACCGAACCCCAACCGAGGTACGTGCCCTTGACCGGAGTCGAAACCATGACTCTTTGGTCCGCGGGCCCACGCTCTAACTGCTGAGCCAAACCGGCCAGGGCTAGACCAGTGCTTCTAGCCCATCTACAGTGAAGGCACCGATTTCTTTTCCTTTATTCTCTGATGCATCGTGAGTCAGCACTTTTGTACAGTGTGCTAAAAACGAGTTACTACCTAACTGCAATAAAAAAGACAAAGTATGGCTTGGCCGGTGTGGCTCAGTGGGTTGAGCATCATCCCATGGACTGAGAGATCCTGGTTGGAGTCCCGGGCAGGGCACATGCCAGGGTTGCAGGATCGATCCCCAGTGGGGGGCGTACAGGAGGCAGCCGATCGATGTTTCTCTCCCTCTTCTCTCTCTAAAAAAACCAATAAAAAATACTTAAAAAGGACGAAGTACAAGTCCCAATTTAAAGTTTTCTGAGCAATAAGCATAGCATCCCTCTGTGAGATTGCCGGGAAGGTTCTGAGAGCTTCCTGCCAGTTTCTGCGCGGGGCCAGGCGGTCGAGCGCCAGTAGCCTGCAGGGTGTCCGGTCCCCGCAGCCAGCTCTGTGCAGCGCCAGCCACCAAAGGCCAGGCGGAGCCGGGGAGAGGAGGGTGTGCGTCTCAGCTGCAGGCCAGCCCGGAGCCCTGTGGCCTGGGCAGAGACTGGCTGGGGACGGCAGCAGGAGGCAGGAGTTTGGGACAGAGTAACGGGTTCAGGTGCACTTCGGGGCCACGAGCCGTGCCAACCCCGCGATGTCCTAGGACCCCGGGTCTGACTCAGGTGCCCTGGGTGCGTGCATCTGTTGGTTAGACACGAACTTGCTGCCTCGCCGGGAGCCCCACATGAGGATGTGTGATCGCTTCGTCTGAAAGTAGCTTCAGAAGTGCCCACTCTAGGGGGGTTCACTGATACAGTGTATATTTTATATAGAAAGTTGTGGTCACTTGACTTCTCTCCCTTCTTCCCAACAGTCCCCTTGTGCCTTTCAGCCCAGGGTGTCCGGGGTTGGAATGAATGGTTCCGCATGGTGGGCACTGCTCTGGGGACCGACCGTGGCCCCTCTGGGCCATGTGGTCGCTGTGTGGTCTGTGCCTTCACCTTAATGCTTTTTCATACCTTTTAAATCGAGGCCATCTGGTGGGCATCTGGTCCAAAACGGCCTCGGCCCTCCCCTCGATGGTGGCAGCCGAGAGGGCTGCTTCTCTGTGGTGCGGGGGAGCTGGGAGGGGATGCATGCCAAGGTGCCCTGGTGACCACTGGAACAGCTGGTAGGAGGGCCAGTGTTGCTGGGGCCACCGGTGCCACATTTTCCCGGTGAAACCGTCGGGGGAAGAAAGCGCAGCACAGGGGTCGCCCTTCATAGCCCTGGCTGTCTCAGCCCGCGTGTTTCACCAGGCCAGAGCATCTTCCCGGAGCGCAGCCCCCTTCAGGGGTCCAGAGACCTCTGACTCCCTCGGACCCCGCCTTTCTCCCGGCCCTGCTGCTGCAGCTCAGAGAGGGGTTTCCAGCGTCTCCCCTCTTTCTGTTCTCAGGGCAGGAAGACCCCCACAGTTTGCGCCATAGATACAACTTCATCGCTGACGTGGTGGAGAAGATCGCCCCGGCCGTGGTTCACATCGAACTCTTCCGCAAGTAAAGACGGCCTCCCCTCCCCTCCCTTCCCCTCCTCTCCCCTCCCCCCCACCCTCCCCTCCCCTCCCCCCTCCCCTCCCCTCCCCTCCCCTCCCCTCCCCTCCCCCCTCCTCTCCCCCTCCCCCCTCCTCTCCCCCTCCCCCTCCCCCCACCCTCCCCTGCCCTCCCCCCTCCCCCCTCCCCTCCCCTCCCCCTCCGAAGCTCCCTGTGCTGCCCTTAGCAAAGCCCAATGGCTGTTTCTGAGCCTCATAACCTGCTGGCCACTGAAATAGTCCCTGGGGGGAGGGGGAGACCTTCTCCCTTAAGACATTTCCCGTCCGACTATTTAAATCCACACTCCCGACCCTGCTGGATGTTTGGACAACCTCTGGCTCTGAAGAAATCCCGCAGAATCCTCTCCAAGTGGACTTGTTCCGATGCGTGTGTGGGTCGGGCTCACGTCCCGCTCCCAGCGGCGTGAACCCAGGGTCCAGGAACAGTTGCCAGATGCAGCGGGGCGCCCAGCAGCCGTGCGGGCGGGCGCGGGGTCTCCAGCCTCACGGCGCTCTCCTGGGTCCTAGGCTCCCTTTCTCCAAGAGGGAGGTGCCGGTGGCCAGCGGGTCCGGCTTCATCGTGTCCGAGGACGGGCTCATAGTGACAAACGCCCACGTGGTGACCAACAAGCACCGGGTCAAAGTTGAGCTGAAGAATGGCGCCACCTACGAAGCCAAAATCAAGGATGTGGACGAGAAGGCGGACATCGCCCTCATCAAAATCGACCACGAGGTACGTGTGTCCCCACCCGCAGAGCCGAGCGCTCAGGTGCCCCGGCTAGAACCCAGTGAGACGCGGGGAGGCCCAGAGGCACCCGAGCTGAGGCTGGGTGGGACCGGTCAGACCTGGCCCAAGGAACAGCAGGTACGGTGGGGCTGGGGGAGGGGCTCATGGCGGCTTCTGTAACAAGCAGGCTAGAAGATCCCAGAATTTTAAAAATAGCGTTTTACATTTTTATAAAGAAATTGTAGGGAAGCTGTGAAAATCGGGTGTCCCTTCCATTCCAAGGCAGCCGTTGTTATAAATGTTCGTTCCTCGGTGCATTCTGGGTTTGAAGACAAACCAGGTCTCCCAGAGGAGGCTTCTGCAGGGTCACTCCCTAGGTGTTAAAACAATTCTCCATACTTTAAAAAGTTTTGGAAACCTTGAATTAAAACCAAGCCAGTGGACCTCTTCCTGGCGGAACTTCCCAGAGCGTTTAGTATGCTGTCGTGCGTGCTCGCCGGCCAGAGGTGTTGACTCCGAACTGTAATTACCCGAGTATAGGACCTGTCCGTCTCCGTTTCTTTTTCCAAACTGAAACAGAGTGAACTCAATTTGGGAAATGCTGTGTTCGAAAATGGTTTGCTTTCTACTTAAATATTCTCCTTGCTGCCATTTTTGCCTGAAATTAAATCCGGCTCTTCTTAGACATCAAAAACCCCCACCTGCTGGTGGGTTGATGGTGGGGGTTAGGTTCTCTCGTGCTCCGTGAGATTGCCTTTTCTGGTTTCTTCACGCCCTTGTCACTTTCCAGACTTCGTAAGGAAGGCGCAGGGTAGCTTGGAATCTTGTTGCTGGCCCAGGAAAAGGTCAGATTGAGCGCCAGGAGGGGCCTTCTTTTCCAGCTCTCTGCAGACCACCTGGAGATGGGCTGTGAGGTCAGACCGGGCGGCGGTGCACAGGTGCTTCGGTCTGTGCTGTTCCCCGGGGCAGAACCGGGCTCCGTGCCCAGCGTAGTTAACTGGCCTTTAGCAAGGTAGCAATTGCCTGTTACTTCTATCAGGTCACTATGGACTTGCTGGAACAACTGATCTTTCAAAACAGGTTTTTGGTCGCGACATAATCACAGTAACTTCTCTCTGCTGCGTTCTAACGCGGGATCAGGCTCTTCCTTCATCTGTGACTTGCACGGATTCTGCAAGGTAGCCATGTTATTCCCATTCGATGACGAGGAAACGGGCTCAGAGAGCTTCAGTCACCTGCCCAAAGCCACACAGCTGTGCTTCAGTGACGTGGTAGCCTGGCCAGCCTTTGGGGTCCGCCAGGCGGCTGCTCCCCTTGCCCAAGCGCATGGCTGTTCGTGGGGGGATGGAGCCCGGCCTGTGGGCGCGAGGGACAGCTGGATTTTAAATAGCCCACGGCAGGCTGGCGCTCCCATTTAGGAATGCTGCTAGAAAGGTGTCCAGGATGTGGTAGTCCCACCGGAAGGAGGCCGGCCAGAATAGCACATCCTGGGGCCCCACACCGGGACTTCCCAGCTCCACTGAGCCCTTGGGAGGCAGCCAGCAGCGGGGCTCTCCGCGGGCAGGGTGCTGGCCCGGGAGCTGGGTGAGCGGCCCCCCTGAGCAGTCCCTGTGTGGAGCGCGTGGGTGCGAGCTGCGCGGCGGCGTGGCTGGGGGCTATTCCTCCGGAGTGTGAGCCAGGGTGGGGGAGGCCTGTGTCGTCGGGCCTGTGCAGGCAGGACAGGGAGATCTCGACAGACCAGCTTTGCCGCGGTTCTGACCTGGCACCTCCTGCCCTTCTGCCAGCAGCAGCTACTCGAGATGTGTTTCTAGCCCAAGAAAAAGGGGCTCGACGGTGGAAAGGTGAGCTCATGTGGGCTTTCGAAAGGGCGTCGGAAATGGAAGGATGTGAATTTGCAGACGCTCACCCGCGGGGCTTCTGTGGACCGAACGGCTGCTTTTTGCTGATAGTGGTTGGAAGCGGGAGAAAGCAACGGTCTCTTCCAGCTCCTTCCTTTGGTCCCGTGGTTGGAGGACTGAGGATTTATCTCGGAGCGGAGCGGCTGCTGGAACGAGGCCTCGTGCTGGCGACGCCACGATTTAATGGTGTGCAGCCAGGGTCGGGGTGGGAACAGCAGGAAGGAGGAAACAGGGCAGCAGAACTCGGAGGAGGCAGAGCAGAACCAACCGCACTGGGCTCGAGGGTCGTCGCACACAGTTCCCAGTGGCGCTGGCCCAGCCTCCCGGGGGACTGGGTGACAGCCGCCGCCTCCAGGGCCCAGGGGCTAAGTTGTCCCCCAGCTTGGTGCTTTCACTTGCAGGGTTCCCCATGACTCGAAGGGTGTTCTCACCACTTTCCGTGAATGGAAGTGACCGTGGATGTGTATTGTCATTGCCGCTTGTCACCAGCCGCCCTCTGGGAGCAGCAGCCCGCATTTCCCGTGGGGTCTGCTTCTCCCCCACTGGTGCCTGTGACCCAGGAGACCGCGCAGATCCTGCCCTGGGAGTGGCAGCAGGTGTCACCCGCAGCCCAGGACCCTGGCACTGCCCGAGTTCCGGTCTCTCTGAGCCCCATCTGCCCGCTTTTCCTCCCGTTCCTGGAGCTCCCCTCGCATCCAGCAAAGCCCCTTGGCTTGAGGTTGCCAGAGACAGGCTGGGCCTGCGACCAAATCGCTCTTTCTTGGCTCCTCACTGCCGAGCGGACGCACAGACGCACGTGCGCTGGTTCTCTGCTGAGCTCTGTGCCGGGAGAATTTTCGGAAAAAGGCTCACGGAGCCAGCAGGCCCCTCTGGCCGGTCTGCTGCCCCTGCCAAGCCAGAGGAGGAGGAGTGTCCCCTGCTGCCCTCCCCCCCCCCCCCCCGTCCGGGTTTATAACTCCCCTTCCCTCGGGCGGGGCCGGTGGGGGGGCGCAGGAAGGAAGGACAGTGTGCAAGCAAACATTTTAATAGGAAGCAGCTTTGAGGGCAAACTAGTTCAGCTTCGGATGCAAACTGTTTCCAAATGTGTTTAACATGACACCGGCCATGTTTGCAGAACGCTGAAAGCTTGTATCCAAAGGCAGCATTTTATCCCTGCAGTTTTCTTCCTGTGGAGAGAGAGAGACAGAGAGAGAGAGAGAGAGAGAGAGAGAGAGAGAGAGAGAGGAGGGAGGGAGGCTTTAGGCCAGAAGACGATGCAGAAATACTGGGGACATATTGAGGAAGATAAGAGGGAAAGTCACCTGTGTTCCAGCTGTTTTCCAGCTGTGTTGATCAGCACACACAGGAGAAAAGCGTACTCCCCCCCCCCCCCCCCCGCGGATGACTGCAACCTTCAGATCACGTCCTGAGTGACTGTGTGCAACCCTCTACACCTTTCAGCTGTTCTCAGAGAGAGAGCTTTACTCCGTCAGGGCCTGCCCGGTGCCCCTCCCTCCACCCCTCACCCACTCTGCTTAGCCACCCCCTTCTGTACTGCCTCCCCACCCCCATGCCACTCTGGGGACACATGACCCCTGAGACCATCACAGTTCACCGTTTATTTATCCCTCCTCCTCTTATCCGAACTTACAGTTGACTTATTTATTTGCTAATTTAAGTTCGTCTTCGCTGCTAGAGTCAGGGACACACGTGTCGAGTGGGAGATGGCCGGAGTCCACAGCGCCTGAGTGTGAAGACCCTCTCTCGAAAGGAGCGAGGGCCCCCTCCGTGGGTGCAGGGCGGGAGGGCACGGGGCTCATGCCTCTGAATCTCAGATGAGCCGGTGGTGCACCCTGCAGGTTGCAGAAGCCCCTGCCCCCCACTTTCCTCCCCACTTCCCAGCCAGGGCTCTTCTGCCCCCCCGGCTGCCTGGAGTTTGGATGACACCTGGCTGTGGGGGCTCCGGTAGCTTGTGGCCTTGGGGAGCTCAGGGCCTGGGAAGGTGGGGAGGGTTCCTGTGGGCACGTGGCCTGATGCCAGCAGCCAGGGGCATGTTTGGACGCAGCCTTGTTGAGGCCATGGGGTGGCTTCTCCCCTCGCCCCAGGCCCGCGTCCGCCCTGGCCACCTACAGACCTGTTTGAAGTGGCTGAAGAGGAGGCCTGGGGGCCTTTTACTGCTGAGCTGGCTGCGGGGCGACGAGGGCCTGGCGCCTTTCCCACGCTGGTCCCAGGGCACAGACAGGCTCGGGTCCCCTCCAGGCCCGTCTCAGAGTCCAGCTCCGTGTGTGGAGAGTCTGCCCGGAGTCTCTGAGGGAGGAGGTCTCCTGGGGACGGGGCCAAGCCCCGCAGTCAGCTCTCCTCGGGCAGCCAGACGGCAGAAGGCGCTGACTCAGCCGCCAGCGCCACCAGAAGGGGCTCAGACCACACACAGCCTGTGCCTGCTGGGCTGGGGGCTTTCACCCCTCTCATCGCACCCCGCAGAGCCCGGGAGCCAGCCAGCTGCCCTCTGTCCCCTGCATCCCTTCCCCTCCCCCCACGCTGGTCACTGCGGTCTCTCCTCTCTCCCCGAACTTGCAAGGCTGCTGTTAAGTTTGCCAAAGGTGCCACGGAGCCTGTCAGTGTGCCAGGTTTCCATTACCGTATTGATCTTGACCGTTTTTAGTGGGCATCAATATTTCATTAGGCAGCGTCAGCGCAGACGGAGGAAGGGCGGCCGCTCATTCCTGTCGGGCCTCTGTCCGGGGGCGGACGAGGACCTGCTCCCCGCGCTGATGGCTGTGCCCTGCGGAATGTGGAGTGTCTCAGCTCCACGCCATCTAAACCAGGGCCCTTGTGTTCTCTGGCCCCGGTTCAAGAACGTCGTTGATTGAAGGAAATTCTTTGGCTGCTTTTTTCTCTTAATATGGTAATGCCTTTGTTCACTTTGGCACTCCGTCTCCGGGCTCTGGATTAACACTGTTATCTGTGTTCCTGGCACAGCGGCTGCCAGGTGGTTGACCCTGGGTTTGCAGGTGGCCCACGGGAGATGTCTCCTGTCCTCTTCACTGAGGGGGACATGCATGGGGGCCATTTGACAGCTGAGTGTAACAACGTATTAGAGTCCAGGGAGTATTTGCATCTGGCCCTCCATCTGCTTTTGTAAATAAAGTTTTATTGAAACACAGGCATACAGCAGAGTTGAGTGGTTTGGGTGGAGTCAAAAGTCCTTACTTTCTGGCCTTTCACGGAAAAGTCCGCCAGCCCACCGTGAGATCATAGCCCTGTCTCAGAGGAGCTGAGTGCTGGGCATACATGTCTCGTGAGGCCCAAGTGAGGCAAAGCCCCAGGGACAGGGGTCGGAGTCCTTAGCTCTTTCTCTCAGGGAGGGTGGGGCCATGCTTCTTTGCGGCTTTGGCTCTGCTGGGTTCAGTGGAGAGAGGCCTTCAACTTCTCTGTAACGGTGTGAATTCCAAGATGTTTGGCAAATTACTATCCAGGTTTAAATTCTAATGACCTTTTAAGGTCTGGTCTGCTCATTCTTTCACTCGCCCCTTATTCATCCTTGGGTTCTCTCAACATTACCTGAGGGAACTATCCGTCTATCAGTCTACCTCGGCCGAGCACTATGTTAGGTGCTGAGGATGTCTTGCGACAGGCAAAAGCCATGGGATTACCAGCCAGTGTGGGAAACAGGGAGATGGAATCAATACGCTGACGAGACGAAGAAGGACAAACGGCACGAGAGGCAGAGGCCCGGCTGGGAGGACCTCCGTAGGCGGTGTGGGCCGGGAGCCGATCTGGGGGATGACGTGGGGCCGAGACGGAAAGCCCAGGTCGAGCCAGGCGGGGGACGCGTGGGGGACTTGAGTTACTTAGTTGACCTTTTCTGTCTGGCCTGGAGCACCTGGACCTTGGGCCAGTGCAGCCGTGTTTCCCAGGAGTCTGTGAGAGCCCTCCGGAGCACAAGCCGGCATTCCTGCTGAGCTGGGTTCCCTGTGTGCACACGTTTTTGCTTTGTTGTTGACAGTATTACAGATGTCTCCCTGGTCTGCATCCGCGCTGGCCTTGGGTCTTTGGGAGTCCTCGCCGTGCCTGGAAAGCTCCAGCTTCTTACGCGGCCTCCCGAGGGTCTGCCAGCGCGGTGTTTGTGGTGGACTGGTCGCCTGTCATTCACGGCAGGGTAGATTCAGGTTCCCAGAACCGTGGCAAGGGAGGAATCAGACGTTCTGGTGAGCTGAGGACTGATTCGTCTAATAAGAGTGCGGATTAGCATTACTGTTGTTGCTGAAGTCAGCAGAATCTGATCATGGGAACAGACGACTCATGGTACTTTCCTCATTGCCTTGGCTACAGTACATGTGGTAAGAATATTATCTATGTCCCCATTAAAAAAAAATTTTTTTTTAAATTGATTTTTAGAGACAAGAAGGGAGAGGGAGAGAGACAGAGAGAAACATTGATGTAATATCAAAACATTGATTGGCTGCCTCCTGCATGCCCCCTACTAGGGATCGAGCCTGCAACCAGGGCCGGTGCCCTGACCGGGAATCGAACCGGCGACCTTTCTGTGCACAGATGATGCCCACCAACTGAGCCACCCTGGCCTGGGCTGTCTGTCCCCATTTTATGTCACGAATATATATTAATTAACTTCTAATATGCCCTATGTCATTGACCATCTCAGATTACGTTTCTCTAGCGGTGGTTATATATATGCACAATTTAAAAATAGATTTGAAAGGAAGTATATATCCTGGGCAACTTCTTTGCGTGTGACACAAGCTGTGGGGGTCCCAGGTCGTGAGGAGGGAGGACGCCTTTAGCTCAGTGGACACCGCGCGGCGAGGTCTGAGCCTAGCCGAGCAGCCTGAGACCACGGCCCTGCCCTGCGGGGGTCTGGGCAGTGTGGACGGCTCCCTTTGCTTTCCCGAACCCTGAGCCTGCAGCCTGGCGGACGGCTGGACACCCGGCTGCCTCCAGTCTGTAACCCCGACTGAACGACCAGGCTGGTCTAACCCGTTACCAGGCGAACCCCACTTTTAAGATCCTGATGGATCTCTCAAGACCTGGTTTATTCATTCTTTCATGGAGTCACTTCCCATTCATGGGTTTGTATAAATATTTGTTGGCCAAACACAGCGTAGCAGCCGTGGACAAGATGACGTCCGTGGATCCAAGTCCCAAAGGGGCTGACGTACGGAGAACACAAGGGTTACACTTGGTGGGGACACTGTCCCTCTGGCTGCCCCGGGACGTAAACACCCAGTGGCCAGTGGGCTCTGACAGCTGTTGACATCCTGTGGTTTGAACGACAAGACGCGGGGAACGTGAGAAGTGCCGCCCCGTCGTGCTGTGCTGTAGCTTCAGGAAGACTAAATACCGTGGTGGTGTCCGTAAGCAGCAGGGATAGTTGTGGCATTTTTTATTTGCCCTTCCTTCCTTCCTTCCTTCCTTCCTTCCTTCCTTCCTTCCTTCCTTCCTTCCTTCCTTCCTTCCTCCCTCCCTCCCTCCCTCCCTCCCTCCCTCCCTCCCTTTCCTATTTATTTATTTATTTTTTTATCCTCACCCGAGGACATTTTTGCTTTTATCTTCAGATAGAGTGGGAGGGAGAGAGAGAGAGAAACATTGATGTGAGAGAGACACATCGAGTGGCTGCCTCCCACACAACCCCAACCAGAGCCGGGGACAAACGGCAAACGAGGTACGTGCCCTTAGCGGGATCCGAACCTGGGACTCTCTGGTCCACGGGGCGATGCTCTAACTGCTGAGCCAAACCAGCCAGGGCTTTCTTTATTATTTTTGCATAACCACCCTCTGTTCTTTGTCTCTTTCTTTCTCCCTCCAGCTCCCCTCCTTCCCTGATCTCTCCCACTGGACTCCTTGCCACCTGCCACGCTCTTCCTGCCTGTTCCCCCTCTGCCCTCTCTACTCAGCAGCAATAGGGTGTCAGCTGGGGCCTGACCCACCGTCCCCTGAGCTCTGGGGATCTCAGCCCGCGCACAGATCCTTCCTGCCCCGGCCCCAGCACCACTGACCTCCGCCCTCTCTAACCTGAATCCCAAGCACCCCCACCCCCACCCCCGGCAAGGACGCTTTCTGGGTGTGTGATGTGTGCACTCAGGGCCCTGCTTGGTGGTTTCATGCTCTGAGGTCACGGTCCTACTTTATCGTTGAACTTGCTTTCTGCCTCATGAGGTAGTGGAGGGTGTGCTGGGGGCGGGAGCCTCGGCCCCCACACTGTTCCTCCTCCTGCAGCCCTCCCCCTCCCCGGGACGGGTTCTCCACCACCAGCTCCCTGTGCCCTGGGACCCCTGGCCCTGAACCACAGTCACGCCGGCCCCCTTTCCCCATGGCACTGTGGGGCAGCGGGTGGTGCAGGGCTGGGTGCAGGATGCCACGGCGCTCTGCGGCCACTAGGCCAGGCCAGGCCTCTCCCACCCATCAGGCACCTAGTGCGTCCCGGTGAGGACGGCGGCTGCTGTGTCCTTGAGCTGGTCTGTCCTCTGCGCCGCGGCAATGGGCCCTTGGCACGGGGAGGTGCCTGGCTTGACTCTCCGTCCCGTAGCTGGTGGAGAGCTCAGAGTCCTGGGGCCCCTGGGTCTGCACTTACCCCAGGAGCATCTTTGTGTGCCAGGGAACGCGACACTGAACGGCAAATTTAAAAACATCAGGACAGCTTGAGCGAGAGAAGCATGGAAGGAAAAAAAAAAGCTTTATATTGTAGTACCTTTATCAACACTTCGTATGTGCTCTATGAACAAGGGATCCACGTGTTTATTTTGCCCCGAGCCCCACAAATGATGTAGCTGGCCCTGCCCCCGGTGGCCCAGCTCCCGCAAATCTGCTTCCTCTGGGCCCACAGGCCACACTGTTCTGCTCACCGTTCCAGCCCTCCTGGGCTCACCTCCCTCCTTCCCAGGCTGGACCCCTGGCTCTCGGACAAGTCTTCGGTGCTGACGTCCCTCGCGGCTCCTCTGCCGCCCAGTGTGCTTCTCCGTGGACACCCAAGTTCTACGGCACTGCCTCCTGCGGGCGTGGACGACCTGCTCTCTTCCCCAGTGCACACTTTTTTCGAGAAAATGAAAGGTTAGCTAACTGTTTTCAGAGGCGCGTCGAGTCACTCCGTTGAGTCGGAGCCCGTGGCGGCAGCGCGGCCTTCGAAGCCAAACCTCAGCACACAGGACGGGCCTGGAAGCCGCGGGCCTGAACGCCAGCGCGCCCGGCAGCTGGCGGATACTGTGGTTTCTGCAGATTCAGCAACAAAAATATTTTTGTAACAGGAGCACTTTATACTTTGCAAAGAAGAGAAAGAAGCAGTGGACTTGGCTTGCGAGGCTGAAGAAAGAGTTGCCAAAATTTTTTAAAAAAATCCTTACCCGAGGATAATTATTTCTGTTTATCTTCAGATAGAGTTCGAGGGAGGAAGGGAGAGTGAAGGAGAGAGGGAGAGAGAGAAAAACATCAATGTGAAAGGGACACATCGACTAGTTGCCTCCCGCACGACCCCGACCAGGGCTGGGGACGAACCGCAACCGAGGTATGTGCCCTTGACTGGAGTTGAACCTGCGAGTCATTGGTCCGTGGGCCGACGCGCTAACCACTGAGCAAACCTGGCCAGGGCAAAAAGGTGGCCAATTTTTAATTTGGTTTCCTTGGTTCATTTTATTGCTCTTCTCCAAGCTGCAGGGACGCAGTGGGTCTGGGAAGAGCACGCGTCGAGGCCAGAAGCTGAAATATGGACAGGCCATTGCATTCAGGTCCTCTCTGGACGCTACCAGCCGAGAGCATCTGGAACGTTCCAGGAGGCTGTAGTTCTTGGGGTCATGCGACCCCGTCGGGGAGATGTGGGAAAGATTTTCCGAGGACTCTGGTGCCTGTGATCCTCACCAACTCAACTGCTGTCTGCTGAGAGGTGTTTTTGGAAATCAACCAGGTCTTCTGGAAAGAACCCTAATGGTCAGAGCTGGGATGACTTTGGACATCGCCAGGCTCAGCTCCTTTATTTTAGAAGGTGGTGACACCGAGACCCAGAAGTCCAAGGGCCCAAGGTCATGCAGTGAGTTAATGTAGGACTGAGACCAGATGAGATGTCCTGTAGCCGGGACTGGGCGCCCAGGACATGGGGCCGGGTATCATCGTGGGTGTGGGTGGGCGCCTCTGTGTGTGTGTGCGCCTCTGTGTGTGTGCCTGTGTGTGTGCCTGTGTGTGCACCTCTGTGTGTGTGTGCGCCTCTGTGTGTGTGCCTCTGTGTGCGCGCCTCTGTGTGTGTGTCTGCGTGTGCGCCTCTGTGTGTGCCTCTGCGTGTGTGTGCGCCTCTGTGTGTGCCTCTGTGTGCACCTCTGTGTGTGCCTCTGCGTGTGTGCACGCCTGTGTGTGCACCTCTGTGCGTGTGCCTCTGTGTGCGTGCCTCTGTGTGTGTGTGCGCCACTGTGTGTGCCTCTGCGTGTGCGCCTCTGTGTGTGTGTGCGCCTCTGTGTGTGCCTCTGCGTGTGCGCCTCTGTGTGTGTGTGCGCCACTGTGTGTGTGTGCGCCTCTGTGTGCACCTCTGTGTGTGCCTCTGCATGTGCGCCTCTGTGTGCACCTCTGTGTGTGCCTCTGCATGTGCGCCTCTGTGTGCACCTCTGTGTGTGCCTCTGCATGTGTGCCTCTGTGTGCGCCTCTGTGTGTGCCTCTGCATGTGCGCCTCTGTGTGCATCTCTGTGTGCGCCTCTGTGTGTGCACCTCTGCGTGCGCCTCTGCGTGTGCGCCTCTGAGTGTGCGCCTCTGTCCCACACCACCCTCGGTGGTTCTGCCCCAGAAGCCGGGAGCACGCCATCAGCCCCATTACACAGCTCGGCTCCAGCTTTCCTTCCTGGGGGGTCCAGCGGTTGGGATCCCCGTCAGTGGGAGCCCAGGCACATGTAGAGCCCTGAGGCAGGTGATGCCACACAGGTTTCCTTCATGCCCCGGTTCGGGCCTGTCTGAGGATAGTTCAGGCTCCCACGGTGGGAAAAACAGCATGGCCCCACGGATGCGGGAACTCTGCTTCCTCTGCCTGGCCTCTGTTCTGGACTTTCTTCAAGCACCCCTTCCCCTGTTGTGGGACATCCCTGCTCCCGTCACCTGTCCCTGTGGACTGGCCCGGGCCCCGAGCAGCTGTTTCTTGCTGGCCAGCTGTGCTCCGAGCATCTGGGCAGTGAGCAGAGTGGGCTAGTGATAAGAACACCTGGAATCTCGGAGGCGCAGAGGGTTCCAGTCCTGGTAATGCCACCACCTAGCTGTGGGACCCTCAGTCCCCTGGTGAGGGGAGTGGGCATGATGCCCGTCCCGTCTGCCCCACGGAGAGGCAGTGGTAAAGTCCGCAGGAAGGACAGCCCAGGCATGCAGAGCACCCACACGCGCCTGGGTTTGCCGAGGGCTCTGCTTGGACCCCTGTGTCCTGCTGACTGCCGCGGAAATTTGGAGGCCACTGCTTTCCTTTGAAGCAGACTTCTGCTCCCACTCCCAGCCCCCCAAAACCCACATGAAATCATACTGACTAGGGCCTTTCTAAACATTGTTAGCTATTGGGATCTCCACTCTAAAACAAGCCATTTCCCCCAAGGTTCCTCTCCCTGCTGGCAGAGCCCTGAGTTGGTTTAGGTTCCCTCCTGTCCACCCATTCCTAATGCAGGCACCGCTGAGCCGGCCAAGGCAGTCCCGGGGCCACGCCCCCTCGCCAGTGGGTGGCTGACGGCACCCTTATGCCTGTTGCCGGCCAGTGACCCCGGAGGAGGCACGCACTGGGCTCTTCTGGATTCTCTGCTCTTATGAAGAGACAAAAGCAGAGATCTTTCCTCCCACTGGGCATTGCCACAGCTTTACGTGATGCCTGGCACGGCCGTCCTGCGACCATGAGGACAGGCCTCTTCTCCTGTTGTCCTTGAGCCTTGGGAGTGACCGGCCCTGGCCCCTCCCTGGCCTTGAACAGGTGGATACTTCCAGGTCGAGGTGGGTTTTCTGTTGCTGAAACACCCTCAGTGGTACCCCCGAGTCAGTTTTGGTGTCGACCTACCTTTAGCCCTTCTGGAAGGTTCTGGGCTGAGCTGACCGTGGAGATGGAGATTGGGACTTGGTCTCTTTCCTGCTGTGTGGCTGGTGGCTTGTGTGGCTGTCCACATAGCAGACAGTAAGCCGGGAGCACGGGCAGAGTGCCCACCTGTGCTCACTGCCGGGCACTCGGGGCTGCGGGTGGAGACGTTCCCCTGTGTTGGTGGGGTCCCTGGGAACAGTGCTGGGGCTGAGCGAGCCGTCTTTACTCTCACGCACCAGCCTCCTCCAAGTCCTGGCACTGACTCCACCACGCGGTTAGCGCTCTGCCTGACTGTTTAGCCTCGTAACAGACAGCTCAGTCTGGCATCAGCGCCCAGGACTTCTGACGCCCTCCCTGGGCTCGCTCTCCATCGACCTGGGTGGCAGTGCACTGGCACCTCGGGCGCTAGGCACTAGGCCTCGGGGTTTTCTTAAACTCACTCCCGCCGGCTCTGTCGTGAGAATGCCAGTCTGCCTGCGTGAGCGCCTGCAGACCGCGCCGGGTGTGCCTTTCGACCTGCGTGACCCTTTTCTCGGCTGGCCTCCCAGGCTCGCCCTCGTGAGCATGCGTGTAACCTTGAGGACTTGGCCGGTCCTGAGCTGCAGGCTGTCTGGGTGGGGCCCGAGGGCTCCCTCTGGCTCTGGCACGGAGGGGCTTCCCCAGCTCCCCGCTCTGAGGCGCAGACTCGGCCTTGCGTGTCATCCCTCCAGTGGCTGGAGCAGCTGACGTGGGGCCCAGAGAGCCCCAGGCCCCCTCTGCACCCTGCCCTGCTCGGGTCATCCGCACCCTCTTCCTGCTGACGTCATCCGCACCCTCCCCCTGCTGACGTCATCTGCACCCCCCTGCTTACGTCATCCACACCCTCCCCCTGCTGACGTCATCCGCACCCTCTTCCTGCTGACGTCATCCGCACCCTCCCCCTGCTCGCGTCACCCGCACCCTCTTCCTGCTGACGTCATCCGCACCCTCCTCCTGCTCGCGTCATCCGCACCCTCCCCCTGCTGACGTCATCCGCACCCTCTTCCTGCTCCGTCATCCGTACCCTCCCCCTGCTGACGTCATCCGCACCCTCTTCCTGCTCCGTCATCCGCACCCTCGCCCCTGCTCGCGTCATCCGCACCCTCCCCCTGCTGACGTCATCCGCACCCTCCCCCTGCTGACGTCATCCGCACCCTCCCCCCTGCTCGCGTCATCTGCACCCTCTTCCTGCTCCGTCATCCGCACCCTCCCCCTGCTGACATCATCCGTACCCTCCCCCTGCTGACGTCATCCACGAGTGGAGGAGGGTTGTCTGCTCCCCTTCGGGAGGTGTGCCACAGGCTCCAGCGAGGTGGCGAGACGTGGGAAGTGGCTGTTAGTAGGAGGGCTGGCACCACCAAGACGGCCTGTGGCTGGGCCGCTCGGAGGAGAGCAGACGCGTCTGCAGCCAGGAGCCCTGGGCGCTTTGATGTGGGCGGCGCGGGCACCAGCCTGCGGACAGGGGCGCAGGGTTAGACCAGGACGGGTGGCGGGCGTTGCACGACTGCAGGTCAGGGCCAGGCGTGGCTTTGAGCTTCCAGCCATATCTGCATCTCATCTCCCCAAGTCCTCCCGTGGAGTGTCTGTCTAGACAGCGATGGAATAAAACGCTCGATTGCTGCGGAGGAATTTGGCCAGCGGACATGTGTCTGCGCTGAGCAGACAGGCCGCGGTGAGGCTGGGGGCTAGGGGAGCCCTGCTGGGTCTGGGACAGCCGAGGCTGATGCTGTGGGCCAGCGGCTCCCAAACCCTGGCCCCCGAAGGCACCCGACTTCACGGAGAGCCCTGACCCCGGCAGGCACCCGACTTCACGGAGAGCCCTGACCCCGGCGGGCCACCTGTCCCGTGGCACTCCGTTGCCTACACGTCCTAGGGGTGCAGGTCTCAGGGCTGGGAAGCCTGTTTCCTTGTTCAGCCAAGCTGCTCATCAGCTGTGAGAAGTCGCTCCTCTGAGCCTCAGTTTCCACATCTGTACCGTGGGGGGAAGTACGCTCAAACCCCCCCCCCATGGAAGTGCTTCGTCATCTGGGAGACCAAAGGTTCATTCCCTCCTCCTCCGTTTGGCTTCCGGTTTGACCTGCTCCCCTTGTCGTCCACTGGCTGTTCCCCGTGATTGTCTTTATAATCTGCGAGGTCTGAGCACACAGAGGCTGCGCAGGTGAGCACTGTGCTGCCCGCTGGCACGGCTCTGACCCCCTGGCCCCGTGACCCGCCTTTCCTCCTCGGTTCAGTGGCGAGGGTCTCAGGAGTCTCTGGCTGGACCGCCGACGTTCTCTTGGCCAAGCCCACGCGGTCACCCGGGTATGGATGACCTCTCTGCGCTGGAGCCACACTCATCCCCGGGGTCTCTAGGCATCCCCTGGACGCCTGGCCCTACCCAGCCAGTGTGGCTGGGCAGCACGCAGGCCCTCGCGGGGGTCTCCCCCCTGTGCCCTCACAGCTTCTGCATGCACCCCCCCCCCCCCACGTGCTTGGCCTTCCCTGGTCTCTGGGCCTGGCTCAGACTTGGGGAGGGAGATGGAGATGGAGAGAGCGCCGCCTGTAGGCCCCTCTGCCTCCTGACCGCCCTGACGCCTGTGTGCTGGGGAGCCGGGCGGGGAGATGGAGGGGCACGGAACTTTCCGATGTGGTTCCCAGCCTGTGGCCGAGTGGACGTGGGCTGAGCCCACCCTTCTGTATTTGACCTTGACCACGTGCGCTGAAGTTGGCGAGAGACAGCTGTTATCGTAGGCAGCCAGGCGGACCCGCCCCGGAGCATCACCAGTGTGTCCCCGTGCCCAGCCCCCAAGGCTGCTCCCAGGCCCTGAAGGAGGAGGAGTGTCCCCGTGGGCCCCCTATCACTGACCCCGACTCCTTCCGCCCACCCACTGCACTGCAACTGCTGGGTGAGGTCACTGCTGGCAGGGACGCTGGCGTGGGCCCAGGGTCAACAGGCCGTGCTGAGCTTGCTGGCGTGCTGGAGGACGATCGGGGGGGGGGGGTGCAGGCCTGCCCTCGGAGCAGCACCCCGCACTCTGGCCTCAGGCAGCCTTCTGCTGGGTGGAGGGCTGGGTGACCCGGGTGAGCCTGTGGGAGTGTAACTGGTGAGGTCTCCACGGCGCCTCCACGGCCCAGTACCAAGAACGGTCGTCAGTACTACATGGTGCCGACACGGCCCACTCACGTGGTGCCTGAGGGAGCCAGGCTCTATTCGGAGAGCTGTTCCGCTCTCAAGGCCCTTCGTTCTCACCACTAACTGACGAGATGGGCGTGCACGCGATCCCATTTTCCAGAGGAGAGCGCGGAGGCCGCCGTGGTGAGCTCAGGCCGGGCTCTCCTCGGCAGGGCTCTGTGATCTCCATGAGCCCAGCGCTCTCCTGGCCCGCCAGCACCAGTGGTCTGAGGGGCCTTCCTCCTCGTGCGTCTCTCTTAGTCGGTTCCAGGTCTTAGATCCTCCCTCCAACATCCCTTCCTTCCTCCATGACCTCACTGGCCCAGCGCCTCCTGAGCGGTTCCCTCTTTATCGGGGTGGGGAGGGGGTCTTTGTGGTGAGGTGCTGTGTGTGTGGTGGGTGAGAGAGTCTGGGGCCAGTGTCATAGCCCCAAGTTTAGGTCCCCCTCTGTCTCAAGCCATCCAGTTGCTCAGAGCCTCAGTTTCCTCATCTGTGAAATGACCCCATCAGCTGGCGTCTGCTCCGTCCCTGGCAGAGGACATGCTGAAGTCACCACTGGACCCCACCCCCTTTCTGAACCCATTCCCCCTGGACCCCTTGCTTCTTGCTTCTTTCTTTGGTGAGGTGGACAGACACGAGGACTCTTGCATTTTGATGAGCACAAGGCGGGGGCTAGCTCTGGGCTTTCTGGTCCTGGCCCACGGTGCTTGGGGAAGTTGCCTGTTCTGACTCAGAGAACAGAGGCACAAAGGACTCCTCGGCTCTGGGGAGGAGGGGCTGTGGGGAGGGCCCAGGCCCCCTGATGGAAGCCCAGCTCTCTGCAGCCTGGTGAGGCGAGCTGGCTTCATTTTGTCCTGCTTGGGTTTGAAGAGTTGCTTGGGCCTTCGACTCTGCGGCCCTCACAGGGCATCGGGTCGGGCTTGCTCAGCCTGCCCTGGCACGGGCCCTGCAGACCCAGGTGTTTGCGGAGGTGGTGATGGGGGACTCTTGCACACAAGGAGAGAGCCCGTCTCTTGGGTCTTGGCGTCTGAGGGTCCTGGATGCCCTGCTGCCCTGACCCCCACCCCGCCCCTCACCAGAGTGGCAGGGACTTAGCACAGGACCCACAAAGCTGAGTCCGCTGTCCCGCCTCAGCACTCCCGGCGCCGGACGCAGGGGGATGTGCCTGTGATGTGGGGCAGCTCAGCCTGTCCCTCCAACCAGGGGTGTGTGGACTGGGGTCCTCCCTGGGCTTTGCACTCTAAGGGAACCCCAGGGCGTCTTGCCCCAGATCTGAAATGTGCCTCCCTCTGACTCCTGGTCTCAGGGTTCCCAGTGAATCTAGCTCAGAGCTTCAAGATGTGCTGAGGCCCCGAGGTGGCCTCCAGTAACCCTGTTGCATTTTCCTTGGCCTGCGGCTTCGGTGCTCACAACAGCTTGCGCGCATATTGACCAGCGTGGGTGGGAAGGGAAGTGTGACCCTGGGCCAGGAGGGTGGAGGGCTGCCCGGGTTTCCACAAGGCCGGGGGTTGGTGAGTGCCCGCCGTGGCATCTGTGCGCATCCGTTCCGGACCCAGAGAGCAACGCCAGCCCTGTGTTTCCAGGGGAAGCTGCCCGTGCTGCTGCTCGGCCGCTCCTCGGAGCTGCGGCCGGGGGAGTTCGTGGTCGCCATCGGAAGCCCGTTTTCCCTTCAAAACACGGTCACCACCGGGATCGTCAGCACCACCCAGCGCGGCGGCAAAGAGCTGGGGCTCCGGAACTCAGACATGGACTACATCCAGACCGACGCCATCATCAACGTGAGCCAGGCCCTGCCGCTGGGGCTGGGCGGGCTTTTGGAAAGTTGGGCGTAGGAGCCAGGGCAGGTCCGCCCCTCAGGTGCTGTGCAGGGAGGTCCCTTTGCAGCCCCGGAGCAGATGCGGCTGCAGCTGGGCCCCAGCCCCCGAGCCCTGCAGGGTTGTCCTGAAGGGCCTTGGATTTGCCAAGGTCTGCAGCCCAGAGGAGCCCCCCGGGGGCACGGGCCCTCAGTGGGGCTGCCTGGAGGCAGGACCCTCACCCTGGCACGGGCCCTGCAGACCCAGGTGTTTGCTGTGCCGTGGGGTGCAGCCTGAGTGCGACCCCCACGCCACGCGATGTCTGGTGAGGCTGGGGGTGGCTCCACACCGTCTCATACGTGGACTCTTTGTAAATGACATTTTCCGGGTTGTCTCCCGACAGGGCTGACATTTGTAAAAAGCCCCCCCCCCCAACATCTGTGCGCTCTGCCTCGAGCAGGCCTGTTCCCGAGCTCTCCCGCGGTCTGCGTGAAGTGAGATCACTCGGACTTCCAGCCCCAGCAGCACGGTGGGGGTCGCACGGGGGGTCTGTGCCGGTTGGAATCCTGGGATGCAGCCGCAGGTGGGCAGCCGGGCTGCTGCCGAAAGAAGGTCGTGTTGGGTATTTCAGGGAGTTCATAGTTGGCCTCTGAGCTTGGGAGCAAAAAAAAAAAAAAAATCCCATTTATGGCATATCTAGAACTTTCTGAAAATGGTTAAGGTCCCCCCTTCTCTTCCCCCAGCAAAATAATAGGGTAACGGGGACAAATCACAGAAAGAACCCACTCAGGAACCGGCCAGGCAGGGACGTAGATGGGAGCGTGGAGGGACAGGAACGCCTAACCTTTTCACGTGTGCTTGATTTCAGTACGGAAACTCGGGAGGCCCGTTAGTAAACCTGGTAAGCCTTGTTCGCTTATTCATTTATTCATTCACCATCTTTTCTTTCCTGTCGGACGTGGACTTGCCCCACACGTCCATTCTGTCGAAGTGAAGTCTGTGACTGTCCTGCAGCCTTGCAAATCACCCTTCTCACCTCCCTGGGAAGACGGATTTGCTGGAGTGGAGGCTTGGCGGGCGTGCCCGTGGGCACACCTGTGGTACTTGGACGTCACGAGCTGGTCAGTGGAGGTCGGCCGCTGCAGGGGCCTCGGTGTGGAGGCGTCAGCAGCTCTGGCCTGGCCCAGAAAGGCGCGTCCCCCAGGGGGGCCTCCAGGCTGCTGGGCGGCCGGCTTGGCGTGCTCACCTCTTGTCTTGGCCAGGAGTCCTCCCTCAGGACCTGGCTGGGGTGAGGGTCCCCACTCCACAGATGTCCCTTAGCCTGTGTGTAAAGATGTGAGCAGAACCGGGGAGCCTCAGAGTCACACTGAGAGCCGGGGCGCAGCTCAGTGGGCACCGGGTTCAGCCCTCCTTTAGGTGACGAAACAGAGACATCTTTAGCAAGGCCCGGATGGGGTGCCCCCTGGAGGGTCCCCCGGAGCTGGGGACTGAATTCTCAGCGCTACGGGAAGTGTGCAAAGAGAGATTTGTATACTCTCTTGGCCGGTTTCCCTCTCAAGCCTGAGCTGAGCAGTCCGTTTGACAATGGCATTCAGAATAATGGCCGAGTGGCGCGAGGTGAGCCTGTCAGCCGGGATCATTTCCGATCGAGGGGCGCTGACTAAACCGGGTGCTTATCTCGAATCCAAGTACGCCCTGTGAACTGGCTTCTTCCACGACTGCAAGCTGGTCTGAGACAAGCAGAGGAAATGAGGCCATTGTCCCCCTGCCCGCCCCCACACCAGCCCTAGGGCTGCCGTCCGAAATGCATTTTCTGGAAATGAAGTGGGTCGACCCAGTCCTCCTGGTATCGGCGCGGAGGCCTGAGATCTCTGGAAATGGGGGGTCAGGAGGGTGTGGACAGCAGGTTCTGGATTCAGGGTTGGCAACTCGCCGGGAAAGGAGCGGAGTGACCTTGAAACTGCCCGGGGCGCGTTCACAGCGCGGGGTCCCCGAGGGGCCACCGAGTGGGTCTCCCTCCTGGGCAGGACTTGCCGCTGCCCAAGTGATGCCTCCCCAGCCCCCGCTCCGACTCCCTCCATCCGAACCCCCCGCTTCTCTCGGTGCGCCGTCAGGTGCGCCTGCTGGACCCCAAGCGTGTCCGTCTTCCTTTCAGGATGGCGAGGTGATTGGAATCAACACTCTGAAAGTGACGGCTGGGATCTCCTTTGCTATCCCATCTGACAAGATTAAAAAGTTCCTGACGGAGTCACATGACCGACAGGCCAAAGGTGAAGAGAGAGCCCACAGCTGAGGGAGCCGCAGGCCTGGGCTTGGCTGCTCCTGGGGACTGGGGGCCGGGACAGGACACCGAGGCCCCCAGGATGTCTCTCAGAGGGAGAGGAAGCCTGCGAGCCCGGGGTTAGGTCACAGAGGTTTGCCAGTTCTGACCTGTGGTTGCACGAGCCCAGGGGATTCCTGCCCATCGTTTCAGTGGTCACTCACTGTGCTGCCAGTGCCCGTGCCTGTCAGGTGGGATTAGCAGCCCCTCCTGGTGATGAGAAAGCTGGGATTCAGGGACAGCATCCGTTCCTCAATGTTTACGGACCCGTGTGCTCGGGGTCAGGCTGGGCGTCCCTGCGGGTGTGATGTTCACCTTCTGCCGGGGGAGAGGAGGCTGACAGCAGACAGACAATTAAGATCAGTGGTTCTCAACCTTCCTCATGCTGCAACCCTTTAATACAGTTCCTCATGTTGTGGTGACCCCCACCCATAAAATTATTTTCGTTGCTACTTCATAACTGTAATTTTGCTACTGTTATGTCTTAGGCGACCCCTGTGAAAGGGTCATTCGACCCCCGAAGGGGTTGCGACCCACAGGTTGAGAACCGCTGATTAAGATTGTTTCAGATAACAGGTGCTTCCCAGAAGACAGGCAGGGAGGCGGGCTAGGGAGTGAGGGGAGGGCAGCCCGTGGACACAGCGTGGCCGGAGGCGCCTCCCACGCCGAGACTGGAAGGAGAGGGAGCCCACAGGTAGGGGTGTCGGGGAGTGTCCTGACCGAGGAGAGCGGGTTCCAGCCTCCGCCCCACGCAGCAGAGCGGGCACAGGACCGAGAGAGGTCTAGCGGCTGGGTGCAGTGCACGCGCGGGTGTGGAAAGACGTCAGCCACGTCCCAGCTGGCCACGGAGAAGGGCTGGGCTTGCCTCCAACTGTATGGAGAGCAGCAAAGTCCGTGGTCGGGTCGATGTCTTTGCAAGGCCACTCTCAGGGCTGGGAGGTGACTGAGGGCTGGGGGCATTGGGAGACCAGTTAAGAGGCTCCCCAGCCATCCAGACCAGGGCGGAGGGAAGGGGCCGCATTCTGGATTTACAGGAAGGATAGGACCTTAGCAGACATCACGATGGGACAAAGGGGAGTCGAGGATCCCCCTAGGTTTTCAGCCATTAACTGAAGTGACAGGACTGCCCGGCCCTGGCAGAGTTCGGACCACAGCCTCCGTACGCCCGCACGGCCCTGACTTTCCAGATGGGACTCAGCCGCATGGCGTCCCCTGCACAGCCACCAGCTGCTGACCTCTGCTGTCCTTTTGATGTCCCACCAGGCAAAGCCATCACGAAGAAGAAGTACATCGGCATCCGAATGATGTCGCTCACATCCAGGTGGGTCACAAGATGCCCGTGTCTGTCTCACATCCGAATGACGCGGACTTTGGGAGGTGCTCATTGAGAAGAAGCTTCCCACTGCCCCGAGGGCTCAGTGTCGGGTTCGAGCTAGGTAACACGCAGAGAGGAGCGGCCCTTGTTCCTGGCCTCTTGTTCTAGCTCTCGGTGTGTTTTGTTCCGTTCTGAAGGCAGGCCTGAACAGCAGGGGGTGTTGGTCGCTCTCCCTCCGGCCTGGCTCCCAGCACTTGTTGTGTTGACACCCACATTCCGGGAGCGCCCCAGGCACCTCCCTCTGCCCAGCGCCCTGCCTGTCCTTAGCTCGCCTGCCTGTGGGCTGTGGCTCCAGGAATCCGGGTCAGGCCCGGCGTGACTGACGGGCTTGTTTTCCCGAGCGAGCGGGCAAAGCTGTGGCGTGTGGCTGCCAGGCCCGAAACACGCTGGTGTTTTCCACCCTTGATGAGAAAATCTGATGTAACCCCACGAGTCCTGGTAGCTAAGGGTGTAGTTGAAACTGTTGTGGGTAAACTGGGCAGATGAGGGAAACATAGTAATGTAGATATTAATACATTGTTACAATTAACTGGCAATTAGTTGTGAGCCCATATTACAAGTTAGATACACACGAGGAATGCTGGTTCCCTTCTTAGCTAAGACCGACAGGCACGTAGCTACGGGAGACAGGGGAGGAAGCCCTGGGATCCGGCCTGCTGGGTTCTCGGCTGAGCTCTGCCTCTTCCTGGTTGTGATTTGGGGAACGATTTGGCCTCTGGATGCCTCAGTTTCCTGCTGTTCAGGATGAGGTAACAGTGCAGGCATTTGGGTGTGTGGTGAGGACCGGGTGATTCAGCGGGTGTGGGGCGAGGGCAGTGGGCGCTGACGTCAGGCACCGTTGATCACCTCCCGTCTCTGTGCCAGGCTGGGTCTGGTGCTGTCCCTGGACGATCTCGAGTCCCCACAGCAGCCGTGTCATAGAGGACAGTCATCATCCCTGCTTTGCACTTGAGCAGACTAAGCTCAGAGAGGGCAAGCACTGCCCAGATCACACAGTTAGAAGGCGGCAGAGCTGAGGCCCCAGCCCAGCCCCCCGCTGTCCACCGGCTCCTGCAGGGGCCGCTGCCAGGCAGCAAGTAAAATGAATGACAATGACGAGACACTTCTCTCGCTGCTACCCAGTGAGTCTTCGAGGCCAGGAGACGCAGAACTCCGGGCGAATTTCACGTCAGAGCAGAAGCGGGGTGGGAGCCGGGTCTCTGTGCTGGCAGCGGTGGCACCTGACGTTCACACGGGCACTTTTTCTCCTGAGCAGCAAAGCCAAAGAGCTGAAGGACCGCCACCGGGACTTCCCGGACGTGCTTTCGGGAGCGTACATCATTGAGGTCATTCCCGACACCCCCGCGGAAGCGTGAGTTCGAATTATTTTCCCTCTTCCTAATATCCTCGTGGTTCTGGGGGTCGTGTCAGCACAGGTGACCCTGAGGATCGTGGACAGAGCGGTCGGACGTCCTGGGTCGGTCCTGCCGGTCAGGCCTTCGACCAGGTTCGGCTCAGGACTCACCGGCAACAGGGAGCTTCTGTCTTCAGAGTCCCTGCGGCACCAGGGGCCGTCCGGATGGAAAGCGTTGTGGACGCGTTAGGAGTCTCCCAGACGAGCCCGGCTGGGGAAGGAGGGTTTAAGGAGCGGGGTCCCTGAGACCCGGGCAGTGGTCCTGTTCTGGGCCTCAGGATGGACCTCTGCCTTCTCTGATCACGTCTGTCGTCCGCCAGGCCACACCTGTGCACACCTCTAGACAAACCACCAGGTAGCAGCAGTCAGGCGAAGAGGAGCTGTCCCCTGTGTGGACAGTGTCCCGGGGGACAGGTGGGCCAGGGCCAGCAGCTTCCAGGGGCCGGACTGTGGGTGGCTGCTTTTGTATGAATAGATTAAGATTCTTAACCTTGGTTAAGAACAGATTTTGCATTTTTAAATGTTTGAAAACATTTTATTTTTTAATTTTTATTTTTAATCCTCACCCAAGGATATGTTTCCATTTATGTTCAGGTAGAGTGGGAGGCAGAGAGAGAGAGAGAGAGAAACACCGATGTGAGAGAGACACATCGACTGGTTGTCTCCTGCACGACCCGACCAGGGCCGGGGACCGAACCGCAACCGAGGTGCGTGCCCTTGACCGGAATCAAACCTGAGACTCTTCGGTCCGAAGGCCGACACTCTAACCGCTGAGCCAAACCGGCCAGGGCTAGAAAACATTTTGAAGAATAGTATTTTATGACACAGGAAAGTTATGTGCCATTCAAACCCCGGTGTCCATGAGGGCAGATCCTCCGGAACGCAGCCGTACCCAGCAGACTGAACACGGTCTGTGGTGGCGTCGGGCCGTCACCGCAGAGTGCGAGGCCGTGACGGACGAGCCAGGCGCAGTCTCAGGTGTTTCCCCTGAGCCTGGACAGAAAGAGCAAGCTGACTCTGGGCTGGACCGTAAGGACCAGGACAGCATGTTCCATGCTGTCACTCGACAGAGCTCAAGTTACAGCAGCAGCGACACAAAAGGGTCCCAAACAGACGCGTGCGCCGTCCTGTCAGAGCAGCGAGCCTGGTCGCGGTCGTGGCGGATGGACTGTCGCGCCCCCTCTCCCCCTCGCGGTCCGTCTGCCGTGGACCCTACAGGAGCTGCTGGGCATTTCTGCCACGGACACAACCGACGATGTGTCCTAAACGCCCCGGAAAGAAGTAGAGCAGTCTGTCAGTGCGTTCAGTCACATCCGTTCACCGTCACCCACCTCCTTAGCTCGGGGCTTTTCCGTCCTAACCTGTGCCTCCGTCGGTGTCAGGTTCTGTGGCAGGGAGGCAGGAGGACAGTCATTACAGTGGCCCCCCCTTGTGTTACAGCGGCGGGCTCAAGGAAAACGATGTCATCATCAGCATCAACGGGCAGTCGGTGGTGTCCGCCAACGACGTCAGCGATGTCATTAAGAAGGAAAGCGCCCTGAACATGGTCGTGCGCAGGGGCAACGAAGACATCATGATCACGGTGATTCCCGAGGAAATCGACCCCTAGGCGCAGCGCGGGCTGGGCTCCGTGTTTCCTTCAGAGACTCCTCAGGGGACGAGGCGCGCTGACTCTGAGCTGGTGGCGTGGGACACCCGGGCCTTCCGAGCGCCACGCTGCTTGTTCAGCAGAAACGCCCTGGCCGACAGACTCCTCCCTGATAGTTTGCAGGCAAAACAGATGTAATTTGTAGAGGCACGCCCCCTGTATCGTGTGTGTGCTCTGCGCTTTTCCTTGCCAGCTTGGGCTGTTCCTGTAGACGGCCGACATTTGTCCCCTCCTTTAGCCAAATCAGCATCCTAGTCCGAGGAAGGCAGTCAGTATGCCGCGTAGCTAAGGCCCCTGGGGGCGGGAGGGCACTGGCGTGGGTCTGCCTTGCTCCGAGTCTGCGCCCAGAGGAGGGGGATGCCAAGGCCGCAGGAGGGTGAGCGCTGGCTTCCACGGCGGCCGTGGTCGCCTCTTTGGGGAATGTCCCCAGAACCGGGAGCGGTGACTCTGAGTCTGAGCTATTAAAGTACGTCTTCATACTCGGCCTTCTGGTGTGCTCCTTCCTCTCCTCCCTACGGCTGCTTGTGGTTTCTTGGAGGTGATTTCAGCATCAGTGGGCTCCTTGCGAAGCCACGCTGTCCACGCAGGGCTGAGCTCGAGGCTGCTCGGTTGTTTCGGAACCACCTTCCGGTGTCGGGCCGCTGTGCTCGGCGCCCGGCTGTGCAGTTGGGCGTGAGGACGGGTGCGTTCGCATCCGGAGCTTGGCAAACCGCAGAGAGCCTGTTGACCTCACACCAAGCGGCCGGTCAGCAGAGATGCGCTGGGCCCTGCCCTACACCCGGCTCGGGCCCTGTGTCCAGGGTGGAGGCAGCACAGGCCAGACCCAGCCCTGCTCCCAGAGTTCAGCCGAGAAACCAGGTCTCTTTCTGACAGGGAGACACTTTAGGAGACCAGGATGCGACAACAAACTGTCCTGTTCTAAGTCCCCAGAAAGCCCAGGCGGATGCTGATTCCACTCGTCCCGGGCTCTGAAATAACAAGTAGACCGTGAGCCGGGGGAGTAGAGCGGGGTCCCCTCGAAGTGTCCTTGAGCAGGCAGCTCTAGGCTCCTCCGTCCCCACAGGTTTCCAGGAGTTTGGGAACTGGGCCCGAGAAGCCTGTCGCAGAACCTGAGTGTGGACGCTGCACGGCCGAGGGCCCGTGGAGGCTCACCCAGGGCTGTCTGTGCCCAGAGCAGAGGGGGGCGGCCCTGCAGGGTCACCGTCTAACCGGGGCCTTGGGCTGGATGGAGGTTCAGTGCTCTAGACGAGAGCTTGCTCCTTCCCCGGCCAGTAGGCGGCCAAGGTCTGAGGTCAGTGCGGAGGAGGAGGGGCTGGGGAAGGCCAAGGCCCGAGGGAAGTGTGGAACGACCGTCAAGCAAAGGCCGGGGCCGTACTGACTCAGGCACCGAGCAGCCCGCGCCTCCCTCTCGCCTGCTCAGACGGCCGTGTGCAGTCCGGAAGGAGCCGGTAAGTCCTTTCGCTGCTGGCGTGGGGTTCGCGTTCCCTCCCTCTCCGTCAGAGGGGTGACTCAGAGCGGCCTGGCGGCAGGGCTTGCTCCTCAGCTGTTTTGCCTGTGGGCCTGCTCCTCTGGGTGGTCCCTGGAGCGGAGCGGCTGCCACCGGTGGGGAGGATGTGCTGGGTGGCGTTGGGGTCGGAAGCAGCCCTGGCCCGAGCCCGGCTCTCCAGCCTGTCGTTGCTGGGGAGGCTACAGCTGGCTCGTCTGGCAGGAATCAGCCTGGCGACCGGCTGGCCCGAGTCCTCTGTAAACACAGCAACATCTCCCGGGCCCAGGATTCTGGGTGGGGTCAGAGTTTTCCCTGCGTGCTCGGTGACATACAAGGCCACAGAAGGAGCAGCTGCACCCTTGTTGGCACATTCTGTGTTTGGTTACATGACTGCACTGACCCGGGGCCCTGGGCCTTGGGGCAGCACTGGTCTGTGGGATGTGGGTCCTGGGGGTGCTGCTCATCTCAGCACCCCACACCCACCCTTGCGGCTTTCTCAGGACCTCCCGGGTCATACGTTCCTCCTCCTCCGTCTTTGTTAAGAGCACGGCTTTTGGAGCTGCAGAGACTTGAGCTCCAGTCTGCTGTCCGCATCTTACTAGCTGTGTGACCTTTACAGCTACTTTCCTCTCCTTGCCAGTTTCCCATCTGTAAAATGGGATCATCGTAGTGCCTGCTTCCTGGGGCTGGGTGGGGAGTGAATGAATGAATACGTGGCACCTGGTGAGCGATGCGTAACTAGCGACATATATGCTAACGCATGTCTTTGAGCCTCAGTTTCCCCTTGTGTAAGTCGGGGAATGATGACGATGTCCCCCTTGCCCTGGGGTTGTGAGGGCTCCCACGATGGCACGGGGCCACTGGGCAAGCACAGCTGCTGTTTGGTGGGGACCTCGCCCTTGCTCCGCGATAGCACCTGCCGGGCACCTGCCGTGCGACAGGCACATGCACCGTTCGCCTTTGTTAGCTAGTCCAGTTCTTCAGATCGGCCCCGAGGAGGGTGTTTGTCCTCTTTCACAGGTGAAGACACTGATGCTCAGAAATTAAGCATCTTGCTCAAGTCACAGAGCTGGTAAGTGGGGAGCTGTGAGTCACACCCGGGAGGTCTGAGCTCGAGCGTGGTGCCGCCCTGCCCATCCTGACCTTCCTGGGACCAAGGCTCCCGGTCCCTCCACCTCTGCCCTAGCTGGGTCCACACGCACTTCCGGAAGGCGGTCACAGGCCCTGTGGACTCAGTCCCTGCTCGGTTCCTGGCTCTTCCTGGTCCTTTAGGCCCCTTGGCAGCCCCGCTGGCTGGGGCTCAGCACTGGCCCTCTTCTTTGTCCCCAAGCCTGACTCCCCCCCAACCCCACCCCCCGCTCACCCTGGCCTCTGCTAATCTCAGCTCCTTTGGCTCTGGGCCTCTGGGTCCAGCTTTTGCAAAACTTCAAGTGACACTAGTTACAGGGGCGAGGTTTCACCAGCACATCTGTCTCACCTGACCATCCCCATGCAGCCCTGCGGGGTGCCGGTCCCCATCCTGCCGGACGCTGGTCCCCATCCTGCGGGGTGCTGGTCCCCATCCTGCGGGGTGCCGGTCCCCATCCTGCCGGACACTGGTCCCCATCCTGCGGGGTGCTGGTTCCCATTCTGTGGGGTGCGGGTCCCCACACAGCCCTGCGGGGTGCTGGTCTGGGTCACTGGCCGGCTTTCTGAGGGGTGTGGCTGAGGGGTGCTGTCCCTGGCAGGTTGGACAGGATCTCACTCTAGGCTCCATTTCTCCACCTAAACATGGGGAGGGATGCCTACATCTGGGAGCGATGAAAACACGTGTGTTCATTAGACGTGTGCGGTGCTTGCCTCTGCCCTGAGCTGTGGGTGGTGGTGTTTGATTGACCAGGAGGGTGCTGGCCCATTTCGGCAAATGCCGCTGAAGTCGGGGCCGGCCTGGCCGAGGCTGTGCGGAAGGGGCGTGTGGGCGAGGGGCCAGTCCAGGCTCCAGGTGACTGTGAAAGCTGTCTGCTCCCCTGCAGGTGGTGACAGGTGAGGTCAGAATGTGGCAGCCTCAGGCAGGCTCTGTGCCAGGTTGGCAAACAGGCTTCTGCAGCGGCCTGCCAGGGCTGATCGGTTGGCAGGGACTGCCTGGGCACTGGGCTGAGCATCTTGTAAGGCCCCACTTGGCCCTTCTGATGATGTAACTGATGGGCAGGCTGCAGGGGGCAGGCCTGCCCGCACCCCCGGGTCCCCGCCTCCTCTCCTGCTGCCCGCCCGGCCCGTGTGGGCGTCGCACCCTGCACAGTGCCCTCTGCACTCGGATCCGAGCGGGCCATCAGGATGCTCACTTGGAGAGCCACCCCTGTTTCGAAACAAGTGTCGGTTACATTTCTGAGCCCCCTCACCTCAGCCTCCAGGACGCACTCACCACAGCTCAGGAAGGGAACCTGGCTGCCAAGCGGCAGGCCAGTTCTTGGAACCCAGTGATGCCCACGTGTTGGAAGCACACGCCAGAAGGGCCTCGGCCTCTGTAGGGCGCTGGGCCTGGTTGTGTGGGAGCCAACTGGGCCACCGACCCCATCTGTGTCCTGCGCGGGCCCAGCCGGGCTGACTCACGGCGTCCGTGCGGCTCCCCTGCCCCGGGGACCGCGGCCCTCTGGGGCTCCCATCCAGACGAGGGTGGAGCGCAGAGCAGAGGCCTTCCTGCCACCAGGCCCTTCTTTTATTCACAACTTTAAAAGCAACGGCCTCCGTGTCCTGTCAGCCGAGAGTCGGCGAAGATCAAACGGCGTAAAACACTAACAAAGACGTTTTGAGTCGAAAGAAGAAGCGGTTCGGATTCTTTACGGAAATAGACACGTGTGAAACGTGTCTCAGTGGGTCAGGTCAGCGTTTGTCTTTCATCCCAGCTCCTCCTCCTGGTCACCGCCCCTGTGGAATCCCCATTTTGCAGATGAGCCTACTGAGGCACAGAGCAGTTAGGTGACCAGCCTGAAGTCACACAGCCAGGGGGCGGTGTGGCTGGTGCGCTGGAGCCCGGGTGTGTGGCTGCGGAGCCCTCTCTCTTAACTGCCGGGCTGTTATCCCCTTTAGCGGGTGAGGCCAATGACCTCTGTAACTGAACACCTGCCTCTCCGTTTCAGTATCCATCTCCATTGGCTCATCTCTGAAGCAGCAAAGAAAAGCTGGCCCAACTCAGGCTTAGTGACTGGTTTGTGAGGATGGCTTTGCAAGGTGGGAAAGCTCACCCTCCGTTTATGGGCCTCCCCCCTGCCCCCTGAAGGGCCATCAAGGGCGGGGCAGGCCGTGGGAGAGAGCCCTGGGACGCTGGTCTCCGGGGGGCTCCTCGCGGATTTCCCACTGCTAGGCGCCAGTCTGTCTTTGTGCCTTTTCCAATCTGCTGAGTCATGAAACGACCACAGAGCCTGAAACGACACCCGGGATAAAACGGGCTTCCCCTCGAAGGCCTCGATCCTGAGCCTGGCAGCGCATCCTGGAGACCTCCAGGAAGAGAAGGCCCACGAGCCACGGACACGGGACTCCGACTTCATCAGAGGTCCCGCCGATCAAGGACCCTCAGCTGGCTTTGTGAGCTCTTCTCCGGTTTGTTGTCCTGTGCTTTCCCTCGTCAGTGAATTGCCCTGACCGGTGAGGCAGCGTGAGCTGCTGTCCTGTGTTCGTGCAGTGGCTCAAAGTGGATGGGTTCAAGCGTGTCTCTCCGGAGCCGGCAGTGGGGTCAGACCCGGGTCTGCTCGAATCTCACTCCTGTGCCCACGCTGTGCGGTCGCCGTCCCGGGGATTCTGACGGCCTTGGTCACTGTGCCACCTCTCCTCCAGGGGAGGGACGGAAGGTCGGAGCGGCAGCTGTCCTCGTTCCGTGATGCAGGGTTGAAACCAGGCTGTCTGCCTCCCGAGCCCGTGTCTGGGACGCGTGTCCGCAGTGCGCCGCTCTGACAGCGTTAGCGAGTCGGGTCCCGGCTGGCTCCGCGGGCTGGCGCCCAAGCCGGTCCCGCTCCGGGATTTGGGTGGGAAAGGGGCACACATTCGTCAGCAGCATTTTTCTCTTCAGTGACAATTATTTTATGCTGAGAGTCCACAAAGAGTAAAAACACTTAAAAGCATCTGGAAAGAAAACTCGTGTCCACACAGAAAAACCTGTGCACAGATGTTTATGGCGACGTCATTCGTGACTGTGCCAAAGCGTGGCAGGAACCAAGGTGTCCTCCAGCGAGTGACACATCAACTGTGAGGCAACCACTTGGCGGAAGGGGGCCCAGTGGTCATAGGAGTGAGCTGGCAGACCACGCGCAGCCGCCTGACCAAGGGAGAGAAGCCGGTCTGAAGGGCCGCATGCTGTCTGAGCCCAGCATCTGACATCCTGGAGAAGGCACAAGGATGGAGATAAAACACCAGCGGCCGCAGAGAGGACGAACAGGTGGAGCACAGAGGATTTTTAAGGCCGTGGAACTGTTCTCTGTGATTCTGTGGCGACAGACACTTGTCCAGACCCACAGAGCGTCCGTCAGGAAGCACGGACCCGATGCAGACTGCGGGCTGAGGATGCTAAAGAACTTCAGCGGAGGTCCGTCAGTTGGGCCAAAGGGACCGCTCTGGGGAGGGTGTCGATAATGGGGGGGGGTGTCGATAATGGGGGGGCTGTGCGTGTGTGGAGGACAAGGTGTGCATGGGAATTCTGCTTTCTGCTCAGTTTTGCTGGGAACCTAAAACCACCCTCAAAAATAAAGTCTATTAATTAAAGAACAATAACTTCCAAACAAACCCACAATCAAGCCTAGAGCCCGAGGAAGTGCCCAGAAAAAGATGCCAGAGGCCATTCACCCAGCGGCCTCCAGCAGGGCCTGCTCCTGGCTGCACTGCGGATCCCGGACGGGGGAGCGCCCTGGGCCAGGGCGGAGGAGATGCTCTTTAGAGAACTTCCCACAGGGAGAGACTGTCCCAGCGGGTTCACTCCTGCAGCGTTGACCCTGAAATGAATGTGAAAAACCCGATTGCAGTTGCTGGGAGGGTGGCAGCTGCTTCCCTGCTGGCCCCCTGTGGCCCCCCCTGCACCTGCCCCCGGGGCCTCCACATGGCCCCCACATGGCTCCAAGCCCCGATTCTTGCGACCTGCCCAACTGTGTGTTCTGACCAGCCCTTCTCTGCAGCAGAAACACACATTCTGATGGAAGTAAATGTGTCCTTGAGTAACAAGGCTGGGGGTGCTGTGTGGGGGGCTCATGAGGCTCTGCAGGGTGCTCCCGGTGGGCCACCTTCGTGTGGGAGGGTGACAGTGGCCTGGCCTCGTGGCAGAAGCCCTCAGAGTCCAAACAGGATCAAGGAGGCTTTGGATGGCCGGAGCTGCCTTTACTCAGGGAACCACCCGCACCTCCCTCCGGCTCACCGGTGGCGCCTTTGCCCCTTGGCCTTGTCCTCCCGTCCCGGGTGCACCTGCCCGGCTCACAAGTCTCTTCCCTCCAGGAGTCCCCCACCACCCCAAGCCGGCTCGGCGGCCCCTCTCCTCCCCCCGGACCATTTGATAACCTCCTCCGTACCCCTGAAGCAGGCACAGACATCTGAGCTGCAGAACTCTCGCGATTCATTGCTGGGTGAGAGGGGAAGCCCCTGGAGCGCAGTGGCAGTAACGACAAGGTGTGTCCACTAGGGGGTGAACCGACCGCGCGGGACTCCAGGAGGAGTCAGGGGACCTGGGTGTGAAAGGGATGGGGCGGGAGGGGACAGGACCGTCAGTGGGGGGGTCGCTCTGAGTCCACACCTCTCCCGGGTCCCCAGGACGCTCCAGCCACAGTGGCCCCCTTTTCTTTTTAAAAAAATAAATTTTTTTCTTTATTGATTTTAGAGAGAGAGGAAGGGAGAGGGAGAGAGAGATAGAGACATCGATGAGAGAGAACATCGATTGGCCGCCTCCTGCATGCCCCCCACTGGGGATTTGGCCCACAGCCTGGGCATGTGCCCTGACCGGGAATCGAACTGGTGACTCTTGGTGCAGGGTCGACGCTCAACCACTGAGCCACACTGGCCGGGCGCGGCCCTTTCTCTTACACACCCACCTTGTTTATGGTTTGCTTGTTCATTGCTTGTTTCTTTTGCTAAAATAGAAGCCCCTGCTGAGCAGGGACCTTACGCGCAGACTGCCTGGGGCCGTGACCACGGGGCGAGCTGCAGGAAGTGACGGCTGAGAGATGAACGGACAGCGAGTGGCTGCAGCGGCCGTCTGCGGCACCCTCGGATCCGTGGTGCCTGCCTGGTCCGTGGGAGCAGCTGCTCCCTCTGGCCTCCCGCACTCTGGAACGTGGGCTGCGTTTAGGGCCATGGGGCAGGGAGCACCCCGAGAACCGGGAGCACCCATCTGAACTGAATTTGGGTGTTTATCTTCACTGGTCATCGTCCTCTTCACTGGCCAGCGTGCCTCCCAGCTTTGAGATTGGCAGGGCTTCGTCTCCCCGTGGCCCCGGGCTGCAATCTGGTTTGACCCACTGTGCATTTGTTCGTGGGACACACCTGGTCTGAGGATCCCCTTCTCTGGGATCCCTGACCTCACAGACCCAGCTGAACAGAACCTGGGAGCCTGCGTGCTGACGGCCCTCCAGGGAGCCAGCCGGGCCACCCCCTCTGTCCATCTCACTCTGGGCCCTCGTCCTCCCAGCAAGGGGTTCTGGGAAGCAAGGGGGTGAGTGGGCCTTCTCCAGGGGGGCGCGCCTCCCCTGATCCCACACCCCCGCTGGCCCCCACTCCACTGTCCTGTCGCCAGCCGCTGTCTCAGGCTCGATGTGAGTCCCTCACACCTTCCAGGACGCGGAGCAGGCGGCTCACCTGTGCTGGACCCCTTAGCCCTGAGGGTGCGAGGAGTCCGAGTGCAAGGCAGCCCCTGGGGCCGGCTCCGCTCACAGTGAGCCTGTGTGCGGCTCTTTGTCGGGGCTGGACTGGGGGCCTCTGGGATGGAAAAGTCGGGGCTCCAGCCCAGGGGAGACTCCTGGTCCAGGGGAGAAGGAAGGAAGCGATGGCCGAGCTGCGGAATCAGAGACGAGAGGAGTCGGACTTCTCCTGGGCATCCCCGAGGGGAGGAAACAGGCCCAGGAAACGGGGGGCAGCGGGGTGACGGGAACCGGTGGGAAACCCTTGACGGTGGCAGAGCCGAGGGAGGTGCCCCTCCTTGAAGTTCTTGCTCTTACGGAGACTGTCCTTATCGCCCCAAATGGGTACAGATTTGCTGATGAAACTTGAGGTCAGTGCGTGGCCGAGAGGCGCGAACGCACGAGGTGGCCAGACCATGGCGAGACCAGCACAGCTCAGGGGCGTGGGGAGCAGGAGTCACGGACGTCAGGGGACCGTGCTGACGCCCTCTTTTATATTTAAACATCAGAGGTGTGGATGACTGTGAGGCTGAAGGGCGCAGGGGCGCCTGACCCTGGTGTCTCAGCCCTCCGGGAGTCGCCACCTCTGCTTTCCAATCCGCCCGGGCTCTGAAGTCCCCTCCCTCGCGCGTCCGCAGGACCCTGTGTCTGTCTGACTGTCCTTGCTGTGGCTCATCCCTCCCTGGGCGGGGTTCCGGCACCCAGAGGGAGAGCACAGGCTCCCCCCCCCCGCCGGGGTGGCGCCCGTCACCAGGCCCCCGGTCTGTGTCTTTAGGGGCTGTGGCCAAGCGTGGTCGTCAGCTGCTGCCCCGGGGCCTCACCAACTAATTTTTCTCACAAGCCCAGCTCCAGGCTGTGAAAGAAAGCCCGGTCGGAGGGAACCAGGGGAGGGGCACTTCCCTTGGCGTGGGCGAGGACAATGGCCGGCGCCTCGGCACAGCCCAGCGTGGCCGCTGCCCAGCCGCGGAGTGCTGCAGGGTCGCTATGGAAACGGCTTCCTGATGGGAACCCAGGGCATTTCCTTTGGCTTGACCACAGCCTGTTCCTTTTTATCCCGGACGGATATAGCCAAGTCATTTGGCAGGGGGCCTTGAGCCCCAGATGCGGAACCTGTAACTTCTGGGAAGGAGAAGGGCACCAAGCAAGACTGTCCTGGTCCCTTTGATGCCACAGTCTCCTCCAACCGGTCCTCTTTGGCTGTGCCCTTTCAGCCTGGAGGGGAATGCTGTGTGATGAGTTAAGGTGGACACCCTCTCTGTTCCCCGTCCTGTCTGTCTCTCTGCTGCAGCTGGTCCCAGGCGGGTGTGTCATCCACGTTCTCTTACTTAACCCTCCCAGGACCCTGTGGGGAGAGCGTGGGTCACTCTGACCTACACGTCAGGGAGCCGAGGCTTCAGGTCTGCGTGACTCAAACACGCGTGCTCTTGCTCACCGGGCCGTCCATCTCGGCTCAGCGGCAAAGCCTTTGCTTCTGGAAGCTGACCTCCACCACCCCCACCCGAGGGGCCCCCCGGCCCAGCCCTGTATCTCGGGTTCCCAGATCTGTGCTTGTCTAAGGAAGGCTGAATACACCCCCACTCCGTGTCCTCATCCGAACCCCCAAACCTGTGAATGTGGCCCCTGGCCTGGCAGAAGGGCCATTGCAGGTGTGATTGAATGGAGTCTCCTCAGGTGTGGAGGTTGCTTGGGACAATCTGGGGGGGCCAGTGGAATCACAAGGGAGAGGGGAGGCCGGAGGGGCCGGAGGGGCAGGACGAGAGGAGGGAGCGTGCCCACAGAGGCTGACGTTGGATGGATGCACTCTGGAGACGGAGGAAGGGGCCCCAGCCACTGGACGAGGCGCAGAACGGATTCTCCCCCAAAGCCCACAGGAGGAACACAGCTCTGCCCACACCTTGATTTTAGTCTTTTTTTTTTTAACCCTCACCCGAGTATATTGATTTTCAGATAGAATAGGAGGCAAGGAGGGAGACAGAGAGTGAGAGAGACACATCGACTGGTTGCCTCCCACACGACCTCAACCAGGGCTTGGGATCGAATAGCAACCGAGGTGCGTGCCCTTGATTGGAATCGAACCCGCGACTCTTTGGTCCGCCGGCCAACGCTCCAACCGCTGAGCCACACCGGCCAGGGCTTGGTCTCAGTCTTTAGGAGCCATTCCGCACCTCTGCCCACCCGAACCGAGGAGAACACCTTTGTTGTCGTAACTGCCCCGTGGGTGGCAACTCGGTGAAGGCACGGTAAGAAACTCATGCGACCTCTTTCCCCTGTTCCGATCCCACCTCCCCAGCCAGGTTCACTTAACTCCATTGCCATGTATATATTTTAATATGTTTTTATTGATTTTTAGAGACAGGAAGGGAGAGGGAGATAGAAACATCGATGAGAGAGAACATAGACTGGCCGTCTCCTGCATGCCCCCCACTGGGGATGGAGCCCGCAACCTGGGCATGTGCCCTGACCGGGAATCGAACCTGCAACCTCTTGGTGCACGGGTCGATGCTCAAGCACTGAGCCACACCGGCCGGGCTCTGTAGCCCTGTCTGAGAACTCACGGCACCTGCGCGACGTCTCCGTGGAAAGCTGTGCCGAGATGGATGAAACACGTCTCTGCCCTGAAGACGCTGCATCTCAAGTCTCGGCGTGTCAGAGGCCCCAGCTCAACATCTTACCCACGAGTGATGAGTAGGAACTAGGTAGTGACGGAGGTCCCTTCCATACCGTGAAAAAATACGATCAGATGAAGGAAAACACAAGTAAGTTTAGTAAGCTTTTATCAATGCAACTGAAAACGGGGGGTCCGGTGTTTAAATGAACAGCAGTAAAGATGAGACTTTCTTTAAATAGTTGAGCTCTGAATGAGGAAGGACACGGAGGAGAGGCCGAGTGGCTGGAGGCCAGGGGCTGGGCGGTTCTGCAAGGGGAGGGCTCCGGGGTGGCTCCAGCCTGCCTCTAGGACTTGTAGCCGCGTAGCCTTGCCTTTGAATCGCTAACTCAACAAATTAGCCACCTTCCCAAGGTCAAAATGACCTTCATGTTTAGCCCTCCCCTCTGAAAAGAACGGTGAGGGGCCTGGAACTGGATGCTGATGGGCAGCTGCCCAGGAGGGGATGGCCCAGCACCCGGAGTTCAAGTACCTCCTTTCCGTGCACGGGCCTCAGAGATCACCTGTGTCAGAATTACCTGAGCGCCCGTTAGGATTCCTGAACCCCTCGCAGGACCCCCGATTCCGATGCTTCCTAAGCTTTGAGAACATTTGTGACTTTTCTGTTTCTTGGACAAAAGTTTTTCAAAATATAAACAATCTTAGCGGTTTTATGAACTTAACTAGCAGGAAGTGTGGGTCCTTAGAACACCTGGGTTGGACCAACCGCTTCTCGTGATTGATTTTCCTTTCATGTTTCTGTCGAGTACAGAACAGTCTGGATGAAAGACGGCTCGAATTGCCCGCTATTAGCCGCTATTAGGAGCAACAGTGGCACTTTATGGCACCTCAGCCTGCGTCCGTTTTACTAATTGAAACTTTATTATCCCACCTGTCCGACCAGCCACGCAGACCTGTGTGCCACTGACAGCGCTGTGGAGCCCTTCTGAGCCCAATGTCTGGAAAAAGGAGCGTGTGGACTTTGCCTGGAAAGCTTTTGGGAATCAGTTTTATCTCTAATAATAAAGCTGCTCTTAAGACAAACTGTTTTCCCATAATCCAAGCACTTGATAACTCAGATGTCAGCAATGTGGTTGTTTTATGACCTAATGGAGCAACGAAAACGAGCCCTCCTGGCGGATTTTCTTGCGCTGGGATGACGGGCGCTCTGAGCCCTGCGGAAATGCCGTGGATGACTCACCGCGGTGCGAGAGGGACACTGGACGGTGTCCCTGCCTCCGAGGCCAGGGGCTGGTGAGGTGGCTCACGTTCATGTCACACAGAGGACGCCGATCTCTCCAGCTGGTCAGGCGGCTCCCGGGCAGCGGGCTTCCAGCCCTGGGACTGTGGCCGGAGCTGCTCGTGATGACGTGAATGGAAAACAGTGGGCGGTGGGCGGCTTGAAAGTGCCCTGGACAAGGACGGTCGGTGTGCAGGCTCTAGCTCGTCCGTGATCCCAGAGCCATGCTGAGTGGTGCTCACATCCAGAATGACACCGCACTTCCAGAACGACTGCTCTGAATGTGCTTCTCGGAAGACCAAGTATGTAACACAGAAACACGAGAGAGTGACCTCCCCGCACAGCACAGGTCGCGGCGGGGGCCAGTGGGAGGCAGGCAGGGCTCTGGAGACAGAGTGGACGGTCAGCTCTCAGCCGCTGCGCTGCCAGTCCGTGCCAACTACAACGGTCTCGACTTCCCTTCATCTCCAGAATGGGCCGATAAAGCTACCTCCTGGGATTGTCCTGGGCTTGGAGACGCTGCGTATGACACGCCAGCCCTGATGTTGGTCCTCAGTACATGGAGGCGACAGCCACGACCATCACTGTTATCAGCCTTTTTTAAAAAATACGTTTTTATTGATTTTTTATAGAGAGGAAGGGAGAGAGGGATAGAAACATCGATGTGAGACAGAAGCATCCATCAGCTGCCTCCTGCACGCCCCCTGCTGGGGATGGAGCCTGCAATCTGGACATGTGCCCTGACTGGGAATGGAACCGGGACCTCTCAGTCCCTGGGACGATGCTCAGTCCACTGAGCCACACCGGCCAGGCTGTTATCATTCTTTAATCCAACCCCTCAAAACGTTGAAAGCAGTGATTTGTGGCTTATTGGTAGAACTGTACTGATTACATAGAATGTATCCTGCATGCTGTCTCTCCCCGGGAAGGGTGCATGAAACGTCCCCTCACTTTGTGGCCACCTTCCCTGCCCGTTGCCTAGGGGCCATCGCCTTGCAGGTGGTACGTCCACCGGCCTTATGGTTGACCTGAGCTGAATTTTAAGCTTGGGCAAAGCCATCTTGACAGGGGTGGGGACTTGGGCGTCTCAGCCTTGAGCAGACCCTAAAGGAGTGGGTAGACCTGAAAAGAGCAAACAGACCATTGAGCTCCTCTGTTCGCCTGTAAGGACGATGCTCGTGGTTCTGAGACGTGTGCACCAGGCAGGCGCCAGGCCTCCAGCACGCGACCTTGGGAATCTGTCTGGATTTCCTTTTTTTAAAAAATCTTTGCTGCAGACACCGTTGGGGGTCCTGGTACTAGGCGCCGGACCGATTTTAACAGCAAAGGGCTGGGTGGCGAGAGGTTCTTTGTAATCAGTGCTTGTTGGTCCCCGTAGGAGACAGCGAGGGCCCTGACCTCGGGGAGGGCAAACAGAAGGTGGTGGTTAAGCTGCAGACCTGAGACCACTTCGATCTGGGGTAGCAGCCAAGCTCCCACTTACCGTCTGGGATAATAGGCCATTTATTATTGAGCTCCCCCAAGCCTCAGTTTCCTCATCTGTAAAGTGGGTGTGATGGTGTCAGTGCTTATCTTATCAGCTACGGGAGGCTGCACGAGGTGGTGGGCACAGGGCATGCAGTCTGGGAAAGGTTAGCGCTGCCTCGTCTCCCAGAGGAAGTTGGCACCCTCCTGGGGTGCCCGTGGCCGTGGGAAGTAAGTCCCCGGCTCTGCTCCCTGCCCTTGGGCCTGCACTCACAATGGCTGGTTAGGTGAGAACATCGGTCCCTGGAGCTCGGACTCTTCTGAGAACTGGACGAAAGACATGGACCCTATAGCTAGGAACATGTGCGTCCCCCTGCATGTCAGTGTCCGTGGGGCCCTCGAGCCCATAGGTCCGTGGGACGGGGCTTGGAACCCCTGTCTCAGAGGAAATTGGTGAGAAAGGGAGTTCGGAGCACTTGATGTTTGGCAGGATGCCAAATGACATGGTCACTACTTCTCACTGGCCTCTGCCCTTTCGAGTCCGAGTGTCCAGGGGGCCGACCCCCGTCTTTCTCCTTGGACAGGGTCACGGTCAGAATCTGCTTGCCCCTCCGCTGCACGGCTCAGGGGCAGCTGTGCCGTGTGGCTGTCTCCGTGCCCTGCACCTGCTCGGGCCCAGCCGAGTCCCCAGCGCCCACCTGCCCGCCCCCGAGCTCAAGCCCCACCTTCGGGACTGGTGCCTGCTCCAGCGGGGGCCTCTCCAGGGCCCGCAGAGCCTCCTTGGGGACCTTCTCCCAGAGCAGTCCTGACGCTTTCCCAGTCTCCCCCGCACCCGAAGCTCTTCGGGGCAGGGCCTCGTCCCACTCCTGCACCCCAGGCCGGCCGGGCCGCGCCGAGAGGCATGGCCAGTTCCTGTCGAGCGGATCACGGAGATCAACCGCTTCCTTCCCCTCTCAGGAACTGACCTGAGCTGGAGGAAAACGTTAGGAAGGAGAACTTCTCGGGTGGGGGATCGTGAGGCCCGAGAACCGTGGCCCTCAAGTGGGTCTGTGGAGACTCCATGTGTGATCAAGCCCTCTCAAAAGGCTCAGTAGAGTTGGATAAACATTTAAAATACATTTTTGTCACAATGAAAGAAATATTTTGTTCTGGGGGTGGGTTCCTAGGCTCACTGGACTGTGGAGGGAAGGGCCCCACGCTGGCCTGCCCGGCGGCCTGGCAAACTCAGACCCACAGTGACCACAGGATGGTCTGAAATGTGACCTTCTAACCAGAGCAGTGATGGCTGGCAGTCCTGTCTTGGGCCGGCATCTTCCATTTTCACCTAGAAGGAGTCTGTTGTCTTTTTGCACCTAAGACAACAGACCTTTGGGATGTGGGATGACTTCCCTTTCCCCCTCAGGGCACAACCAGTGCACCAGGGCGGAGACAGATTCCCTCACTGTCACTATCATCATGATAATTGTTGACTTTTTTTTTTTTTATCCTCACCTGAGGACATTTTTTGCATTTATCTTCAGATAGAGCAGGAGGAAGAGCGAGAGAAAGAAACATCCATGTGAGAGAGACACATCGACTAGCTGCCACCCACACAACCCCAACCAGGGCCGGGGACAAACTGCTACCGAGGTACGTGCCCTTAGTGGGAACCGAACCCGGGACTCTCTGGTCCGCAGGCCGACGCTCCAACCGCTGAGCCAAACCGGCCAGGGCTCTTTGTTGACTGTTAACTGTCCTATACCCACCTATGTGAAAGAAGGATGTGTGTGTCTATCATTGTACTTTTCATCTAATCCCAGAGGTTTCCCCTGCGTTCTCCCGCCTCCCTCATCTATCACCCATGGGTTTCATGGAACCCACGTACATCTCTTTTGATTGTCGTGTGTAAATTAAGGTGTAAACTGCCCTTCTCCGGAGCAGTATCTCAGTGCCTTGAGGGTTTGCTTCCCGGCATCTGCTGACAGTTTGGCTCAAACAAACTCACAAAAATTCTCTACCGGTTTGAACGTTTCTTCCTCCTCTTCCTTCAGGAAGAGTTAAGGGACTGAGTGTAAAATTGGGTCCGAAACGGGTGTGATGAGAGTGTCTGACAGGCCACAAATCCCCGATCCGACAGAGCCGTGGGGTGCAAGGCCGTGAGGGGCTGCCACGCAGCGTGGATGCTGTTAGATGGGAACCGCTGTCCCAGAAAGAGGTCCTGAGTGGTGACGAGGCCCCCAGGCCCCCAGGCCATAGGCAGCAGGTCTTGGGGCAGAGACCACGGGGAATATCAGTGGCCTTCCTGTTCCCAGCTGGATGCCATTTTTTTTAACCCCACCCGAGGACACATTTTATTGATTTTAGAGAGAGGAAGGTGTGGGGAGAAACATCTAAGTGAGAGAGAAACATTGATTGGTTGCTTCCCATAGGCGCCCTGACCAGGGATCAAACTCTAAATTTAGGAATGGACCCTGATAGGGAATCGAACCTGCAAACTTTTGGTGTACAGGACGATGCTCCAACCAACTGAGCCACACCAGCCGGGAACTTGATACCACTTTTAAAAAGCCATTTGCATGACAAAAAGCCAAGGCCGGCTTTGCTCTGGTCTTTAAGAGCTTGTCACCCTTTGGCAAGCTGGATAAATGTGTCTTTTATTCCTGGTTATTTGATCATTTCCAGTCACACTCTTCATGGGTAAATGATTTGCAGGCTGATAAGAGAAAAGAGGTTGATAATCACAGCCTGAAAAATTCTGCCTTTCCTGATTTACCTGAAATTGCACTAGCGGTTGGGTTTTTATTGGGGTTTGGTGACTAATAGCTCCCTTGCACACAATGCTTCCATGTTCTTAACAAACCTGTCAGCCCCCACGCTCGTGGTTTTATTTATGTCTCCTGACAACTGTATCAGATTGTGCTTAATATGTTTCCTGATTATTCTGGTCGATGTTACCAAATTTTGGTGGGACGTTTCTTTCGTTACTAGGAAGCATTCCTCTTCGCCCCGGTTCCTGGTTCCTGGAATGCGTTCTATTTGACCGGAAATGAATATCGCCATACCGATTTTGATTTAGTATTTACACGACCTTTATAGACAGGACATAGCTTGATTAAAAAAATACAAATGGGTAGTCTGTTCCCTTTACAAAGTGAGTGTGATGTATTTGCATCGATTGTGATTTCTTATGTATTTGAACCTATTTTAAACGCCTTCTTTCATATTCTGTGCTCTCCCTCCTTTTTGCATTTTTTCCATCCTGCCTTCACTCCATCCTGATGAAATTTTCTTCTTTTCTTTTTTTAAAAAAATAAGTTTTTATTAATTTTTTAGAGAGAGAGGAAGGAAGAGAGAGAGAGAAACATCGATGTGAGAGAGAAACATGGATCGGCTGCCTCCTGCACGCCCCCCACTGGGGATCGAGCCCGCAACCCGGGCATGTGCCCTGACCGGGAATCGAACCAGGACCTCTCAGTCCGTAGGACGACGCTCAACCATTGAGCCACACCAGCCGGGCCTGATGAAATTTTTCTTATGTTTGTTTTTTCCTCCTTTGCTGGTGTGAAAGCTAGAAATTGTACAGTTTGTATTTTATTTCTTACCCTTCAGTTTCTAAACTTTATACTTTAACTTTTCCTAGGAAAATGCAAAGTTATTCAGTACCCACAGTGTACCATCTCGGCATAACCGCTGCGGGCATTCTGATAACTCCTGTGCGGTGTGTTCATTATGTGTGCACATGTCTTCAGGCAGCAATGACGTAGCCCATACACCTGCCCCCAGAGCCACACACGGTTTGCTGTGCCTGTTGTGTGTATTCTGTCTTCAATTCCCTTGATAATAGCTTTCTTTTCACTTCTGGAATTGCCACGTCCTTAGAGGTCCCGGCAAGTGGCCTTCGCTGATTGGCGCAGGGGCAAGCATCCGAGCTCAGGGAGCAGCGCCCGCAGCGCAGGGACCACGGGAGATGGGGTGTTTTCTTCCTGATTTTGGGCAGTTTAACACCCGCGATTCTCGTGACTTCTGTGCTTCGTGTCTCTCAAGAAAGTGTGACGAAGTGGCGGAACCTCGTTTTGTGAATGTCTTTCAAGACATGTAGGTTTCGCCATCGGGAGTGGTTCAGAGAGATATTCCAACATGATGATTGCGGGTAAGTGGGCCTCTTGGCGAGTCCCTTCTTGTCCCCAGATCCCCAGATATTACACATATGTGTCTGTGATGAACACGGGCGGCCGGCAAGCCCTGGCCAGGCGCCCTGACAGAGGGCACGTGAATGCACCCTGGAGCTCTGAGTGTCAGTTCACAAGCTTGAGATGACAGACGAGGGCGACACTCAGTCATAGAAAATAGAGTCCGTGCAGGAGACGCCCGGGGAGGGGTTCCTGCTCCAGGCACATGCCAACAGGACTGTCATCGGGTTGGAGACCTGCAGGTGCTGATGGGGCAGGCGGATCTCAGCCTGGCAGCCAGGCCAGGGACTAGAAGCCAAGGCTTTCCAGCAGGACCATGTCCAACTTCGAGACGGGCGGCCCAGACATGGAGCAAGTTGGTGAGGGGTGAGAAAAAAGGCCCTGAGGGCAAGCAGGGAGGTTTGCCGCTCTGCCTCTGGACAGCAGGCTAGAAAGAAAGAGGGAGGCTGCCCGGCCGGTGTGGCTCAGTGAATGAGCGTCTGCCCATGCACCAAGAGGTCATCGGTTCGAGTCCCAGTCAGGGCACATGCCCAGGTTGCAGGCTTGATCCCCAGTGGGGGGCATGCAAGAGGCGGCCAGTTGATGTTCTCTCTCATCGATGTTCTATCTCTCTCCCTCTCCCTTCCTCTCTCTCTCTCTCTAAAAAAAAAAAAAAAAATCAATAGAAACATATATATTTTTAATATGTTTTTATTAATTTTTTTTAGAGAGATAGAAACATGGATGTGAGAAACATTGATGGCCACCTCCTGCACGCGCCCTACTGGGGATTGAGCCCACAACCCGGGCATGTGCCCTGACCGGGAATCGAACCAGGACCTCTCAGTCAGTCCAGGGGATGACGCGCCATGCCCTGAGGCATACTGGCCGGGCAAAAAACCATATTTTTTTTGGAAGAAAGAAAGAGAACAAGGCCCACAGCAGAAAAGCAGGCTGTGGCACTGATCTGGCACCAAGTGGCAGAGCTGAGGTAATGGGGGGGCTGACTTGGGCAATCTGCCTTGGCAGCACGAACAGGAAGCTGCCCTTTGATTCCTCCACAACCTCTCCACACAAAGCGCTAAGATAATCTGCCCCTTGTCCCCTCCGGGGCGACAGCAGGGGGAGCGCGGTGGATACTCATTAATAGAGTTTGCGCAATCCCACTGGCGCACCCCCTGAGGTGCTCCCCTGCCCCACGGTGGCCTGTGTCCTCTCTGTCCCATCCTGCAGGTCCTGTGTCCTGAGGGGAGTCAGCGCAGAGGACCTGTCAGATGCAGAGTGGCCTGGGGAGTCGGAGGCTCAGGGCCGCTCCTTTGACTGTGGGCAGGTGGTTTGTCTTCCAAAGCTCTGTTTTCTCACCTGTGAAGTGGGGAGAGAAGGAGCAAAGACGAGGCCGTGACTGTTCCCTGAGGTCCTCACTAGTTCTGGGTGCCGCATGGCCCACAAGGGGTGAAGGGCTCTTGGACTCTGGAGAAGGAGCCCGTGCCCTCGGGGTGAACGCTGGCTGCCCCTGCCGTCCCGCCCGCCCGACAGTCTGCGTCTCAGGTCCCACTTCTCTGCCAGAACGGGAAGAAAAGGTTAACTGAACTGGAAAATGAGAGAAAAGTAAACGAAACCTTTGAGTGACCCGATACTTAAGAAGCCTGCTTTCCCCCAGTCACTAGGAAGGGACTTTGCGATGTGCCAGGGGGCTCCCGATGGGTCCCTTTGAACAGCGGGTTCCCCGGTTCCGCACCAGTAGGGTTCCAGCCACACAGGGTCCCTCTCGACCCCTCTCGGCCCCTCTCGGCCCCTCTGGGCCCCTCTCGGCCCCTCTGGGCCCCTCTCGGCCCCTCTCGGCCCCTCTCGGCCCCTCTCGGCCCCTCTGGGTCCCTCTCAGTCCCTCTCGGCCCCTCTCGGCCCCTCTCGGCCCCTCTGGGCCCCTTCAGCTCCCAGCACGGTTCCCTATACGAAGAGAAGAGCGTAGAAGACCCTTGCCGGCCGTTCCTTGGCAAGAGGTGAGGCCTGCGGATGACAGGAAGCCATTCACGTCATTATTTTGTAAATTAAAGGTTGTATTTGTCCCTTAAAATGTTGCTTGTATAATTGACACATTGAATAAACATGGTCCCCGGTGTAATCAAAACATAAGTTGATTTTTTGTGTGTCTTTGTCTCTTAAAAACGCAGTCACTGGGGGAAACCTCCCCTGAGCCAGGAAGAGCGCTGGGCCTTCAGAGGAGCGTGCCTTGGCCCCTTCGAATCACCAGCCAGAGCCCTGGGCTGCCTGCCTGGGGCCCGGGAGGCCTGGGCACCAAACCCGGGCTTGGACTCTAGGGTCACCCGCTACTGCGTGAGCTGCCGGCCTGGGCAGGAGGCAGGCCAAGCAAGACCTTCTACAAAGCTACAGTGATGGGTGGGTGGGGGGACCAGGATTAACACAGTATCACGCCACCACGGGGTGGGGGTGATGGGGGGACACTGAGGCCACCCAGGGAGAGCCTGGGACCATGTACCACCCTCTCCGGAATGATGGGTGTTGACCTTCTCATCAGCACTGGTGAATGAGAGGCTTAGGGCAGGGTTTGATCGGACGAAGAAAAGTTAATGTGGAGTTTCTTCCCTCTGGATACTGTGGGGCAGGCAGGTTATCACCACTGCACGTGATGAAGACACAAACCACTATCCTTGAAAGTTCACTTGGAAGGTGTGTTCTACAAAATCCAAACGTAAAAGGGGTTTATCCTGTTGTATTTAGCTCTTTGTAACACAATGTTTCCATGATAAAATTAGGAATGGCCCGGAAGTTACATTTATTGCAGTGACTTGTCCAAACGACTGTTTCGAACCCAAACGGAAACGGCAGCCCGGAGCTCGGGCCACACCTTGTCTCAGCGCACTCGGGGGCGGGTGCGCCGCAACTAGACTTCTAAAGGGACGTGATCAGACACCGGCTGAGTCTGGGGGCGTCACTCTCAGAAATATCGAGAGTCTCGCTGGCAGCCTGTGCCAGGCCCGGGGGAGGCCTGACCGCTCCAAGTCCGGGATCCAGGGAGTGAGGCCCCCGGTGCCCACCGCCCACCGGGCACAGCACGGACAGCCTGGGTACCGCCAGCGACTTCATCTCCACCTTAAATGAAAGCATTTCCCCGAACAAAGCTCAGCGACTCTGGTCACGGCAGGGAGGTGTGCTGCGGGAAGGCGCTGCCGGGCCCCTCTGCACTGATCTCTGGCCGTTATCGATCGAACTCTTATCTGCTCCCCAGAATTAAGCTTATGAAGGTCATTGATTTCACCTAAGTCTTTTTTCTTTTCTTTTCTTGGAAACAAGCACATTTTATTTATTTATTCTTTTCCAAGTCTTTTTTCTTAATCAGACGTCTTCTGAGGTCCCCAGGGCCCGTCTCTGTCTGGGGCTGTCCTCGGCAGTGCTGCGGGGGTCTCTGCCTCCATGACCCGAGTGCCTTCAGACAGGGATTCTTCTACTCTTCCAGAAGCTTCCCAGACCCTGGTGCCTGTGCTGGGGGAGGCTGTGCTCAGTAAAGAAGGGTGCGCCCCCTGCATGCCCGCCAGACACTGTCCCGTCTTGTTCGGTGTCCGTGGTTAGGAAACTCGTCTCTGACCACTGTCCTCCTCAGAGTGCCGCCAGGGCTCCCCACGCCCCACAGAACGAGACACGAGTCCTCCCTGAGCTACGGCAGCGCTCGCACCCCACACCGCCTTGCGCCCCTCCCAGGGACCTGCTGGGTCCCCGCGGCTTCTCCTGGGGGCACGCAGCGGGTGGCCAGCCCACAGCTGCTCTCGCAGGTGCCCCACCTGGGCTCGCACCAAAATCACCTGGGAAGTTCAGACAGACAGATCCCAGGCCCAGCTCCACTCGGTGTATCAGAGCTGGTGGGGGTCCCTGTATTTTATTTTATTTTTTATTTATTTATTTTTTTTGTTGTTCAGATAGAGTGGGAGGGAGAGAGAGGAAGAGAGAGAGAGAGAGAAACATCGACGTGAAAGGGACACATCGAGTGGCTGCCACCCGCACGACCAACCAGGGCCGGGGACACACTGCAACCGAGGTACATGCCCTTAGCGGGAACCGAACCCGGGTCTCTCTGGACCGCAGGCCGATGCTCTAACCGCTGAGCCAAACCGGCCAGGGCAGGTCCCTGTATTTTAAACGCGGTCTGGGTTCCGCACCTTCCGGCACAGCCCCTGCCCGGGCCTGCGGTCAGTCTGACCGACCTCAGCCGCTGCCCTGACATGCGGCTCAACGGAAGAACTGGGCATCGAACGGGCCCCACCGTGGGAGTCTGTGGTCCCAGACTCAGCCTCCTCCCTCTGGCCACCGCAGTGGAAGCAAGTGGACTCTGGTTCAACCAGGAAGCCCCCTTGAAAGCTCGGGCTCTCATCTCCCGCACCCAGTAGCTTTCCTCGCAGCTCGCAGGAGGCAGCGCTCGCCTTCCCGAGGAGCTGCAGGTGGTAACCACTGGGAATCCGCAGGGAGGCGGCGGGGGTGGGGAGGCCTTTGGGAAGTCAGGGCACGGGGACTCAGATTTGGGGAGCTTGGGGAAGAGTCATAACTTTTGGAGGCTCGATTTTCCTCCTTGGGAAATAAGGGGCATTGATGAGGCGACTGCTGAATTCCCTTTCTCCGCTGGGAAGCTGTGTTAGAACACAAGGCTTTCTAATGAATCTATTTCGTGGATTCCAACATACATATTTTTGTTCCATTTCTGAAATGGGAATTGGCTTGAAATTGAGGAACACTTTGAATGGGCTGTTTCTTCCTTCTTCCTCTCCCCACATGGTTACTAATCTGGGGGCGGGGGGGCTAATGCACCATCCCCAACACCCTACAACCCAGGACACACTGCAGGGTTTACGTGGGGACGCAGGTGTCTCTCTGCTGAGCTGGTAGCTCCCCTCCCTTCTCCCTGTTTTCTGAGGAAAGAAGAGACAGAAGCTCTACAGGAGAACTCGAGAAAATAAAAATTTTAGCTCAGATGAGGCTTAAAAATGTCACCAGGGCTGCCAGCAGGAGGAAGGGGGACCAGCAGGAGGAAGGGGGACCAGCAGAGGAAGGGGACCAGCAGGAGGAAGGGGACCAGCAGGAGGGAGGGGACCAGCAGGAGGAAGGGGGACCAGCAGGAGGAAGGGGGCCAGCAGGAGGAAGAGAGGGCAAGCAGGAGGAAGGCGAAGGGATGTGGGCTTCCTGTCGTGACTGAGATCTTGTCTGTCTGGGTAGAAAGGTGCAGGGCTCTGGGGATGTGCTGTCAGGAAAGGGGACAGAGTAGAAGAGTTTAATGAAGTCAAAGTCAGAATTCTTGTCACCATGAATGGAAACCAGCAGCTGCCTGTCTCTGGGCTGCACAGACCTCTCGCATTGTGCTGCCAGAAATCAGGGGATGCTGTGTTGGGGCTGAGGTGGGTGGGGGAGGAGGATGCAGGAGCAGAGCTAGCCCCTCACCTTCCTCCATCACACCCGGGGCACCTCAGGGATGTGGAAATGTGGATTGGAAGCAGCTGCCCTTCACCCAGGCAATCCCTCCATGAGGCCATGTGAGAGGGATGTTTTCCAGGCCTTGGGAACAAGAAAAGTGAGGACTCGATGACCAGCAGATGGGTTAAATCTTATACTGATCTTGTTTCCTTCGTTGCTTTGGCTGCTAGGAAGCTCAGAGCTCCAATTCCAGTTGGTCTCTAGTTCCTGAGGTCCCCTCATCGGGGAACTTACGGTGTTCCTGTTTTGTGTTGTCATTTACCCTGGCTTTGTTCTCCTAGCCTGCCAGGCGTTGTCCACTTATATGGCCTTGCTACACATTTCTTTCTTTGCTGTGTTGCGTTGTATGAGGTTTTGAAAACTGTGTCCAATTGTTTTGGAGCAAGACAGGGTGAAAACAAACTTTGAGAGAAGTAGTAGATCCCATCAGAGAATCAGCCGAGGGGAGCGAGGAGTGTCATCGGGGAGGGTATGAGGATCCCAGTCGTGGGTTTGCGTCCCCAGCCCTCCCCACACTCCCCATGTATTCACCGTGATCTTGGGTGTGAGTACTTCACCTCCGTGAGCCTCAGTTTCCTTCCCCTGCGAAGTGGGGATAGCAGTGGCGAGACAGCTGAGCTGAGCCTCCCCGGAAGGGCGTGGGCGACACCATGGTCAGGTGCGGGCTGGGAGCCTATGTCTACTGTGTGTCATCTGCTGGGCGCACGCCCCGATTTCAGAGGGGGCGCAGGGTGGAGGTGCACAGAGTACCTCGAACCCAGCCCAGCATGGCTCGTGAGCGCGAAGACCGAGGGTCAGTGGGTGCCCCCGACAGAGAGTAAAGACCACGGGGAGACGAGGCAGAAAGGGAAAGAAGTCTGAGTGGGTCTCTCTGGGTGAAGGAGAAAGGGTCAAAGCCTTCCCCTGCCCTGGCACCTTCTGCGAGGAAGGGAGTGGATGCTGGCACGATTCCCAGTCAGGGCCCCAGCACCGATGTCTCCAGAGTGACCCCAGAGGAGGTGGAGGGCGCGGCTGCCGCACCTGAACCTTGGGTAGGAGCCGGGCGTCCCGTCCCAGGGCTGGCTCTCCCAGCCTGAGGCCTCTCCCTGCTGGGCTGGGCCCCAGGGGCTTGGCTCTCAGCCTAATGGGGAGCACCCTGTAAAGCAACGGAAAAACACGTTCATCCGATTCCACCCACTGAAACGGTCGGTCTGGGGTGTCCTGGGGGCTGCGTGCACACACACACACACTCACACACACACGCACACACACACACACACACATGCACACACACTCACACATGCACACACGCACACTCACACACACTTGCACACTCACACACACATGCACACACTCACACACATGCACACACACGTGCACACACACTCACACACATGCACACACACATGCACACACTCACACACATGCACACACTCACACACACGCACACGCACATGCACACACTCACACACACGCACACACTCACACACACGCACACACACATGCACACACTCACACACATGCACACACACACACTCACACACACATGCACACTCACACACACATGCACACATGCACACTCACACACACATGCACACTCACACACACGCACACACACACATGCACACACACGCTCATACACTCACACACGCACACACGTGCGCACACACTCACACACATGCACTCACACACTCACACACATGCACACACGCTCATGTGAACACACACGTGCACACACTCGTACATAAACACTCAGACACACACATGCGCGCACACACGTGCACGTGCACACACTTGTGCACACACACACACGCGCGCGTGAACCCACTGGTGCTCTGGGCCTCTGTTGTAACAAGGAAGAAGGAAATACGAACAAAATGTTTTCCACTCAAGGAACTAGCTGAGCATCAGCGACGGCTCTGTGGGGCCTCCACGGATTTCCTTCTTCTCTGGTCTCGCTTACGGAGTCCGTTCCAGCCGCGGCCCTTCAGCTCCAGTGACCCCAGGAGCACTTTTGTTCCTTCGCTTTGGCTGAGTGCAGCGTGTGGCTACCGTCCCGGGTGCACCTGAGGCCCCCCCACCCCCTGTCCAGTGTCCTTGGCTTTCTAGTGTTTGTTGGTTTGTGGTGGGTTTTTAACACCACCTGTCAGGCCACAGCGGAGACACCAGACGGCTGTCAGTGAGCAAGGCCGTGGGTTTGAACCAGTTCCCGAAACCCGCTGTGACCCAGCTCTGGAGGGGGGGGCAGCCTCCAGGCCCCCAGGGCCACACGTACCGCCTGGGCCCACGTTGGGCTACGGCAGCCTCTTCAGCCAAAGTGGGCAGCACAGGGCCCCCTTTCTAAATAAAAAGCTTCCATTTTGGGCTGATGGGTGTCCTTTGGGTCTCCCCACGTGTGCCCCTTGCTTGTGATTCAGAGCCCCTCCCCCCCGCCATGCTCCAAGTCAGAACAAGAGGCTGGCAGAGGCAGCATCTCCAAGGCTGGACAGCGGGTGGCTCGTCCCTGGAGGCCCCACGGGGACCCCGCTGGGCTGCTGCCCAGAGCTGGGCTCTCCTGTGCTTTCCTCTGACGGGGGCCAATGGGGCTGTGGAGGTCCTCAGCACGGAGATGGTCGGACTGGTCGGAGTCTGGGTCATGTGCCACCAGGTTCGATCCCTGGTGGCACCCACTGCTGTCCTCTCGGCTGGTTTCCTGGTCTGCTCCGCTGCTGTTTCACTGGCTTGAAAGGCCCATCGTTCTGTTGGAGGAGAAAGAGGGGGGCGGGTGGAGTTCCAGACGAGAGGGGAAGGGGAGCAGGGCGCCCCAGGACAGCAAGGAAGGCCAGCCTGGTGGGAGCCAGGGCAGGGCCAGCTGTGCTCAAGGAATGGCCTTGGGGGGGCTGCATCATCTCATCCGGGACACTGAAGCAGACGACGTCCCTGCAGTCCTGTCCCTGGGTGAGAAGAGAGGAGGGGGACGCTTCCGGACTCGGGCGCGTGGTCCCGACTCAGAGGTTCTGCCGCAGAGCTGGGACGTGGAGCGCACGGGGCTGCCCCAGGCTCCTGCAGGAGCACACCGCCCGGTTTGAGGTTCTAAAGCTCACTCTACTCTGTGGAGCAGAGCTTGCAGGGGGCCCCGGGTGCGGGCCCAGGCCTGGCTTGGGGTGCGTGCGGGCCCGGGGCTGCGCAGTGCAGGGAGCAGCGCTCACCCCACACCTGGCCCCCTGAGCTGGGGATGCTGCCGCTGTGTCTGCCCCGGCCCCAGCCCGGCCCGCGGACAGTGCCCCTGGGACAGCCATGGACCTGCCCGTGGCACAAGGAGAGAGAGGCCCCTTCTCGGGAAGCCCTGTCCTTGAATCTGACCGATCGTCTTTCCACCTCTTTTTGTTTAAATGTCCGTCAGTTCACGAAATGGAGGTGATGAGAACTGGGCTTTATAAACATCTTCATTTTGCCCAGCCGGTGTGGCTCAGTGGTTGAGCATCGACCCATGCACCAAGAGGTCGCCGGTTCAATTCCTGGTCAGGGCACATGCCCAGGTTGTGGGCCCGATCCCCAGTGGGGGGCATGCAGGAGGCGGCCAATCGATGTTCTCTCTCATCGATGTTTCTATCTCTCTCCCTCTCCCTTCCTCTCTCTCTCTCTCTGATATCAATAAAGAAAAAAAATTTTAAACGTCTTCATTTTTACCAAAGACAGGATGGCGGCGTGTGTTAGTCCCCGGATGAAGTTTATCTGAAAAAGGAACGGTCCGTGAAATCCCACGTCTGGAAACAGCAGGTGCTCCTCCCGCCCGGAGCGCAGCGCCCAGCCAGCCGCTCAGACCAGCTCTGCCGGCACCTTTAGGTGGGCCGGGCTCCTCCTACCCCCGCCCCCGCCACCCCTCTGCTTGCCATTGGTCAGCGGCCCTCTCCCACCGTCCGGGGCTGAATGACCCGCTGCCAGGTGAAGTGTTTGTGCAGGTGGAGATGACCAGCGGGTAGTTAGAAGACCGAGGGAGGAGCTGGGGAGGGGCAGAGGGGGTTGGGGTCAGTGGGGGTGGGGTGGGGGTACGAGGAGTCTGTGGGGGGTGGGCAGGGAGAGAAGAGGGCTGGGCACAGCCCAGGAAAGTGCCCATTGTCCCCAGTGTCCACTCTTCCTCCTGGGTTGCCCGTCTCATGGGGTGGCTCCTTCAGCTGGTAGCCCAGTGACTCAGACCAGAGCTGGCCATTCTCGGCCCCTTCGTCTCCTTTGTCCCTGCTCCCCTGACGTCCGGCCGGCGCCCAGCTCCGTCCCTGCAGGGCAGGCCATGTGTCCCTGTTCCCGATGGGGAAGCGGGCCGCAGGGGCCACGCTCCTCCCAGGTCTGTCTAGGGCAGAGTCACCTGGAGGGCTGTGAAAACAGGTTTCTGGGTCCCCCCTGCTGCCTTCTAGCATGTCCTTGGGTGCTGCTGGCGCCGGCGGTCCAGGGACCACGCTCGGGTCCCAGTGGATCAGCCCGGAATGACTGGAGGCACCTGGGCTGGTGCTCGGGGCACCGCTGGCCCCCAGAGGTCAGTGCTTCTTCCCCATTCCGGCCCGGACAGCAGTCAGGACTCCCCGAGGGCTGCCCACTCTGGATGGCACCTGACCCTCGGGTGTTCTCCTGCTGCTCAGTGACGCCCACGCCCCCAGCAGGACCGGCGCAGCTGACGTTTAGGCTCAGGGACGGGCGCCGTTGGGTGCGAGCAGTCGTGTCTGGTCTGGGTGGCTCAGCCTTTCCGGGTGGTGCTTTCTGCTGGTGTCTGTGCTCTCCGTGCGTCCCTCTGGTTTTCCCCAGTCACGGGTAAAGCTCTTGGAGGGGATGGGATGAGGGGCTGTCCTACGGCTCAGGACACCCTTTGGGCAGAAACTGACCCCTCATCGGCCCCTTCGGACCACACGACTTCTGAAGTAACTGAGCTCCAGCCTCTTGGTTTGGCAAAAAGACCACCAAGCGCCGCCCTGGAAGAACGTGAACTGACGTGGGCGATCAGGAAGTGGACTGAGCTGGCTGTGGCCCGAGTTCCCCCGTGGAGGTGGCGTGACGCGTGCCCCGTGCCCCTTGCACCCGGACCCACGTCTGGGATTCGGGAGGGCAGTCACGACGACAAGATGCCGACTTCCTGAGAAAGGACAGTGACAGGCTTCACAATCTTTCTGTTTTTTTTTTTTTTAAATTTTTCCCTTCACTGATTTTAGAGAGAGAGGAAGTGAGAAGGAGAGAGAGATAGAAACATCGATGAGAGAGAACATTGATTGGCCCCTCCTGCATGCCCCCCACTGGGGATCAGGCCCACAACCTGGGCATGTGCCCTGACCGGGAATCGAACTGGCGGCCTCTTGGTGCAGGGTCGACGCTCCGCCCCTGAGCCCACCGCCGGGCAGGCTGCACAATCTCGATAGCAGTTTCGTGTGGCCACCGTCCAGCTTCCTTCTTCTCATTCTTGGCTCCCCAAACAAATGCTTACTATATAATTTGGTCTCTCAAACAGACGGATTCTGGAGCCAAAGTATACTCCTATTGCCAACGAATGCGTTGACCTCCTGGCTTCCCCATCAGGGTCCGCCGCCAGTAAACAGTGTAGCTGCATTTCCCAGAACCTGATCGCCCGGGGCTGAATTGAACTTGAAAAGGCTAACACTCCGTCACGCTGCTGTCCCCCATGAGGCCGCGCTGGAAACAGCCGTGGCCACCCCACCCCAGTCCTCCTTCCCTCTGTCACCAGCCCTTCGCTCTCAGGGCCCCCTGCTCGGTGACAGGACGCCTGGGGAGAGGTGTGAGCTGGGCTTCATGAACCTCACGCGCCTCAGTGGGAGAGAGCTGGGCGTCCACTGCTCGGATGGTGCTTTCGGCGGAGGAGAGACGGCCCCTGGGCACCGGGCGTCTGAGGCTGGGCGCAGGAGGGCCAGGGGCATCCTCAGCATTCCGCCCGCACCCGGTAACGCAGGGCCGCAGTGTGAACAGTCCGGGTCTTCTTCCAGGTCTGCTCACACTCGTTCTGTCAAGTAGACATTCCTTGAGCACCTACTACGCTTAGCATTGTCTAGGTTAGGGGGTACAGCAGTAAACGAAACAGTGCAGATCCCTGCCTCGAAGGGCTTGTAGTGGGAGCGACAGGCAAAGGCGCGAGGAGTCAGACCCGACACCAGATGGTGAGAAGCACGGCGGGGAGTGGGGCGCCAGTGAGGGCGGGGAGGGCGGGGAGGGTGGTCAGGAAGGGCTGGGCAGAGATGAAGTGTCAGAAAACACCTGAAGGAGAGCAGGGAGGGCACCTGCAGATTTCTGGGGAAATCCTTCCTTGCAGAGGAGACAGCCAGTGCAAAGGCCCTGAGGCTGGGCTGTCGCTAGAGTGAGCTCAGGAGAGAGGACACAGCACGGTCCTGCGGGGCCCTGGAAGCCTTCAGAGGGCGTCAGCATTCGTCTGGGAAGATGAGAGGAACGCGGTCAGATTTCTGCTTTTCAAGGGTCCTGAGAGGGCCGAGCTTGGTGCTGGGAGACGGCAGCTGACTGTCCTGGAGGAGGGTGAGCTGTACCAGCCTCCTGCTCGCCACCCTTCGAGGGGCCAAGTCTGCAGAGAGTGCTGCCTGGACACGGCCGGCCCTGCATGTCCCTTTCCTCCTGGACCCATGTCCCAGCTCAGGGCCGCCAAGGGCGGGGTCGCCCTCCGTGCTCCCCTCCAGCAGCCAGCAGCACCCGCTCTGCCACGGGCACTGTGGTCCCCGAGGCCGCAGGACACGGACCAGACTCAGCTTCGGCCTCGCGCCATGGCGGGTGGGGGTCTGTGGACCCTACTGAGTAACACTGTCAGCACCACGCACAGTGCCCTGGGGGTGGCTGGCAGGGCAGCTATGGCTGGTGGTGAGGGTGCACCCCCAGCTAGGCTAAAGTAGGTTTTGGGGGTCAGCCTGACACCTGCCGAGGAGTGATGGTCACAGACTGCTGCTCCCTGATGCTCCCCACTGAGGCTCCCCGCCTCTCTCACCCCTCAGCTCAGCACCCCTGGTCTGCCCATGTCACGGGCTTCCCAGGCTCAGAGAGCAGAGACCCCACTGAGATGGGGGGCTCTGTGTGGCTTCCAGCCTCCCAGGTGGCAGGCAAGGGGCTTGTTGGTGGAGAGAGTCACCTCTGGAAAAGGGGCTCAGGCGAACTGTGCTGAAGGCAGTGCTCGTTCTGGGGAGTCTGCCTGGGACCCCAGCTTGGCATTAGGCAGAGCCCCTGGCAAGCCCAGGACCCTGCTGGACGCCCAGTCCCCTGTCCAGGAGAAGGACGCTGGTCTCTCTCCGGGAATCCCGACTCTGCCCACAAGCTGCTGCCAGGAGATGTGGTGGGGGTGGGGAGCGACAGGGTGGTGAGGGCGCCCCCCATGCTCGGGGGCTGCCACTGCCCTGTTTTTTATTTTGGGGCTTCCTGTGAATTTAAATTTAGGAAAGCGTTCTGCTTTAAAAAAAAAAAAAATGAAAGTCACCCTGGTCTGTTTGGCTCAGCAGTTAGAGCATCAGCCTGCGGACCAAAGAGTCCCGGGTTCGATTCCAGCCAAGGGCACGTACCTCGGTTGCGGTTCGTCCCCAGCCCCGGTTGGGGTCATGTAGGTGGCAACCAGTCGCTGTGTCCCTCTCACATCGATGTTTCTCTCTCCCTCCCTCCCACTCTGTATGAAGATAAATGTAAAAATATCCTCGGGTGAGGATTAAAAAAAAATGAAAGTCATACGAGACCCCTGCAGGGCCGTGTGAAGGCCATGGTGAGGGCATCGTCCTGCCTCCTGGAGTCGGCACGAGCAGTGGTCGCCAGGGCCCTTCTTGCCTGGGCAGGGCCTTCAGAAACGGGGCCTGGGGACCACGTCTCGGGACTTCAATGGACTTCTCCTCCTGTTGTTCTTTTAAAACATTAAACATATTCCGGTGGCATTGTTTAATAAGATCATGTCGGTTTCAAGTGTACATTTCTGTGACACGTGATCTGTCATTGCACTGTGCACCCACACCCCAAATCCAGTCTTCCTCCGTCCCATGTGTTTGACCCCTTTACCCTTTGCTACCCCACCCTGTCCCTCTGGGGCCACCACCCCGCTGCCCGTGTCTCTGAGTTTCAGCTTTATGTCACACATGTGAGTGAGATCGTGCGGTTCTAGCTTCCTCTGACTGACCGACTTCACTTAGCGTGACATTCTCAGGGTCCGTCCACGCTGTCGCACGTGGCAGTATTTCATCTTTTCTGTGGTGAGCCGTGTGCCAGGGTGTGCCTGGACCACAGCGTCTCGATCCATCCTCCGTCGAAGGACACGAGGGTTGTCCCATGTCTCGGCCACCGCGAGTCCTGCTGCCATGAACACGGGTGCATGTATCTCTGTGAATACGTGTTTCAGACTTGTCGGGTAGATGCCCGGAGAGCCTGCTGTCCCCCCGGCAGGCTGTGTGGTAGGCTGAGCCCTGGGCGTCCACCGGCACGAGCTGGGGGCTCCCGGGCTTCCAGCCAGCGGGCAGGGCGCAGGTGGCTTCTGGGAGGGAGCTGCTGCGGGGGGTGTCCCCCAGCACCCCGTCTCCACACAAGAGGAAGACTTCTCTGAACAGGGTCTTATAAGCCACACAAAGGACCTCGGGACAGGTGGGCTCCTGGTGAGGAGGGACTCCCACAGTGGGGCAGGTGCCGTGGCCCCATTGTCTCCTTCCTGCCTCCTGGCCACCCCCACCGTCCCACCTGGGACACATCCCCAGGCCAGGTTCCCTCACTTCCTGCTGTCTGGTGTCTCCTGAACCAAGGCTCACAGCCCTTGTTGTCTTAAGATCTTACGGCCAACCACAGGGGCAGGGACAGGGTCACCCAAGAGACAGCCATAAGGAAGTCGTGGGGTCAGGGAAACCTCACCCAGTTCTCAAGAACTGAGCTGAGCTGTCGACAGGGCTCGCTGCACAGTGTCCTGGCAGATCTCTCGGTCCCCCCCCCCCCCCCCCGCCCCGTGATCACAGGCCGGACGGTGGCCCCTGGTCCTCACCCGGTCTTCCTGCTCGGGTACAGAGGACTCCTGCAAGGTCACCTTCTCTGAGAAACTGCCCCTGCCGTTGGGGTGGGGACTTTTCTGTACGTCCCCAAGCACGTTGCGTTAACCTTCAGTACCCCTGTCATAACTGTCACCGTGCGGGTCTGCCGAAGGCCAGGCAGTGCTCCGGGGGGAAAGGAGACTTTTACCCTCTCTCCCACAGAGATACTCAGTATCCCGCCAGCCCCCTGCTGCTCTGAGCGGGGGCAGACGTGACCGAGCTATGGCAGCTCTCTCGTGTGGGTGAGCCCAGACCCGGCTGCGTACTCACTCTCAGGCCAGCTGCAGGAAGAGTTCGCCAGCGTGCCCGCTGGTCGTGTGCCCCTGACAGAGCTGTGACTCGCCACCTGACCCTCACCAGCTGTTGGACTGACCGACAGTAGAATGGAAGACCATGAGCCCGTCCTGGAAAGGTGTCCACTCTCGCCACGGGGAGGGGAGGGATGTGGGGACAGTAGGAAGAGCCGGAGGATTAAGACAGACAACCAAGGTTGAGTGTATTTCATCGGGATGAAGCCAAGCGCAGGTGTTCAGCCCCAAACCCTGACTGGTGGCCGGCACAGGGCACGGGTTCACGGTACCTTCCGGAATGGAGCCCGGGAGAGGGCCGCAGCGTCTCAGGACGCCGCTCAGCCAGGCCAGGAGGACGAGGCCAGTCCTGCACAGCCGTGTGCTAACCCACTCTTGAGAGCGTTCTGATCAAAATACATGACAGGCAACCTTCGTGGTGGGTTGTGGGGGGTCCACCAGAGTCGGTGATAGAGAGTGGGGTCTCAAAGGGCAGAGTGGTGTCTAATCTCAGAGCCCAGGAGAGGGACCCTGTGCCAGCAGGGCAGGGCAGGGCTGGCTCTGCAGATGCCAAGGTCCACTCGAGCCTCACAGGACGTGTGCTGGGGGACGAGCGTGAGGTCCGCACGGAGGTGGCGAGGCCCGCACAGGCCCGCGGGCTCCGCGGACTCTCCACCTGCCTCCTCCCCTCCAGCCGCCCCTGCACCAAGGCCGTCCTCGTTCTTCCAAGGTCGGGGCCAACGAGAGAGGTTCCTGCCAGGACCCGTCAGCCCAAAGAGATGCTTTCCCCTTGGCACCAGGTCTCATGTTTGCCCAGAGACGCACATCCTGTTCTGCCCTGAACCCTGGGAGGACTTCCCACAGCTTCCTTCAGATGCCCCAGGATTAAGGCCAGCCTCTGTCAGGGGCCGTTGGAGAACCTGGGAGGTGTCCCCAGCAGGAAGTTGGAGATTGTATCAGTAATGTCATCAGTAATGTCACTGCTTTAGCAGTTGGCGAGCCGCCAGATCACTCACAGGACAATCAATTAACACACCTAATTTGTTCCCACAGATTAGCTATTGACTGTTCGCAAAGTCCCTGGCTTCCTTCTGAGTGGTTTCTAACAGCCAGAGGGGCACGATACCCCGGGTGACCCGCCTTCTTTCAGCCAGGGACCTATAAATGCCAAGGAATTTTGACTCCGGCTGAGAAGCACCCAGCAAAATGGGGATCTCCAGGGTCATCCTCGAAATATGTCTCTTACTGGGTCTCGGTCTCACTGCAGGTATCATATCTAATTATATATACGCGTTTGTTCACTTCACTCCTGCGATCCCAGATGGAGGCGCCTTCGCTGCTTGTTCCGGCCGGGACCGTCTGTCCCGAGGGGCGTCTGTCGGGAGGGCGCAGGGCTTGGCTGCAACGGCATGGGTGCACAAGGCAGGGCTCTTTCTGGGTTTCTGTCTGAGAAATACAAGGGTTGGGGCTGGAGGAGGCCAGTCAGGATGTTTTCAGTGAGCCACTCAACTAGGAAGGGATCGGTTGGTCTCAGAAACGTCCCCAAGGTAAGGGAAGGGGACGAGGGCTGTTCGGGCCTGCAGCTCTGCCGTGGGTTGGTGTGCGATGACCTCGGCAGGAGGGGCCGTCCCTGAACGTACTCGCTGTGTGACTTCTGTCTGCGGGTCTCTCCGGCTCGATGGGTACTGGTCACTGAGCGAAGGCAGGGCCAAGCGGCTGAGCACAGGCGGGACCGCGGCGACCCCAAGGCTGTGTCTGTCACTCGCTGCTGTAGATACGTGACGTGACGCTCAGAACCTCAGTACATCTTTGTGTTCTTGGGGTGTCGCATGGTAAATGCACACAAAGGAGTCGCGGGTGGAGCAGTGTGACGCTGAGTCTTAGTCTCATTTTACAGAGATGCCAAGTGGACGGGCGGTCAGCCAGCCACCTGCTGTCTCTGTCTGTCTCTCTTCCTCCCTCTTTCTCTCCCTCCCGCCCTTCCTCCTTGTCTCCCACCCCCACCCCTCTCGTGATGTCCCTTCTGCTGCATGCGTGGATTTCAGAAGACAGGGCAAAGACACCCTGACTTCCAGATAACTCCCAGCACGCTCGCTTCCCGCCCCCAGGCCCCGGGGGGGACCCTGAAGAAGTTCGCCTGGGAAATTGCTTTCATGAAAGCAGCACCCCAAACCAAGCTTCACCACCCTGCTGATGGGGGGCAGGCTGCACGGGGCGATGTGTGTACCGCAGGGTGACGCCAGCAGGCCAGCTAGGGGACACCACCCTTCCCTTCCTGTCTGGAGACCTCCGAGGGGCTACCTCTCGGCAGTCCGGGGGCTGGAGGTCATGTTTTCATCAGAATATCTGAAAATGGGAGGCAGTGTTCGTAGCTCTGGTGCTATCGGTCCAGATTTGCACTGACTCTGGAAGGTGACCCGGGACATGTCCGCCCCTGAGGACAGGGAGAGGAGTCCCCTCTCCTCACCTACGAGGGCTTAAGGCAGCAGTGCTCCTGGATGGCGGTACCTGTGGTGTGCACGCGTGCACACAGACAAGCTCACACGTGCTCATGCCTGCCTGTGTTTGCAAGTGGGAGCTAACCCTCCACAGAATGCTCACCCTGCACCGGTACTCGGCTAGACGGGGTGTCCATATCCTCTCGTCTAACTCTGCTAACCACCTCAGACTTGGGTCTCATTATTATTTCCGCGTTGCACCGGAGGGAACAGGCTCAGGACATTTGTGTGGCTTGTCCAGGGTCACAGCTGCGGAGCAGCCGGGCCAGGAGCAGAACTTACAGGAGGTCCGCTGCATTGGGTAGCAGGTGTGGCCCGTGGACCCTTGCTGTTCCTTGCCGAAGCCTTGGGGATGCCCTGTGGCCCTTAGCGCAGCGCTGGGGGACCTGCAGCTCTCTGCTCTGGTCTTTGCACAGACTTCTGAGGGGGAGTCCAGGCGTCCAGGTGCCTTCGCTCTGCCACTTACCGGCGCTGGAGCCGCTGCACGCCTCAGTTTACTCATTTGTAAAAGGGGGTTGTGTTCTGACCTCACAGGGCTGTATGGACATGGTGTCACCCCTGCAGTGTCTGGCACACAGGGGTGCCCAGGAACAGCTCACTGTTACTCTTCTAGGCATTTCCCCAACGCTTCATGTTAACGCTGCCTAAGTGCAAGGGGGCATCTCAGACTGGACCCCGGGACTCAGACAGCCCGCGTTCAGTCAGTAGGAGCGCACCAGCTGGGCAGGTGCCGGGGTCTGCTTTAGCTCTGCAGCTTTTCTGTAGCTCTGTGCAGCTGTTTCAGAAACATTGCAGCTTCGCTTGGTCCCATTTCTTCAGGGTCCACGTTGTGCAAACTGAGAAAGTAATGGTTGCTTCCCACGGACTCCTACCAGATGGTTAGTCCTTGCTGCCCCTTCACACGGCTTATCCGGGCAATGACTGATGCCTTCCCAAAGGGGGAGAGCCACTGGAGGGACGTGAGGGCATCTGTAATGAGGGTGACATTTGGGTCAGGGAGGCACTTCCTCTGCCAGGAGACAGCGGGACGCTCCCCTGGGAGTTTGTCGTCTTATTCTTATGAGGCTATTTTGAGGGGGTGGTTGATTCACGGTGTCTCTTGTCCTCCGAGCCCGTCACCCATGTCTCCCCTCTGCCTGGCTCTCGTCGGCTGGGGCTGCCTGGCACAGTGCCAGGAAACCGGGCGGGCCTCAGCCAGACTCCGGACACCCCTCAGTCGGAGCCCCTGGCCCTGCTCTCTGCCTGCGGGGCTGTGCGCCTCGCCGCCCGAGCTCCGCGGGGGTCTGCTGGCCGGTGGTGCCCGCGGGCGGTGCCAGTGACCTTCCCCCGCTCTGCTGAGGCTGCTGACCGTGTGTGTGCCGCGGGACGCCGTTTGCAGTCTCACACGTGTCAGTCCTCTGGTGTGTGGGTGCCACACGGTGGGCACCCCCGGCGGGGCTCTTCCCGAGTCTGGGGAAGGCCTGAGGACTGGCCTCTGTGACCTGTTCCCGGGCCTGGCTAGTGCTGCTGCTCCACGGAACCCGCTTTGAGAACCACTGCTCTAAGGAGAACTCTTGGAATGTGACCGGGCAGCCAGTTGGCTGGTGACTGAAACGTGTCGTCTGAGACAGGACGCGCACACACCTTAAATGTTTCCTTTAGATTTAAGACACACACGCGCTCCGATCCACCCCCTCCGTGCCGCCGCCCCTCTCCAGGCCCCACGCTGACCTGCCGGTCCGAGCCCAGAGGACGGAGCCTCCCCGGGTGACGTGCGGTCAGAGAGCAGTCCCTGACCGAGTGCATCAATCACGCGACAGGCCCAGCTCACCCCCGAAGCGCAGCCCCTTCGCTTGCTCCCTAGCCAGGGGGTCAGATCGGATGCTTGTTTATTTATTTTTCTTTGTTTGTTTGTTTGTTAAGAGAGTGGAAGGGAGGGAGGGAGAGAGAGAAACATCCATGTGAGAGAGACACATTGATTGGTTGCCTCCTGCACATGCCCAACCGGGCTGGGGGGCAAACCTGCAACCCAGGTACATGCCCTTGACCAGGAATCAAACCTGGGACCCTCTGGGGCTTGGCCCGACGCTCTCACCGCTGAGCCACACTGGCCAGGGCCTGTCTGACGCTTGTTTTCAGAGGAGCGCTCATTTGGCTTTTTCCTGTGTATTTTCAGCATCACAAACAGAAGGCGTGACGGAAATCACTGCTGGGGGGACAACTACGCCAGCTGGTAACCCTGAACTCCGGGACTGGGTGGTGTTGGGGCCCAAGGCCACCCACAAGGACCCAGGTGGGGGGACTGCTGCTGAGGGTGTTAGATGTAGGACAGGAAGGGCGTTCTCTGATGGGGTCCACCTGGGCCTTCAGCTTTTCCTCTAACTGGGTCTCCATGCTGGCCTCTGCCCTCCTCACCGCTAGGCTGCCCCACTGGGTGTCCCACAGGGATCAGAGCCAGTGAGCAGGCACACAGGTGGGCACAGCAGCAGCTCACTGAGGCTCTCCGGATGTAATCACTTCACTTTCATCTCCTTTTCTAGAGAGTTTGACAAGTCTGAAAACGGAGACTCCCTCTGCTTCAACGGATGCCTTAAATGGTAACGTCTCCTGCTTCCTCCTCTGACCAGTGTCCCGTGTGGGCTGCCCTCGCAGAAGTACAGACCGAATAGTTCCAGTGTTACAGAAATACATCCCAGGAGGCAGAGGAGGGAAGTGGTTGAGTGGCGGCCTGAATTCAAATCCCGCCCCTGGCACTTTCTAGCCAGCTGGTCCTGGGTCACCTCCCCCAGCCGCAGTTTCCCCACAGGGCTGTTTTGAGGATGGACTAGGGTAACACCTTTTAGCTGGAGGCAACACAAACCCAAGGCTGAAGCACAGCGCCCCCTGGCGGGATCGCCAGGAGAAGCCCAAGCCCGTGTCTGGGACTGGAGAGCATTTGCAAACAGCGGAACCTCCTTCTAAGAAGCGTTTGGTTTCTTTCTAGGTTGGGGGACCACCGGGACTACAGACTATGGTAAGACCTTTTTTCTTCTTTGAACGTGTATTCCCAGGGTTCTGCTCACTGGCTGGGTCTGCTTGTTCCTCTGCCGTGGCCGCTGGCTGGTGGGGCCGAGTGCAGTCTTGGCCCCAGAGGCAGAGCCCTCCAGAGTGTAGGGGTGCGGAGGGAGGGGTCACGGGGTGCCTGCGACCCTAGGCGCGTCCCATCTGCCACGCTCCTTCCTTCTCTCAGCCTCTCAGTCGTTCACTGCGGGAGATTATGTTGGGCTTGGGGACAAAGTCAGCGCCGACCCGCACAGTTAGGGAAGCTACCTGGAAGGCAGCTGACATCTCCAAGCACGTCCCCCGTACCCTGCACAAAACATCTTCAGGCACCAAATGAGCTGATACCCACACAAGCATTTAAAGTACACTGGCACATAGCAAGTGTCCAAGCAGTGCGCACAGTCAGTGCTGTTACCACGAGGCCGTCCCCGCGGCACGTCGGGGTGAGCGCGTGGTGTGAGACCCATCTTGCACGTGGGGAAGCCGGGCACACTTGGGTACCTCGTTCATAGTCACATGTCTGAGGTCACCTGGTGGGTGAGTGGCTGGGCAGAGATCTGAGCCCCGAGCAGATGCCTTTGGTTCTGCTCACGATTCTTACCAAATGCACCTGTCTCTCCTCACTCTCTGCAGGGAGAATGCGCCCCCTTTGCACCAAACTTGATAGGCCAGGGTCCTTTCTGTGCTTCCGTGGGACAGCTGCCTCCGCCCTTGAGTTCTGGGCTCTGTTGAGGCCGATCCCTGTCCGTTTGCAGCACACCCTGAGGGTCCAGAAGTGGCCTGGAAGGGGTGTGATGGGCATCTTTCTGGTGATTGACACCCGGCAAGGGGCAGGCTGAGGCAGGGACCCATCACAGCAGCGACCAGAAGGGGCAGCCGGAAGGGCGTCTCCTCCCTCTCTCCCTGACCCCTCCCTTTACAACAGCCGCAGCGACTACTGGCCCCTAGCTTCCATGCCGTTCCAGCCTCTCTGGTCTGGTCACTCCCTGACCACAAATTTCTCATAACCTCACACTAACCATTGAAAAGCCACAGCCAGGATTCGGCCCCTGCAGTCAGGACGCGGGGCTGGATCCCTCAGGACCCGCCGCCTGCTTTCCTGGTCTAATCCGTGTGGCAGATTTAGCGGGATCATGTCACTGGACGGGTGCCTGTTCACTCCAAATCGAGGTCATCTATGGTGTGAATCAGGCCCCTAAGCCCCTCCCAGGAGGCCCACTCTTGCCCAAATGCCTCCTGGGACTTGATCCTAATGGGAGTCGAGCAAAGCCGGCGTCTGAGCGGTGACCCGAACATCTCTGTGCTTTATGAGGACAGGACCTGGGACCGCAGGTGAACCCCGTCAGCACGGGGATGAGCTTGGAGTGGGCACTCCGTGCATTCTGGCTCATCAGTGAATGTGCCTGGACGAGGGAAAGGGGGCGCGGCAGGGGGGCATCTGGGAGGCCCCTGGAGGAGGTCAGGCTCCAGAGAAGGAAGCGCTAACCTGGCACCATGGTGTAAAAGTGCGATGACCTTGGCAATCAGGTGGAGGCAGGAGGGGAGGGAAAGGAGGACTCGAATAGGATAGCTAAGCGTCCAGCACAGTGGACGTGGATGGAGCCCAGCGGCCGCGGTGATTCAAACAGAGGAAAGACACTGCTGGCAGATCCCAGGGCTGCAAGTCACCAGCTCACAGGGTGCTGGTGGCCAGCTGTTCAAGCTCCAAGGGCGCCTTTGACCCTCAAGGAGACCTCTGAGGGTGCTGCCCTCTGTGTGGCCCCCAGAGGGGAGCTGCTGGGGTGAGCAGGTGGGAAATCCAGGGGCCATTGAAATATTGGTCTCGAGTTTGGGGCTTGGGTGGTCGGGGCTGATCAGCACTGGAGAGGTGGATTTGGGGGTCCTCAGGTGGATTTGGGGGTCCTCGTCCTGGAAAGCGCTCCGAGCCCGTGAAGGGTCCTTCCAGGGGCTGAGGAGAGGGCAGGTCCCCAGAGCGGAGGAAAATCAGAGAAGGAGAAGTGCGGGGCTCAGAGGAGGAGGGTGCCGGGTGGTGGAAGCCAGGGAGCCGATGGCTTTGCACCTGTCAATACAGGTTTGCCTCTGCGTCTGGTGAGCGGAGGTGACCGGTGCCGGGGCCGGGTGGAGGTCCTGTACCAAGGCTACTGGGGCACCGTGTGTGACGACTACTGGGACACCCAGGACGCGGATGTCGTCTGTCGGCAGCTTGGCTGTGGCCACGCGGTGTCGGCCCCGGGGGGCGCCCACTTTGGTCAGGGCTCAGGGAACATCCTCTTGGGCGCCGTGCACTGCTCAGGAGGGGAGTCCTACCTGTCGAGCTGCCCCCACAGCGGGTGGTACAACCACGACTGTGGACACAGAGAGGACGCCGGAGTCGTGTGCTCAGGTAACGCGGACGTCGCCTCGGATTGTCACCTGTGCTACTCTGGGGACGGTGGCTCCTGCTGTCTCCAGCACCACGGCACACGCGTGCCCCGCTGCGCAGTCTGTCTGGGCCCTCAGCGCGTCTTCTCTGATGTCAGAGGGCGGGCGTCGCTGTCCGCTCACCGGCAGTGCTGCGGGCTCAGAGCGCTGCTTGCTCCCAAAGTCCTCGAGCTGGGGGGTGTCCACCTCAGCCCCCCCAGCCGCCCCGCAGGGACCATCCCTGGCCCGGGATGGACAGATACCCCCCTAAGTGGCTCTTTCTCCTCCTTTTCCAGGTGGGAGATGAGGCTTGGGGACTTCTGGTCCTTAAAACTTAAATCTATGTCCAATCAGACTGAGGAGTAACTAATATGGTCGCTTTGTTGGGGGTGAAATGACAAGCAAAAGATATTTACACCCTCCGTGGAAAAGAAAAGTTGTCCCTGACTTGAGCTGGGAGATCCCAGGGCTGCAAGTCACCTGCTCCCAGGGTGCTGGTGGCCAGCTGTTCAAGCACCAAGGGCACCTTTGACCCTCAAGGAGACCTCTGAGGGTGCTGCCCTTTGTGTGGCCCCCAGAGGGGAGCTGCTGGTTAAACTGTCCTCTTTGCAGCAACCTGTGGCCTCTGCTGTGTGCACACCTGTGAGCACCTGCCACCCTGATGATCCAACTGCACAAAGAAATGACCTCCCCCGAGGGCGTGGCCGCTGAGCGGTCCCTTTGGAGCAGGTTTATTTCAGCATTTGGGGACACTGCTTGAGAAACTGCAGCCCCTCCTGCTGGGGCCGCCTTCTCAGGGGTCTCAGGGATGGCAGATGCCTGTCACTGGAGGATGTGTTTGAGCTGTAGACGCAGGCAGTGGGTGTCTGAAGTCCCATCTTGTGACTGAGGGGCTGTCATCAACTGGGTGATTTTGTGGATAGAGACTGTGGAGGAAGCACTGGAGGGGGGTGGGGGCAGGAGGAAAGGGTGTCTTTGGTGGCATCCCAGCGCTGAATGTCCCAGCGAAGGGACAGAGAGTGAGTTCTGCGTCACAGGGAGAGATGTAGCCTTGCAGCAGTGGGCGGGCTCCTGGGCCTCTACACCCAGCACCCCGTTTCGGAGCCGAGGAGCCGGAGGGCCAGTGTCGAGCGACCTCTTCTTCTTTCCACTCTGCAGCCGCTGTGCTCTCCACGGAGGGGCCCCGGATGACAACTGTGGAAGGTAACTCTTGTCACGTGGGACCCTGTGGGCTCGTTGCCCCACTGCACCCTGCTCGAGGAGAGGCACAGCAGGTGCCCGCGATGGGGCGTTCGGCTCCCAAGGGGCGCCCTCTGAGCAAGGCCTCAGGCCTGCATGGGTGTCCTTTCCACGGACTGTGTCCTGGTGACTGAGGAGGAATCGACCTCCAGAGGCCTCTCCAAGGAGCTCCCAGGTGGAGCTTGGTGTCCCATGGAAGGGGGTCCTGTTGTCCTTGCTCAGTGCCCACTCCTGTGGCCCTCACTGAAGCACGCCGGCCCTGGCCCACTGGGCTGCTGGGGTTCTGCTGCAGGGCCAGGAGATACACACGGCTGAGCAGCATTGCTGCCCTGTCCTGAGCCCATATCAGGACCTTGTTCTTTCTCAGTGTAGAAGGACCATGGTCCTTCGGCCTGTGGGCAGCAGAGGTCCCACGCACCTGCAGGGCACCTCCAGAGAGAGAGCTGGAAGGTACAGTCAGCATGGTCTGAGGTGCTGGCAGCCCGGGCTTTGGGAAGGAAAGTCACTGCCCGTTTCCCATGGGAGACTTTGACCCTTGCACAAGAGGACACCCCCATCCCCAGATCCCTGTCCAGGACCCAGCATGGATCAGCTGGGAATCCTAAAGTTACAGGTGTCAGGCATTTCTGTCACTCAGGTCTTACCTTTTCCTGTCCCTAAAGCCTGTGGAATAAGGCCTGACTTCGCCTTCTTTTTCCATCCCTGTGATGAAGGACACACATGTCACTAGGCCTGAGGAGGAGACTGGCTTTACTCTAAGTTAGCCATGTCTCTTCCCAAGATTCTTAGTTGCAGCAGCTGGAGTGGGAGAACCTCTTCCCGTCTGTGATGATTTCCCTTGAGAATCGTGCCATGTGTTAGGAATGTTGGCTGGGCCTGACAAGCCCTTTGGTATAACCGGTCCAGCCAGGAGTGCAAGGGAGGGATAGGGTGTTTGGCTATTTGCCTAGGACACAGGACTGCAGATAGGACTTACCTGGAACTGTCGGAACCTCCCGTGAGGGCGGAGCTGCGGGGTGACACTCCTTCTAGATCTAAAATGACCTCACGTAGAGAAGCTCAGCGGATAATTCAGACAGAAACTGAGTGCTCTGGTTGCAGTGGGTGAAGAGCAGCTCTCAGGTCATCTTCTCTCCAAGCCCCAGCATCAAGTAGGCTCTTGCTGGGGCCTTGGACAAGCACCAGGGCTCCCTGAAGCAATTTGAAAACCAGAGGCTTAAAGCCAGAATCTTACTTAATGGGGAAACATTAGAAGCATTTCCATTGAAGTAAAAAACAAAGCGAGTATGCCCTTAAGACCCCCCCCCCACTATGCAACATTGTACTAAAGATGCTAGCCAATGCAATTAGACAAGAGAACTCAATTAGAAGTATAAAGATGTGAACATTGTTTTTGCATCCATTTCCTGGAGCCCTGCATAGGTCACATGTGGAAAGTACAAAATCAGGCTCAGTAGGTTGATACGGAGATACCCTCTCCCCCCGAGTAGACTTTTAAAGTGAAAGAAGTCAAGGCTAAATAGGTTTGTTGACTTTTCCAAAGTCACACAGGAAGGCAAAATTCAGATCAGAAATTTCCTTAGCAGATTCAAGTTTACATTCAGTCCTGATTCTCCTCAGAGGAGACCTAACTTTATATTTTTCTGTTTCTTCCCCCGTCTACAATCTGTAGCAGAGACTACTGCAACAAATATCACGACTCCTTCTGGGACAGGTAATGAATAATTTCATATGGGTCCTTCTCTGCAGGTCACATACCAAGTATATCCATGGGGTTGACTCTTATCCAGGAAGACTTTAGAGGGTGGTTGAGAGGGAATGGTGTAAACATGTACGGACAAGGGAGACCTTTGATGACACAGAGGGCCTGGTGTGGATGGGAGCCTCTTCATGTCCCAGTGGGCGGGGAAGAGTCCGTCGGAACCTGGGGTCTCCAGAAGCCTGTGTGCTTTGGGTCAGAGACCAGTGGGATCAGGTTCGAGAACGCAGCGCCAGATTCCCGATCTTCGTAACTCTGTGCTGACCCCGGCCATCGAGCGCCAAAGACCTGGCTGTGGATGGGGAGGAACAAGCGAAAAAGGCTCTCCAAGCCAAGAGCAAATCCCCAGATATATGTCAGGGCTCCTGCAAGGACAGCCAGGTGTCATCAGATGTCTCTGTGTCATGAGGAAGGAAGGGAACACGTGTCCCAGGGAATCGAGGCCCTGCCCATGGTCTGCTGAGACAAAGAACATGTGGTCTCCAGACCCACTCTAGGTAGAAAGCTGAGGTGCCTTTTCTTCCCCCTGAAGTTCTTGCAGCTTGGGTTGGAGAGCGGTCACTGTGCTTTCACCACAAAGACCTCGAATGAAACGCATGTTAATTTCTAGCCAGGTAGAGGTACTCTCGGGGATCTTTGCTTACTGCGAAGCACCCCAAAGAGCCTAAAGCACGAGACCTCAAGAGGAACATGTACGGGGAATGCTGTTCCTATTCCTAGGGATCAAATCAAGAAACTTGTGTGGATTCGGGGGCTCCACTCCCCTCCATCGGCGCTCTGGGTGCTTCCCCTCCTTGGAGCATCCTTGCAGGAGGCAGGACAGGACGTCTCTGTTCCTCTGTCTGTGATGAAGATCAGCCTCTGGGCATCTTCAGAGCTGACCGCCTGCCCTGGGCTCGGCCGGGAGAATGTCCCTGGGTCTAGAAACTGCCTTAGGACTGCAGCTCCAGAGACACACAGAGGTGTTCTTGTGCCTTTCTCTAGGGTTTGAGACAAAATCCGGTGATTTGGCCTTGAGGCTGGTGGACGGAGGTGACCGGTGTCAGGGCCGGGTGGAAGTCCTGTACCAAGGCTCCTGGGGCACCGTGTGTGACGACGGCTGGGATACCCAGGACGCCAACGTGGTGTGCAGGCAGCTGGGCTGTGGCTGGGCCAGGTCGGCACCTGGAAGTGCCCGGTTCGGTCAGGGCTCAGGGCCTATTGTCCTGGACGACGTGGGCTGCTCGGGGCATGAGTCCTACCTGTGGAACTGCCCTCACAATGGCTGGAACATACACAACTGTGGCCATGGGGAGGACGCCGGTGTCATCTGCTCAGGTGAGCCCTGGCTTGTAGGGTCTCCCTTCCCTGGGGACGAATCGTAAGCCCACAAGGGAGAAAAACTGGTGTGATTGTCAACCCTGTGGAGAGGGCCATTATCTGCTAATTCTCGGCTGGCATCACCAAGCTGTGGTGGCTGATTCCAGGCCTGACACTGGATACTTACACCAGGAATGAGTCCTTGGCCTCAACGAGCCTGGCGGTGGCCGTGGACAGGGGTGTTGGTGTGAAGGGCTGTGAGGTCCAGGCATGACTGGCCGTGTCCACTGGACACTGTGTTTGCTGATGGCCCTCCACCTTGGACCTGGTTTTGGTAGCTGGGTGTTTTGTGACTGACTATATTTTCCTTCCTCACAGTTGCTGAGCCACACTCCACAGCCTGGCCAGGTGAGTCCCCAACTCCCTTACCTGGAGATTCCTTCTCTCCCGTGTGAATATGGTCCTCAGGGTACCAGGACCTGCGATTGGCTCCAGTTCTAACCCCATGCCCTGGGCTCCTTCTGTCCAGCTTCAGAGTCAGGACAGAGCTCAAACCCCAGTCAGCACAGGGCTCCTGGGCGGGAGGTGGTCAAGGTCTTCTGATGGAGAAGACCTGCCGAGTGAGAGCGGTGGGGGCGTCAGGCTGAGCCCTCACGGCCTCCCTTCGATGGCCTCGCCGAGCAGGTTCCTGTGCACACTCGGGGGCAGGTGCCAGGAGGGGGTGGCCCTGTAGGGTGGCTGACAGAGGAGGTGGAGGACTCCTCAGGTGCGGCCTCAGCAAGGCCTTGACTTGTCTCCTCCAGGCCCGTGGCTGACTCCATCCACAACGGCACGTCCTGGAACAGCAGGTAAATGTCAGTCTCCATCCTCCCGGGGCCTCTGTCTGCTTCTGCATCAAGGCCGGAGGGACCTGCACGAGGAGTTCCCAGATGTGCCTCCTTCTCCTCGTCCCTGTGGGGTGTGGGCAGAGCAGGGTCCCTGAGACCTGGTCTTAGGGGCACATGGTTGGTTGGTCACCTGGGTCCAGTGGGGTCCGGACAGAGGCTCAGCCAAGACCCTCCCCCATTGCTCTGTGTGAGCCTGGATCTCGAGGTGCTGTCCTGAGACGAGGGGATAATGTGCCTGTTCCCTGCTTCTGGCAAGGTCCCGTGACCTCCGAGGTTGTCCCTGGGTCAGCCAGGACTCCGCAGAGGCCGATACGTTGCAAACAGGGAGGGTGTTGGCCTGACCCTGGACCCATGCAGCTGCACCCTGGGTGGCCCCGGGTGGACTCGGGGTGGCTCCGCGCCCCTCCATCGGCACTCTGGGTGCTTCCCCTCCTTGGAGCATCCTTGTAGCAGGCAGGACAGGACGTGTCTGTTCCTCTGTCTGTGATGAAGATCAGCCTGTGGTCATGTTCAGAGCTGACCACCTGCCCTGGGCTCGGCCAGGAGAATGTCCCTGGGTCTCATACCTGCCAGCTCCAGAGACACATGGAGGGATGTCCTTGTGTCGTCCTGCAGGGTTTGGAACCGAATCGAGTTTGGAGCTACGGCTGGTGAACGGAGGTGACCGGTGTCAGGGCCGGGTGGAAGTCCTGTACCGAGGCTCCTGGGGCACCGTGTGTGACGACGGCTGGGACAACAAGGACGCCAACGTGGTGTGCAGGCAGCTGGGCTGTGGCTGGGCCAGGTCGGCGCCTGGAAGTGCCCGGTTCGGTCAGGGCTCAGGGCCGATTCTCCTGGACGACGTGGGCTGCTCGGGGCATGAGTCCTACCTGTGGAACTGCCCGCACAATGGCTGGAACAGACACAACTGTAACCACAGGGAGGACGCCGGTGTCATCTGCTCAGGTGAGCCCCGGCTTGTAGGGTCTCCTTCCCTGGGGAGCAATCGTAAGCCCACAAGGGAGAAACACTGGTGTGATCGTCAACCCTGTGGTGAGGGCCATTCTCTGCTAATTCTCTGCTGACATCACAAACCTATGGTGGCTGGTCCCAGGCCTGACACTGGCTTCATACACCAGGAATGAGTCCTCGGCCTCAGCGAGCCTGGCGGTGGCCGTGGGCAGTGGTGTTGGTGTGAAGGGCTGTGAGGTCCAGGCATTACTGGCCGTGTCCACTGGAGACTGTGTTTGCTGTGGGTCCTCCACCTTGGACCTGGTTCTGGTAGCTGGGTGCTTTGTGACTGACTGTATTTTCCCTCCTCACAGCTGCTGAGCCGCACTCCACAGCCTGGCCAGGTGAGTCCCCAACTCCCTTACCTGGAGATTCCTTCTCTCCCTGGTCCTCCATGGTCCTCCCCCCACTGTAGGTCCCCCACTGCTCTCTGAACCCCCATGGGGCACAGGAGGTTTCCCTCTGTCACTGAGACTTAGGCCAGTTCTGTTCACTGTGTAAGGGGGGGTCACAAGCCCCCGTCTGTCCATCTTCCATTTTAATCTCACCAGCACTTGGTGGTCGCCCACGATGGAGCTGCGTGGTCGGACAGGCACCTCCCGCCCATGAACATACCTGTCGGTGTAATTGGGAATTTTTGGGGGATAACGGACAGGGGTTCCCACGGGCTCTCTGTGGATGGACATGGGATGCGTGGCCTCTCTCCAGCTCACACCTGGCCACACCCTGGGTTGCACGCGGTGCGTCTGTATCCCACAGCGCAGAGACATTTCCACGGGAGGGCAGAGTCCCGTGGGAATATGGACCTCAGGGTACCAGGACCTGCGATTGGCTCCAGAACTATGGCCCCACCCCCCCCCGGAGTCCTTCTGTCCAGCTTCAGAGTCAGGACAGAGCTCAAACCCCAGTCAGCACAGGGCTCCTGGGCGGGAGGTGGTCAAGGTCTTCTGATGGAGAAGACCTGCCGAGTGAGAGCGGTGGGGGCGTCAGGCTGAGCCCTCACGGCCTCCCCCGATGGCCTCGCTGAGCAGGAATCTGTGCACACTCGGGGGCAGGTGCCAGGAGGGGGTGGCCCTGTAGGGTGGCTGACAGAGGAGGTGGAGGACTCCTCAGGTGCGGCCTCAGCAAGGCCTTGACTTGTCTCCTCAGGCCCGTGGCTGACTCCATCCACAACGGCACGTCCTGGAACAGCAGGTAAATGTCAGTCTCCATCCTCCCGGGGCCTCTGTCTGCTTCTGCATCAAGGCCGGAGGGACCTGCACGAGGAGTTCCCAGATGTGCCTCCTCCTCCTCGTCCCTGTGGGCTGTGGGCAGAGCAGGGTCCCTGAGACCTGGTCTTAGGGGCACATGGTTGGTTGATCACCTGGGTCCAGGAGGTCCGGACAGAGTCTCAGCGGAGACCCTCCCCCATTGCTCAGTGTGAGCCTGGATCTCGAGGTGCTGTCCTGGGACGAGGGGTGAATGTGCCTGTTCCCTGCTTCTGGCAAGGTCCCGTCACCTCCGAGGTTGTCCCTGGGTCAGCCAGGACTACGCAGAGGCCGATACGTTGCAAAGCAGAGAGTGTCTTGGCCTGACCCTGGACCCATCCAGCTGCACCCTGGGTGGCCCCGGGTGGACTCGGGGTGGCTGCGCCCCCCTCCTTTGGCACACTGGGTGCTTCCCCTCCTTGGAGCTTCCTTGTAGCAGGCAGGACAGGACATCTCTATTCCCCTGTCTGTGATGAAGATCAGCCTGTGGTCATGTTCAGAGCTGACCACCTGCCCTGGGCTCAACCGGGAGAAAGTCCCTGAGTCTCAAACCTGCCTGTGACCTGGTGGCTCCTGAGACACATGGAGGGGTATCCTTGTGCCGTCCTCCAGGGTTCGGAACCGACTCGAGTTTGGAGCTGCGGCTGGTGAACGGAGGTGACCGATGTCAGGGTCGGGTGGAAGTCCTGTACCGAGGCTCCTGGGGCACCGTGTGTGACGACAGCTGGGACACCAAGGACGCCAACGTGGTGTGCAGGCAGCTGGGCTGTGGCTGGGCCAGGTCGGCGCCTGGAAGTGCCCGCTTCGGTCAGGGCTCAGGCCCGATTGTCCTGGACGACGTGGGCTGCTCGGGGCATGAGTCCTACCTGTGGAACTGCCCGCACAATGGCTGGAACATACACAACTGTGGCCATGGGGAGGACGCCGGTGTCATCTGCTCAGGTGGGCCCCGGCTTGTAGGGTCTCCCTCTCCTGGGGTGGTAGTGCTGAGAACCAACACACAGCCCCCCGAACGCCCCTGTCTGACCTTCATAATGTCATTCAAGGCAGTGGGGTTAGTCCTGGGACTCCTGGCACTCACGGACCTGTGTCAGGGACTCAGGCTGAAACAGCAGCCTGCTCAGTGCATGTCCCCAGCATCCTGAAGGGGTTCCCTGCCATGAGGTTGAACTGGCCTGTGGTCCTATCCGGCTCCCCTAGGACCAGGCAGGGAGCATCTCCTGTGCCCAGTGTGACCTCACCTCCACCTGGGAGGGCATCCGGGCGTTCGCTCCAGGGCAGTCACCTGGGGTGGGTGTGGGGTGGTAAGACCTCCCCTCTGGAAGATGGCGTTACCTAGGCTCTCCCTGATGCAGACCCCGAGGACAGGACCCGGAGCCTAGTTCTCAGATCAACTACAGGAAGAGTGGGTTAAGAGGGAGGGGAGAGGGGTCCAGGGCCCAGTGAATGGAAGGAGCCAGGAGGGTTTGGGGACGGGGCATCATGAGGACACGGGGAACTCTAAAATTGGGGTAAACTCTAATATCATAACCCCTAAGGGAGAAACACTGGTGTGATCATCAACTCTGAGGTGAGGGCCATTCTCTCCTAATTCTCTGCTGTCATCACCAAGCTGTGGTGGCCGGTGCCAGGCCTGACACTGGATTCTTAACCAGAGATTAGTCCTCGGCCTCAGCGAGCCTGGCGATGGCCGTAGACAGGGGTGTTGGTATGAAGGGTTGTGAGGTCCTGGCATGACTGGCCGTGTCACTGGAGACTGTGTTTGCTGTGGGTCCTCCACCTTGGACCTGGTCTGGTAGCTGGGTGCTTTGTGACTGACTATATTTTCCTTCCTCACAGCTGCTGAGCCGCACTCCACAGCCTGGCCAGGTGAGTCCCCAACTCCCTTACCTGGAGATTCCTTCTCTCCCGTGTGAAAATGGTCCTCAGGGTACCAGGTCCTGCGATTGGCTCCAGTTCTAACCCCATGCCCTGGGCTCCTTCTGTCCAGCTTCAGAGTCAGGACAGAGCTCAAACCCCAGTCAGCACAGGGCTCCTGGGCGGGAGGTGGTCAAGGTCTTCTGATGGAGAAGACCTGCCGAGTGAGAGCGGTGGGGGCGAGAGGCTGAGCCCTCACGGCCTCCCCCCGATGGCCTTGCTGAGCAGGTTCCTGTGCACACTCGGGGGCAGGTGCCAGGAGGGGGGTGGCCCTGTAGGGTGGCTGACAGAGGAGGTGGAGGACTCCTCAGGTGCGGCCTAAGCAAGGCTTTGACTTGTCTCCTCCAGGCCCGTGGCTGACTCCATCCACAACGGCACGTCCTGGAACAGCAGGTAAATGTCAGTCTCCATCCTCCCGGGGCCTCTGTCTGCTTCTGCATCAAGGCCGGAGGGACCTGCACGAGGAGTTCCCAGATGTGCCTCCTCCTCCTCGTCCCTGTGGGCTGTGGGCAGAGCAGGGTCCCTGAGACCGGGTCTTAGGGGCACATGGTTGGTTGGTCACCTGGGTCCAGTGGGGTCCGGACAGAGGCTCAGCCAAGACCCTCCCCCATTGCTCTGTGTGAGCCTGGATCTCGAGGTGCTGTCCTGGGACGAGGGGTGAATGTGCCTGTTCCCTGCTTCTGGCAAGGTCCCGTGACCTCCGAGGTTGTCCCTGGGTCAGCCAGGACTCCGCAGAGGCCGATAGGTTGCCAAACAGGGAGGGTGTTGGCCTGACCCTGGAGCCATGAAGCTGCACCCTGGGTGGCCCCGGGAGGACTCGGGGTGGCTCCGCGCCCCTCCATCGGCACCCTGGGATCTTCCCCTCCTTGGAGCATCCTTGTAGCAGGCAGGACAGGACGTGTCTGTTCCTCTGTCTGTGATGAAGATCAGCCTGTGGTCATGTTCAGAGCTGACCACCTGCCCTGGGCTCGGCCAGGAGAATGTCCCTGGGTCTCAAACCTGCCTGTGACCTGGTGACTCCTGAGACACATAGAGCGGTATCCTTGTGCCGTCCTCCAGGGTTCGGAACCGAATCGAGTTTGGAGCTGCGGCTGGTGAACGGAGGTGACCGGTGTCAGGGCCGGGTGGAAGTCCTGTACCGAGGCTCCTGGGGCACCGTGTGTGACGACAGCTGGGACACCAAGGACGCCAACGTGGTGTGCAGGCAGCTGGGCTGTGGCTGGGCCAGGTCGGCGCCTGGAAGTGCCCGGTTCGGTCAGGGCTCAGGGCCGATTCTCCTGGACGACGTGGGCTGCTCGGGGCATGAGTCCTACCTGTGGAACTGCCCGCACAATGGCTGGAACAGACACAACTGTAACCATAGGGAGGACGCCGGTGTCATCTGCTCAGGTGAGCCCCGGCTTGTAGGGTCTCCTTCCCTGGGGAGCAATCGTAAGCCCACAAGTGAAAAACACTGGTGTGATCGTCAACCCTGTGGGGAGGGCCATTCTCTGCTAATTCTTTGCTGGCATCACAAACCTATGGTGGCCGATCCCAAGCCTGACCCTGGCTTCATACACCAGGAATGAGTCCTCGGCCTCAGCGAGCCTGACGGTGGCCGTGGACAGGGGTGTTGGTGTGAAGGGCTGTGAGGTCCGGGCATTACTGGCCGTGTCCACTGGAGACTGTGTTTGCTGTGGGTCCTCCACCTTGGACCTGGTTCTGGTAGCTGGGTGCTTTGTGACGGACTGTATTTTCCCTCCTCACAGCTGCTGAGCCGAACTCCACAGCCTGGCCAGGTGAGTCCCCAACTCCCTTACCTGGGGATTCCTTCTCTCCCTGGCCCTCCATGCCCCTCCCCCCACTCTAGGTCCCCCACTGCTCTCTGAACCCCTATGGGGCACAGGAGGTTTCCCTCTGTCACTGAGACTCCGGCCAGTTTTCTTCACTGTGTAAGGGGGGGTCACAAGCCCCCATCTGTCCATCTTCCATCTCAGTCTCCCCAGCACTTGGTGGTCGCCCCACGATGGAGCTGCGTGGTCGGACAGGCACCTCCCGCCCATGAACAGAGTTTTCGGTGCAGCTGGGAGGTTTGGGGGATCATGGACAGGGTTTCCCACGGGCTCTCTGTGGATGGACATGGGATGCATGGCCTCTGTCCAGCTCACACCTGGCCACACCCTGGGTTGCACGCGATGCGTCTGTATCCCACAGCGCAGAGACATGTCCACGGGAGGGCAGAGTCCCGTGGGAATATGGTCCTCTGGGTACCAGGACCTGCGTTTGGCTCGAGTTCTCTCAACCCCCCCACACCCCGGTGTCCTTCTGTCCCGCTTCAGAGTCAGGACAGAGCTCAATCCCCAGTCAGCACAGGGCTCCTGGGCAGGAGGTGGTCAAGGTCTTCTGATGGAGAAGACCTGCCGAGTGAGAGCGGTGGGGGCGTCAGGCTGAGCCCTCACGGCCTCCCCCGATGGCCTCGCCGAGCAGGTTCCTGTGCACACTCAGGGGGCAGGTGCCAGGAGGGGGTGGCCCTGTAGGGTGGCTGACAGAGGAGGTGGAGGACTCCTCAGGTGCGGCCTCAGCAAGGCCTTGACTTGTCTCCTCCAGGCCCGTGGCTGACTCCATCCACAACGGCACGTCCTGGAACAGCAGGTAAATGTCAGTCTCCATCCTCCCGGGGCCTCTGTCTGCTTCTGCATCAAGGCCGGAGGGACCTGCACGAGGAGTTCCCAGATGTGCCTCCTCCTCCTCGTCCCTGTGGGCTGTGGGCAGAGCAGGGTCCCTGAGACCTGGTCTTAGGGGCACATGGTTGGTTGGTCACCTGGGTCCAGGGAGGTCCGGACAGAGGCTCAGCAGAGACCCTCCCCCATTGCTCAGTGTGAGCCTGGATCTCGAGGTGCTGTCCTGGGACGAGGGGTGAATGTGCCTGTTCCCTGCTTCGCGCAAGGTCCCGTCACCTCCAAGGTTGTCCCTGGGTCAGCCAGGACCACGCAGAGGCCAATACGTTGCCAAACAGGGAGGGTGTTGGCCTGACCCAGGAGCCATGAAGCTGCACCCTGGGTGGCCCCGGGAGGACTCAGGGTGGCTCCGCGCCCCTCCATCGGCATCCTGGGAGCTTCCCCTCCTTGGAGCATCCTTGTAGCAGGCAGGACAGGACGTGTCTGTTCCTCTAACAGTGATGAAGATCAGCCTGTGGTCATGTTCAGAGCTGACCACCTACCCTGGGCTCAGCCAGGAGAATGTCCCTGGGTCCCAAACCTGCCTGTGACCTGGTGGCTCCAGAGACACAAGGAGGGTTGTCCTTGTGCCGTTCTCCAGGGTTCGGAACCGAATCGAGTTTGGAGCTGCGGCTGGTGAACGGAGGTGACCGGTGTCAGGGCCGGGTGGAAGTCCTGTACCGAGGCTCCTGGGGCACCGTGTGTGACGACAGCTGGGATACCAAGGACGCCAACGTGGTGTGCAGGCAGCTGGGCTGTGGCTGGGCCAGGTCGGCGCCTGGAAGTGCCCGGTTCGGTCAGGGCTCAGGGCCCATTCTCCTGGACGACGTGGGCTGCTCGGGGCATGAGTCCTACCTGTGGAACTGCCCGCACAGGGGCTGGAACATACACAACTGTAACCACAGGGAGGACGCCGGTGTCATCTGCTCAGGTGAGCCCCGGCTTGTAGGGTCTCCTTCCCTGGGGAGCAATCGTAAGCCCACAAGTGAAAAACACTGGTGTGATAGTCAACCCTGTGGTGAGGGCCATTCTCTCCTAATTCTATGGAGGCATCACAAACCTATGGTGGCCGATCCCAAGCCTGACCCTGGCTTCATACACCAGGAATGAGTCCTTGGCCTCAGCGAGCCTGGCGGTGGCCGTGGACAGGGGTGTTGGTGTGAAGGGCTGTGAGGTCCGGGCATGACTGGCCGTGTCCACTGGAGACTGTGTTTGCTGTGGGTCCTCCACCTTGGACCTGGTTCTGGTAGCTGGGTGCTTTGTGACGGACTGTATTTCCTTCCTCACAGCTGCTGAGCCGCACTCCACAGCCTGGCCAGGTGAGTCCCCAACTCCCTTACCTGGAGATTCCTTCTCTCCCTGGTCCTCCATGCCCCTCCCCCCACTCTAGGTCCCCCACTGCTCTCTGAACCCCCATGGGGCACAGGAGGTTTCCCTCTGTCACTGAGACTCCAGCCAGTTTTCTTCACTGTGTAAGGGGGGGTCACAAGCCCCCGTCTGTCCATCTTCCATCTCAGTCTCCCCAGCACTTGGTGGTCTCCCACGATGGAGCTGCGTGGTCGGACAGGCACCTCCCACCCATGAACAGAGCTGTCGGTGCAGCTGGGAGGTTTGGGGGATCACGGACAGGGGTTCGCATGGGCTCTCTGTGGATGGACATGGGACTCGTGGCCTCTCTCGAGCTCACACCTGGCCACACCCTGGGATGCACGCGGTGCGTCTGTATCCCACAGCCCAGAGACATGTCAACGGGAGGGCAGGGTCCCGAGGGAATATGGACCTCTGGGTACCAGGACCTGCAATTGGCTCCAGTTCTATCATCCTCCCCACCCCCCAGAGTCCTTCTGTCCAGCTTCAGAGTCAGGACAGAGCTCAAACCCCAGTCAGCACAGGGCTACTGGGCAGGAGGTGGTCAAGGTCTTCTGATGGAGAAGACCTGCCGAGTGAGAGCGGTGGGGGCGTCAGGCTGAGCCCTCACGGCCTCCCCCGATGGCCTGGCTGAGCAGGTTCCTGTGCACACTCAGGGGCAGGTGCCAGGAGGGGGTGGCCCTGTAGGGTGGCTGACAGAGGAGGTGGAGGACTCCTCAGGTGCGGCCTAAGCAAGGCCTTGACTTGTCTCCTCCAGGCCCGTGGCTGACTCCATCCACAACGGCACGTCCTGGAACAGCAGGTAAATGTCAGTCTCCATCCTCCCGGGGCCTCTGTCTGCTTCTGCATCAAGGCCGGAGGGACCTGCACGAGGAGTTCCCAGATGTGCCTCCTCCTCCTCGTGCCTGTGGGCTGTGGGCAGAGCAGGGTCCCTGAGACTGGGTCTTAGGAGCACATGGTTGGTTGGTCACCTGAGTCCAGGGAGGTCCGGACAGAGGCTCAGCATAGACCCTCCCCCATAGCTCAGTGTGAGCCTGGATCTCGAGGTGCTGTCCTGGGACGAGGGGTGAATGTGCCTGTTCCCTGCTTCTGGCAAGGTCCTGTCACCTCCAAGGTTGTCCCTGGGTCAGCCAGGACCCCGCAGATGCCGATACGTTGCCAAACAGGGAGGGTGTTGGCCTGACCCTGGAGCCATGAAGCTGCACCCTGGGTGGCCCCGGGTGGACTCGGGGTGGCTCCGCGCCCCTCCATCGGCACCCTGGGAGCTTCCCCTCCTTGGAGCATTCTTGCAGCAGGCAGGACAGGACATCTCTGTTCCTCTGTCAGTGATGAAGATCAGCCTGTGGTCATGTTCAGAGCTGACCACCTGCCCTGGGCTCGGCCAGGAGAATGTCCCTGGTTCTCAAACCTGCCTGTGACCTGGTGGCTCCTGAGACACATAGAGGGGTGTCCTTGTGCCGTCCTCCAGGGTTCGGAACCGAATCGAGTTTGGACCTGCGGCTGGTGAACGGAGGTGACCGGTGTCAGGGCCGGGTGGAAGTCCTGTACCGAGGCTCCTGGGGCACCGTGTGTGACGACGGCTGGGATACCAAGGACGCCAACGTGGTGTGCAGGCAGCTGGGCTGTGGCTGGGCCAGGTCGGCACCTGGAAGTGCCCGGTTCGGTCAGGGCTCAGGGCCGATTGTCCTGGACGACGTGGGCTGCTCGGGGCATGAGTCCTACCTGTGGAACTGCCCGCACAATGGCTGGAACATACACAACTGTGGTCACGGGGAGGACGCCGGTGTCATCTGCTCAGGTGAGCCCCAGCCTGTAGGGTCTCCCTTTCCTGGGATGGTAGTGCTGAGAACCAACACACAGACCCCCGAACGCCCCTGTCTGACCTTCATAATGTCATTCAAGGCAGTGGGTTTACTCCTGGGACTCCTGGCACTCACGGACCTGTGTCAGGGACTCAGGCTGAAACAGCAGCCTGCTCAGTGCATGTCCCCAGCATCCTGAAGGGGTTCCCTGCCATGAGGTTGAACTGGCCTGTGGTCCTATCCGGCTCCCCTAGGACCGGCAGGGAGCGTCTCCTGTGCCCAGTGTGACCTCACCTCCACCTGGGAGGGCATCCGGGCGTTCCCTCCAGGGCAGTCACCTGGGGTGGGTGTGGGGTGGTAAGACCTCCCCTCTGGAAGATGGCGTTACCTAGGCTCTCCCCGATGCAGACCTCGAGGACAGGACCCGGAGCCTAGTTCTCAGATCAACTGTAGGAAGAGTGGGTTAAGAGGGAGGGGCGAGGGGTCCAGGGCCCAGTGAATGGAAGGAGCCAGGAGGGTTTGGGGACGGGGCATCATGAGGACACGGGGAACTCTAAAATTGGGGTAAACTCTAATATCATAGCCCCTAAGGGAGAAACACTGGTGTGATCATCAACTCTGAGGTGAGGGCCATTCTCTCCTAATTCTCTGCTGTCATCACCAAGCTGTGGTGGCCGGTGCCAGGCCTGACACTGGATTCTTAACCAGAGATTAGTCCTCGGCCTCAGCGAGCCTGGCGGTGGCCGTGGACAGGGGTGTTGGTGTGAAGGGCTGTGAGGTCCTGGCATGACTGGCCGTGTCCACTGGAGACTGTGTTTGCTGTGGGTCCTCCACGTGGACCTGGTCTGGTAGCTGGGTGCTTTGTGACTGACTATATTTTCCTTCCTCACAGCTGCTGAGCCGCACTCCACAGCCTGGCCAGGTGAGTCCCCAACTCCCTTACCTGGAGATTCCTTCTCTCCCGTGTGAAAATGGTCCTCAGGGTACCAGGACCTGCGATTGGCTCCAGTTCTAACACCATGCCCTGGGCTCCTTCTGTCCAGCTTCAGAGTCAGGACAGAGCTCAAACCCCAGTCAGCACAGGGCTCCTGGGCGGGAGGTGGTCAAGGTCTTCTGATGGAGAAGACCTGCCGAGTGAGAGCGGTGGGGGCATCAGGCTGAGCCCTCACGGCCTCCCCCCGATGGCCTGGCCGAGCAGGAACCTGTGCACACTCAGGGGCAGGTGCCAGGAGGGGGTGGCCCTGTAGGGTGGCTGACAGAGGAGGTGGAGGACTCCTCAGGTGCGGCCTCAGCAAGGCCTTGACTTGTCTCCTCCAGGCCCGTGGCTGACTCCATCCACAACGGCACGTCCTGGAACAGCAGGTAAATGTCAGTCTCCATCCTCCCGGGGCCTCTGTCTGCTTCTGCATCAAGGCCAGAGGGACCTGCACGAGGAGTTCCCAGATGTGCCTCCTCCTCCTCGTGCCTGTGGGCTGTGGGCAGAGCAGGGTCCCTGAGACCTGGTCTTAGGGGCACATGGTTGGTTGGTAAACTGAGTCCAGGGAGGTCCGGACAGAGGCTCAGTGGAGACTATCCCCATCGCTCAGTGTGAGCCTGGATCTCGAGGTGCTGTCCTGGGACGAGGGGTGAATGTGCCTGTTCCCTGCTTCGCGCAAGGTCCCGTCACCTCCGAGGTTGTCCCTGGGTCAGCCAGGACCACGCAGAGGCCGATACATTGCAAAGCGGGGATGGTGTTGGCCTGACCCTGGATCCATGCAGCTGCGTCCTGGGTGGCCCCAGGTGGATTCGGGGTGGCTCTGCGCCCCTCCATCAGCCCTCTGGGTGCTTCCCCTCCTTGGAGCATCCTTGTAGCAGGCAGGACAGGACGTGTCTGTTCCTCTGTCTGTGATGAAGATCAGCCTGTGGTCATGTTCAGAGCTGACCACCTGCCCTGGGCTCAGCCAGGAGAATGTCCCTGGGTCTCAAACCTGCCTGTGACCTGGTGGCTCCTGAGACACATAGAGGGGTGTCCTTGTGCCGTTCTCCAGGGTTCGGAACCGAATCGAGTTTGGACCTGCGGCTGGTGAACGGAGGTGACCGGTGTCAGGGCCGGGTGGAAGTCCTGTACCGAGGCTCCTGGGGCACCGTGTGTGACGACAGCTGGGATACCAAGGACGCCAACGTGGTGTGCAGGCAGCTGGGCTGTGGCTGGGCCAGGTCGGCGCCTGGAAGTGCCCGGTTCGGTCAGGGCTCAGGGCCCATTCTCCTGGACGACGTGGGCTGCTCGGGGCATGAGTCCTACCTGTGGAACTGCCCGCACAGGGGCTGGAACATACACAACTGTAACCACAGGGAGGACGCCGGTGTCATCTGCTCAGGTGAGCCCCGGCTTGTAGGGTCTCCTTCCCTGGGGAGCAATCGTAAGCCCACAAGTGAAAAACACTGGTGTGATAGTCAACCCTGTGGTGAGGGCCATTCTCTCCTAATTCTATGGAGGCATCACAAACCTATGGTGGCCGATCCCAAGCCTGACCCTGGCTTCATACACCAGGAATGAGTCCTTGGCCTCAGCGAGCCTGGCGGTGGCCGTGGACAGGGGTGTTGGTGTGAAGGGCTGTGAGGTCCGGGCATGACTGGCCGTGTCCACTGGAGACTGTGTTTGCTGTGGGTCCTCCACCTTGGACCTGGTTCTGGTAGCTGGGTGCTTTGTGACGGACTGTATTTCCTTCCTCACAGCTGCTGAGCCGCACTCCACAGCCTGGCCAGGTGAGTCCCCAACTCCCTTACCTGGAGATTCCTTCTCTCCCTGGCCCTCCATGCCCCTCCCCCCACTCTAGGTCCCCCACTGCTCTCTGAACCCCCATGGGGCACAGAAGGTTTCCCTCTGTCACTGAGACTCCGGCCAGTTCTCTTCACTGTGTAAGGGGGGGTCACAAGCCCCCGTCTGTCCATCTTCCATCTCAGTCTCCCCAGCACTTGGTGGTCGCCCACGATGGAGCTGGGTGGTCGGACAGGCACCTCCCGCCCATGAACAGAGCTGTCGGTGCAATTGGGAGTTTTTGGGGGATCACGGACAGGGGTTCCCACGGGCTCTCTGTGGATGGACATGGGATGCGTGGCCTCTCTCCAGCTCACACCTGGCCACACCCTGGGTTGCACGCGATGCGTCTGTATCCCACAGCGCAGAGACATGTCCACGGGAGGGCAGAGTACTCTGTGAATATGGTCCTCTGGGTACCAGGACCTGCGATTGGCTCCAGTACTATGATCCCCCCACCCCCCCGGAGTCCTTCTGTCCAGCTTCAGAGTCAGGGACAGAGCTCAAACCCCAGTCAGCACAGGGCTCCTGGGCGGGAGGTGGTCAAGGTCTTCTGATGGAGAAGACCTGCCGAGTGAGAGCGGTGGGGGCGTCAGGCTGAGCCCTCACGGCCTCCCCTCGATGGCCTCGCTGAGCAGGAATCTGTGCACACTCGGGGGCAGGTGCCAGGAGGGGGTGGCACTGTAGTGTGGCTGACAGAGGAGGTGGAGGACTCCTCAGGTGCGGCCTCAGCAAGGCCTTGACTTGTCTCCTCCAGGCCCGTGGCTGACTCCATCCACAACGGCACGTCCTGGAACAGCAGGTAAATGTCAGTCTCCATCCTCCCGGGGCCTCTGTCTGCTTCTGCATCAAGGCCAGAGGGACCTGCACGAGGAGTTCCCAGATGTGCCTCCTCCTCCTCGTCCCTGTGGGGTGTGGGCAGAGCAGGGTCCCTGAGACCTGCTCTTAGGGGCACATGGTTGGTTGGTCACCTGGGTCCAGGAGGTCCGGGCAGAGGCTCAGCCGAGACCCTCCCCCATTGCTCAGTGTGAGCCTGGATCTCGAGGTGCTGTCCTGGGACGAGGGGTGAATGTGCCTGTTCCCTGCTTCGCGCAAGGTCCCGTCACCTCCGAGGTTGTCCCTGGGTCAGTCAGTACTACGCAGAGGCCGATACATTTCAAAGCAGGGAGGGTGTTGGCCTGACCCTGGAGCCATGCAGCTGCACCCTGGGTGGCCCCGGGTGGACTCAGGGTGGCTCCACTCCCCTCCATCGGCACTCTGGGTGCTTCCCCTCCTTGGAGCATCCTTGCAGCAGGCAGGACAGGACGTCTCTGTTCCTCTGTCAGTGATGAAGATCAGCCTGTGGTCATGTTCAGAGTTGACCACCTGCCCTGGGCTCGGCCAGGAGAATGTCCCTGGGTCTCAGACCTGCCTGTGACCTGGTGGCTCCTGAGACACATAGAGGGGTGTCCTTGTGCCGTCCTCCAGGGTTCGGAACCGAATCGAGTTTGGACCTGCGGCTGGTGAACGGAGGTGACCGGTGTCAGGGTCGGGTGGAAGTCCTGTACCGAGGCTCCTGGGGCACCGTGTGTGACGACAGCTGGGACACCAAGGACGCCAACGTGGTGTGCAGGCAGCTGGGCTGTGGCTGGGCCAGGTCGGCGCCTGGAAGTGCCCACTTCGGTCAGGGCTCAGGTCCGATTCTCCTGGACGACGTGGGCTGCTCGGGACATGAGTCCTACCTGTGGAACTGCCCGCACAGGGGCTGGTACTCACACAACTGTAACCACAGGGAGGATGCCAGCGTCATCTGCTCAGGTGCGCTCTCTGGACTTTGGGTCTGTATTATAGGGGCACGTTTGTCACTTGAGGGCTCCTCTTTTGCTGGGCTCTCTCACCCCGATCCCCTGGGAGATGGCAGTTTCCCTCATAGCTTCTGCAAGGTCAGTGGATTTCCTGAATTCCTTTAGTGGGCTCAGCATCTCCCCTGGGGTGGACCCCCGGAGCAAGCAAGGTCTGAAGCACTTCAAGGTTGTAAGAAGAAATCCTCCCAACCACTTTGAGGCACGAACCCCTGAGTGTTTCGTGTTCCCTCAGCTCTCCCAGATAGGCCCCCGCCGCTCTCAGGACCGAGCGGCCTGTTCCCACACCTGACAGCAGGCTGACCCCTGTCCTTCTCTTTGTTGCAGCCTCCCAATCCAGCCCGACCACCCCAGGTGAGTCACCTCAGCCCAGCAGTCCCGTGCGGAGTGCCCCGGTGGTTTGCAGAGGCAGGGGGAGGAGAGCTGGCTGCTGTGCGCCGTGACCGCTCTGTGAGGACCCCGGAGTTCCTTCCAGTTGGCAGCGGAGTCCCCGCACCTTGTCACTAAGCTCAGTCTGGAGAGCCCTCAGCCTGCCCTCCCAGCAGCCAGTGCTCACTGTTTGAGGGTGAGGCATGAGCACTTTGGGTCGTCTGGTCATTCCAGATGCAAGTCATTGTCCACGTCGGCCCGTGGAGAATCATGACCCTTTTGAAACCCGGGCGAGTAAATGATCATGTTCCTGAATCCCTTCACGCTGACAGCGTGACCCTCAACGTGTCCCTTGTGTCCCGATGACAACATTTGGTGCCGGACATGTTGTGAAGCTCTGTTATGTGGCTCTTTTGGCCACTCAGTGTAAATTGGTATGGTCAAGGCCCTGAGAAGTCCTGCAATAAGGAAAAGAATTTAACTTCTATCAAACTACGGACCACGGAATTTAAAATTTTCCAGTAACATCCTAACGTCACTTCATTTTCTTTCTAGGTTGGTGGCACCCTAACATCACTTCTGGTAAGTATCACGTTTCCCTGCCTATGCATAGGGCATGGGTTTCTTATCCCCAGGCTCGGCTGTCCCTGGTATAGATGCCCACGGGCACACCTTCTCTCCACCGCATACACCAGCTCCCAGCCGGCCCACCGCACCTCCCCCGCCTGCGTGCACACGGCCTCATCTTGCTTGTACACACAGCCTCCCACCGCCCTGTTGGCTGGTAGCTTCTGTGTTAAGTGAGGATGTCTCCTCTCCTCTAAGTCAACCACATACGGACTCTTCAAAGAATAGACTCAAAGGCTTTTATTTCTTGGAGGGTCTCCAAAGCTCTGGGAGGAAGAAGGGAGATAACAAATGGATACTTTCACAAATAATCATGCTTTTACATGTAAATTACCCAACAGCGCGGACCAGCTCAGCAGCTGTGTGTTGAGCTGGAGAAGCGGCCGTTGTCGGGTTGGAATGCCTGCCCTGTGCTCTGTCGCACAGCCGTGCCCACATCAGTCACCTGGTCCCCAGGTCCTGGCTATCTGGGTTATTTCTTTTTTTTTAATTAAAAAAATTTTTTTGCCCTTTATTGATTTTAGAGAGAGAGGAAGGGAGAGGCAAAGAGAGACAGAAACATCGATGAGAGAGCATCAACTGGCCACCTCCTGCATGGCCCCCACGGGGATCGGGCCCACAACCTGGGCATGTGCCCTGACCGGGAATCGAACCGGCGACCTCTTGGTGCATGGGTCGACGCTCAACCAGAGCCACACGGGCCGGACTATTTGAGTTATTTCTGTTTCTTCATTGTTATTCACAATCCTGAGATGAAGAATATCTTTAGAAACAAATCTTTGCACACCTCAGTTTTTCTTTAGAACAGATAGAGATTTACTGGGGTGAGTGAGCAGACTGGCTGGTATCCGGAATGTACTTAAAAATTCTGACTCTTACGATGTGAAGCATTTTCAAACCTTTGCCGTGCGTACGGCCACATTGCCAGCCGGAATGTGTGTGAAGTTACAAAACGGTGAAAGAGAAACTGACCCCCCCGCTGGCGGCCGGTGAATGCTTCACACAGAACTGCCGTGACCACTGCAGCACGGAGGAGCTCAAAGGGGAAGATGGCGTGCCAGGGGACGTTGGCGGGGCCTCCCTCCATCCAGGGGTGGGGGACCTTCTGGAAGCTCAGGCTTACATGAAAAGCAGACTCATTTCTCAGGCTGGGGCTGCAGCCAAAGCTTTGCGTTCCCCTCAGCCCACTGTCAGGGTCTCTCCCTCCGCTCCCTCCTGGGGCTGTGAGCTCCCTGAGGGCCTGGCCTGTCCCCGCACCCTGCGGCGACCCCAGGGCTGGCACGTTTCTGCCACAGAGCAAGGGAGCATCCTTTCCTGGTGTCGAGGATGCCAGGAAACTGATCACTGCCTTTTCTCCGTCGACAGCTCCTGCCCACATCGTCACCAGCCCAGCCAGTAAGTCCTGAGCTCCGTGGCAAATCCTCCTGCCCTCCCCTCGGCCACCGTGACACTGGGGCGAGGTGACGCGCACACGAGGAGATGGCTTCTCTGTGCACAGCCGCCCAGAGGGCGTCCCCCCGACCGTCAGCGCACAGGCCAGCCTGGGCCCCTCCTGCTGGGCTGTCTTGGGACCCGTGTAAACGTCCCCCAGGTGCTGTGCTGTGTGCTCTGGGGGTCACCGGCATTTCTATGTGTCCCCACAGCCAACTACTCCTGTGGAGGCTTCCTGTCCCAGCCCTCAGGGACCTTCGCCAGCCCCTTCTACCCCGGGAACTACCCGAACAACGCCAACTGCGTGTGGGACATTGAAGTCCAGAACAACGACCGCGTGAGCGTGGTCTTCAGAGACGTGCAGTGAGTGCGGGCACGAGCGGGGCGCGGGGGCCTCGCAGACACGCGGAGGGAGCGCTCGGTCCCCGCACTCAGGACGCTCCGACCTGGCAGAGGCCCCCGGGGAGGTGGGGCTGGGACGACAGCCTCCATCAACGTCTCAGTTTGGTCAATAATTTGCTGTTGACCACAGCAAATCGCTTAACTTTCCTGAGTCTCAGTCAAGAAAGAGGAATAAGCCTTAGCCGGTTTGGCTCAGCGGTTAGAGCGTCGGCCCACGGACCAGAGAGTCCCAGGTGCGGTTCCCGCAAAGGGCACGAACCTCGGTTGGGGTTCGTCCCCGGCCCCGATTGGGGTCGTGTGGGTGACAACCAACTGATGTGTCTCTGTCATGTCGATGTTTTTCTCTCTCTCTCTCTCTCTTCCTCCCTCTCGCTCTCTCTGAGGATAAATGCAAAAATGTCCTCGGGTGAGGATAAAAAAAGAGGAATAAAATACCTGCTCCCCCACCCCCACTGGTTATTGGGAATGTCACAAGACAGAAATAGGTAACCCGGTTGGAAAGTGTTCTCCCCGGATGGGACTCTGAGGAGTGAGGGTAACGCAAAGGCCCCGTGAACAACCACACCGGTGCTGCGAGCCTTTCCTCTCCCCAGGGTGAGCTCCAGGACGCGGGCAGGTTGAGAATCGTCTCAAGCAGAGCAGACCTCGCCGAAGCACGTCACTGTGATTGGCCCACGGGGCTGGGAGGGTGGCCAGGCAGAAGCACCAGCCTTTCTCGAGTCCCGGAAAGAAGGAGCCAGGACCCCTCCCCCAGCAGCCACCACCGAGTGAAGCGTTCTCTCTGGATCTCTGATGTGTGGTGACCTTGGGGGTCTCTGCCTTGGACATTTATTTGAGGTTTTGCAAAAGATACATGATCTTGATCTGCTCATCATGACAGTTCACGTTGGATTTCGGGGACTCGGCTCATGAGTCTTGTGGCAGAAGGTCGCCCACGACGGGCTCTTTAGCTGGCCCCTGAAGGGCAGTGGCCGCCGCGCTGGGGACACTCTGTGCGGCCCTCTCCCGCGTGTTGGGCCGTGTCGGCCTCACGGCAGGGTTACCTCACCGTTGTTAGAAGAACCCGAGCTTCGGGGAGGGGATTCGACCTGTCCGATATGTATCTATTCAGTGACTTATTTCTATCACGATGAATTGGTGGGTGTTTCTTTCATTCTAGGGGAAACCAGGTTCTTTTTGGGTGAAGATAAAGTCTGAGCAGGATGGGATCCTCTCCTTCCCGGCGCACAGGCTGTCAGGGAGGGGCTGCCGGTGACCCCGAGAGGCAGGACTGAGCCCCATGTATGGAGGCCATGGGAAGAGGAATCTCTGCTTTTTAAAAAATATATTCTTTTTTTTTTTTCAATATATTCTTTATTGATTTTAGAGAGAGAGGAAGGGAGAGGGAGAGAGAGAGAGAAACATCGATGAGAGAGAACATCGATTGGCCGCCTCCTGCAGGCCCCCCACTGGGGATCAGGCTCACAACCTGGGCATGTGCCCTGACCGGGAATCGAACCGCTGTCCTCTTGGTGCATGGGTCGACGCTCAACCACTGAGCCACACCGGCCGGGCTCTCTGCTTGACTTAAGAGAGTTGATTATTTTCCAGGATAAACGTTATCAGGTCCTGGCCCGGAGGGGTGACCCCACACTGACACCTGGCCTCTGTCTCAGACCCTGGCTGGAAGGGAAGCCAGACTGCGTGTTCTGTCTCCACAGGCTCGAGGGCAACTGCAACTATGACTACATCGACCTGTTCGACGGCCCCTACCACAGCTCCCCCCTCATCGCCCGGCTCTGTCACGGCGCCAGCAACTCCTTCACTTCGTCATCCAACTTCATGTCCATTCGCTTCGTCAGCGACGGCAGCGTCACCAGGAGAGGGTTCCAGGCCAGCTACTACTCCAGTCCGTCCAATGACAGCACCCGTAAGTCCCAGGCTCGTGGGGGCACCTCTGAGACCCTCCTGCTCCTCAGCCATCCTGTGGCGGTGGGACAGGACACGAGAGTGGCCTTGGCCAGTCACTGAGGCTTGGTGTGTGCTGACAGGGACCAAGGGCAGTGGGTCTGGGGACTCTGGCTGCTCACAAATGAGGCCGAGGGCCAGAGCTGGCTGATGGGTAGTGTCCTGGCCTCCCTGCGGCCAGCAGAGACAGAGCAGGTGTGAGATGGTGCTTTTGGCATCCGGTGACATGTCAGTGCAAAGGGCAGGAGTGACCGCTGGCTTGAGGCCTCGTGACCGCATCAGAGTGTGGGACACTAGCCATGTCCTGACTGGGCACATTTGCCTGCCATCTGAAAACCACTGGCCACTCCGCCTTTCCCGCCGAGACTGGCGGCCGTGATTCGAGCTGTTACTGGACTAACTTACAGACTGGCCAGGGTCTGGGCAAGGGGATGCCCGAGCTCCGGCTTTCAGTCCGGACGTGAAGCTCGGAGCTGCTCCACAGCGAACGGACCTATTCCGCAGCACCCCACAGCTCAGCCGGAGCGTCGCTCTGCTTTCTGGGTGGTGGGGCCTTGGCAAAACATTTCCCGTCCTGCCTCCCTTTCTTCATCTGTGCTGTGGGCACCTCGGGGACGGTGAGCCTCTTGGCCATCTTGATCCCTGAACCTGCAGAGGGGAGGAGCTTTGAGTGGGACAGGCTGGGCTTGGGGCGCTGAAACTGACCCCCCGTCTGCCCTCCGCCACCAGAGTTGCTCTGTCTGCCGGACCAGATGCAAGCCAGCGTGAGCAGGGGCTACCTGCAGTCTCTGGGCTACTCCGCCTGGGACCTGGTCATTCCCAACTGGAACAGCGTCTCCCAGTGTCAGCCCCGGGTCACGTCCAGCCGGGTGACCTTCACGATTCCATACTCGGGCTGTGGCACCACCCAGCAGGTGAGCCCGGGCCTGCCGTCTCCCGCCGAGCGCTTTCCTACGGGGATGCGCGCCGTGCACCTCGACTTCGGGGGCCCAGCGGGCGTGACTGTGTCTGTGACCGGCACGTAATCGGGGTGACGGTATGACGATATCCATCTGCTCCTCGCCACCCCCGATGGCAGGAAGGAGGGGTGGGTGGGTGTTTCCAGCACAGTCGGCACAGAGGGTGCCTGGCCGGCTGCCGCTCACGTCGGTCCAGGCGGGAGCAGCTCCAGGCCCCGTGGGGTGGGGTGGGGACAGGGCGGCGCTGCCCTGAGAGAGCACGAACGTCCGCACTCCCCCTCTCGTGTGAAGTGTCACGCTGCCGCACATTTCCGGATCTCCACTGAGGCCACGACGGTGTCCTTTTTGCTCTTTCTTGCACAAGCCCCATGGCCAGCGGGAACTCGCGCCTGGGTAGAAGTTCGCCCCTGACTGTCATAGCACAGGGGAGGGAAGAGCTCCCCCCTCTCCACCTGGCCACGCCTCGCTGGTGCTCCCCTCACCTGGGGCCAGATGACTGACCGTGGAGCTTCCCGGGCACCCTGTCCACCCTTGTCCTCCCGGCCACTCGGGCCATTTGGGCAGCTACTCTCGGCCCCTCTTCTCCGCCACAGGGCTTTTGCTTGGCTTCACGCCCATGGACAGTGTACCAAGCCCTGGGAAGACAGAGCATCCTTTGCTTGAGACACAAGGTGCTCATCCCCAGAAAAGTCACTCCTACAAGATGGCAGGCCCGTCAGTGGGTGTCAGAGACCAACATGCCTAGGAGCGTGCTGCTGCTGAACTGAAGCTGCGGGAGTGGAGACGCAGGAGACTGTGCCGGGCAGTGCCGGCGTTGCCATGCCTGCCGGGCAGGAGACTGTGCCGGGCAGGAGACTGTGCCGGGCAGTGCCGGCGTTGCCATGCCCGCCGGGCAGGAGACTGTGCCGGGCAGGAGACTGTGCCGGGCAGTGCGGGGCGTTGCCGTGCCCGCCGGGCAGGAGACTGTGCCGGGCAGGAGACTGTGCCGGGCAGTGCCGGGTGTTGCCATGCCCGCCGGGCAGGAGACTGTGCCGAGCAGGAGACTGTGCCGGGCAGGAGACTGTGCCGGGCAGTGCCGGGTGTTGCCATGCCCGCCGGGCAGGAGACTGTGCCGGGCAGGAGACTGTGCCGGGCAGGAGACTATGCCGGGCAGTGCCAGGCGTTGCCATGCCCACCGGGCTGTCCGTCTGGGGCCTGCTGCGGCCATGACTCCGATCTCTGGCTCCCAGCCCGGCAGCTTCAGACGCCCGCCGCATAGCTGCTGACCCTCCACACAGCACAGAGCAAACTAATGCCAGCGGCCCCCACGAGCACCTGGCTGCCCTGCTCTCCCAACAGCCGTGAGAACGAACCGGGAAGGGTCGAACCTCAGAAGGGTCCTGAGCCCTGGAGTCCACACTCAGCTTAGTCGTACTACGAACAGGGCAGGGGTTGTCCAGACACACCCGTCTCCCCACGAGGACAGCTCTTCCGAGGCCCCAAGCCCTGCCCCCCTGGCCCCCATCCTGTGGTAGGGGGGTCTCCCTGGGTGGGCAGCAGGCCCAGCCCCCCTGGGCCCCCATCCTGTGGTAGGGGGGTCTCCCTGGGTGGGCAGCAGGCCCAGCCCCCCTGGGCCCCCATCCTGTGGAAGGAGGTCTCCCTGGGTGGGCAGCAGGCCCAGCCCCCCTGGGCCCCCATCCTGTGGAAGGGGGTCTCCCTGGGTGGGCAGCAGGCCCAGCCCCTCACGGCGGCCACGGCACCAGGCGTGAGCCACGTCTGTGTGGTGCTGAGAGGGGTCTGAAGTCTTGTCGAGTCACCTTCTTCTCAATCTCACCGAAATCAGCAATGAGACCCCCTTCGCAGGGGACACTGCCTGACCCCTCCCTGCCTGCCTCCCCCAGGTGGACAACGACACCATCACCTACTCCAACGTCCTCAAAGCGGCCGTCTCGAGCGGCGTCATCAAGCGGCGGAGGGACCTCCTCGTCCACGTCAGCTGCAGGCTGCTCCAGGGCTCCTGGGTGGACGTCATGTACGTCGCCAACGACACCGTGCAGGTCAGGGAGGTGCAGTACGGCCACTTCCACGTAAACATGTCCTTCTACGCGTCGCCGTCCTTCCTCCACCCCGTGGCCGGCAGCCCGTACTACGTGCGCCTGGACCAGGACCTGTACGTGCAGGCTGAGGTCCGCCATCCCGACGCCTCCTTGGCCTTGTTTGTGGACACCTGCCTGGCCTCGCCGTACGCCAGCGACTTCACGTCGTTGACGTACGACCTCATCCGGAGTGGGTAAGGAACGTCTCTGTGGGGGGCACTTCAGCCTTTACCTGATACCCCAACCCGAGTAGCCCAGAGGCTCGGGGACGCAGAATGCGGTCCTGGTGGCTGCAGTTCGACCGGACAGGCCATCCTCTCCGGTCAGCACAGAGGGAGGCGGGTGTCTGACGAACGGAATGGCTCACAGTGGTCACCAAGGCCCCAGGGGACGAACTCCTGGCACATGCTGGTGTTGAAAGGGCGTGGGTGGCGTGGGACAGCATCTGTTGTGGAGCGGACTGTGGCCGAGATGCCGGCTGGCCAGCACCAGCTGATCACTCTGGGCGGGCGTCACACCTGCCTGAGCCGGTCTCGTCACCCGTCAAAGGGGCATGGTGGTGCCCAGTCGGAGGCTGTTGGGAGGGCTGAGTGAGAAAGAGTTGACGGGGATTCGGGCAGAGAAAACACACAGCAGGTGGTCCATGTGGGGGTCCCAGAGAAGCCCTGAAAGTTGACCTTCGTCACTTGAGAACAGACGTTCTCAGAGCCCATGGTCCAGCCAAGCTCCACGACGCAGAGGTCAGCGGTGCCCTGGTTGGGCTGTTCTGTCATCGTCTTGTCCCTGTGAGTGACAGGACTCTGGGGAGGTGGGTTCACCTCTTCTGAGCTCACAGAGGGGTCCAAGGACTCTGGGGCGGGCAACTCCAGTGGGCACCCTCTGGTCCCCGTCCATGGGCGTTCACAGGACTGCTTGGCTTATAACTTGGCCTATAACTTGGCCTTGGCACCTCAGGGGCAATGGCCTCACACAGAAGTGGTGCTGACAGGGTACGGCGATCTGCCAGGATCCGGGCGGGGAGGTTGAAGCTCACACCTCCCCGAGGTACGGAGCACAGCCCCTCTGTCCGGTCACAGTGCTCACACGCGTCGGTTCGGTCAGCAGGTGCTGGGCTTGTCTCGTTCGGGCTGCGCAGTTGGTCCGAGTCACGGCGGCCTCCGTGACACCAAAGACGGGGGAAGCTCGCCCAGACCCCTTCTCACACACAGTAACAGGGGACGTTTGCGTTTCTGTCAGGTGGTTGAGAGGTTGTGAGTGAGCGGGTGGTTCTGTGTCACAGGACCCTTGGGTGAATCCTGGCACAGACATGTATATGAAATAATGCAGTTTTCTGGGGCGGGAGGGGGTGCACGCGGGGCACCTGTGTCCCAACTGTACCCCTGTACCCGGAGCACAGGGGCTGGGTGACGGCACCTGGCCACCAACCCCATCACCCACCTGGATGCCCCTTAGAATAACCTCGAGCTTCAAGCACTGGAGGTCTCAGAGCAGGCTGACTGGAGACGGCCCTGGGGGGAAGGGCGCAAAGACACCAGAGAGTAGCCGAGTGTCACCTTGTGGGCCGAGACCCGGAAAGGGAAGGAAAGGCCACCTCTCTTCCCACCCTCCCTCTGGGCCCTGCTGCTCCCTGACTCACCCGGGTAACCTGGGGCCCTGAGCACGGGGCCGCTGCGTGCACGGGACAGCTGGTCAGCGCGGAGACCGGGGCCGACCTGCTGCTTCCAGATGTTGCCGCGGACCCGGCTCCCAGGATGTTCCGGCAGGGCTGGCCGGCGATGTGGGGGCGCCCGGTTCTGAAGGCGGGGGGGGGGGGGGGAGCGCGGCAGGAGGATGGGTCCGAGGAGCTGCGAGCCCACGCCTGGCGCACCGAGGTCGTGAGCGCGGACGGGTGACTGCCCTCTTCTTGCAGGTGTGTGAAGGACAGCACCTACCGGCCCTTCCAGCCGCCGTCGCCCCGCATCGTCCGCTTCAAATTCAGCTCCTTCCACTTCCTGAACCGCTTCCCGTCCGTGTACCTGCACTGTAAGATGGTCGTGTGCAGGGCCCAGGACCCCGGCTCCCGCTGCCGCAGGGGCTGCACGAGGAGGTCCCGGAGGGACGTGGGCTCCTACCAAGACAAGGTGGACCTGGTCCTGGGCCCCATCCAGCTGCAGGCCCCGCACGCCCAGAAGAGGAGGAGCCTGGGTAGGTGGCCGCCCTTGCACCCCACCCCCCGTGGGGGCCAGGCCCGTGACCCGCGGGGACGCGGGAGGTTTGTGGGGTGCCATGCTCCACCTTGAGCTGGGCGTCCGCTGTGCGCCAGGCGGCTGCGCCTGGTTCCACCGGTCCGCCTTCTTCCAAGGGCCCCTGGCCTACGAGGGACCCCACCCAGGGTTTGGTCAAGAGAGTCCCGACCTGGGACGCACACACACCTGCTACCTCTAACGCCCGGTTCCCACTCTCCTTGCCGCCCCCTCCACGTCCGTTCCTACTTGCCTCTTAGGTGGCGAGAGAGTCACGTAAAATAATGGGGTTAAAGCGCCTTGGCCTCTGCCAGGTACCAGCCACCGAGCGTGATGCACGGTGGCTTTTGTTAGTATCCTTACTGTCACCGATATTAACAACATTAAGGATGACATTATTACTCACGACGACAATGACCACAAACCGGACCCAGGGGAAATGAAATCGAGGTGCAGGCAGGACTGAGCCGCTCTGACTGCTCGCTGGGCCGGCACCGGACCAACCGCTCCCTTTCATTCATCCCGATCGGGGCCCAGGGTTCCCGTGGTGCTTTTCGTGGCGGGTGTGGACGAGGCCGTGTCTGCAGAGTGACTCCCGGGATTTCTGGGCCGGGCCATCCCATGTGGTGGCTCTGGTGACAGGGGCAGGTGGGGTCACAGTAACTGTCACTCACCATCGCCCCGGGCCCAGGGCTCCACGCCACGGAGCATCTTGGACAGCTCTCCTGCGTGTCCATATTCGGGCTGTCCCCCTGTCTGCCTGATTCTAGGCTCTTTCCTTACTCGTTCCTCTCATGCCTACCGCTGAAGGCCTACCACGTGCCAGGAGACAAATAACTGAGAATAGGCACATGAAAAGCCTCGCTGAGAGTGCACGTCCGTGGGGAGGACCGTGCACAGGGCCTCGGAGGGCAGGGGGGGCCTGCAGAGGGCAGGGCGGGGTCACGGTGAGGGGCCGGCGGGACCCTGCTCACGCCTCCCCTCCCCCTCCAGGGGCCCCGCAGCAGCTGGGGCCCGGGTGCCCCTCGCCTGGGACTCCTGTGCCCATTTCCCAGTTGGTCTAAGCGTTTCGACTCCCTCCCCTCCCGTCCGTCGCAGCCTCCGGCCGGGTTTGAGCTCTCAAAGCCCCGCTCGACTTCCTGCTCGAAACCTTCCCTGGCTCCCACGGATGACAATATGCAGGACACTCCCTGCCCCCCACTAAGCTGCCTGCCGGTGGCTGGCCTCCGTTTCCCCTTTGTCACTCCCTCTCCCTCATTCCTTTTTCCCTCCACCAGACAACCAGTTCTGAGGACATCACCCTGCCCTGGGACTGCCGCCCTGACCTGTCCCTCTCGTCCTGATCCCGACACTGTGTCCTTCCTGACCTGCGGCGGCTGGCGGGGAGGAGCACGCAGCGCCCCGGGGAGCACCACCCGCTGCCATCTCCGCCCGGGTCTTCATGGCCGTGGTGGCCTCCACGCTGGGGAGCAGCACCCTCGTCACCGTGGCCGGCCTCTGAGCTCTTCAGTGTGACATCAGAACGCACAGGGCAGCGCTCAGACCTGGCCCGCGGGCTCAGGGACCCGAGTGAAGCAGGAAGGAACACGCGCCCCAGCTTGGCACCCAGCGGTGCCCGAACTCTGCCCGGGCGCGGCTGCCAGTGTGGGAGGGGTGCAGGCGTCGGCGCAGGTGTCCCTCAGACCAGGTGCTGGGACAGTGTCAGCAGCAAGTGCTAGTGCGTGATTCTTGCCGGCGGCCGTCAGCCGAACACTGGGCAGCGGACCCTCTCTCGCGAGGGTGGCTTTCCTGACCTTTCCCAAACGCGCCTCAGGCTGCGTCCTCACCTCCCCATTTTTTAGGACAAGCGAATAAAGAATGTGTTTCAAAGCAAGCGTTGGGCCGGTCTGTGTGTAGTGCCTCGCCTGGCGCCGGATCCCTTCACGGTGAGCCGAGCGGGGCCGGCTGTCCAAGGCCATGCTGAGGGCCAGCGGGCTCTGCCCTGCGGCTTCTGGAACCTTCTCGAGCATGGACAAGGTGCCCGCCTCTGTCCTGGGCACGTCCTGGTTTTGCCCAAAGCAGGGACAGCAGGGTGCAGGCTGAGGAAGGCCAGGACGCAGATGCCCCCGGAGTCTGCAGGGTCTGTGACCTACACTGAGAGGCGTCGCCTGTTTCTCCAGGACCCTGTGTCATCTGGCTTTGACGTCACACCCGGAACTGTGGGCTCGGGAGGTTCTGGGGCAGAGCGCGGACTCCCAGGGCCCCGAGGGTCTGTGGTGCATCCCGCTGGGGCACCAGGACGCCTGTTTGCGTGTGGCCTCCGGAGAGGGGTGACCCCAGGATCGCGGAGACGCGAAGGGATGGGGTGCTTTCCGAAACGGCGCTGAATTTGCCAGAAAATGGGAGAGGAGCCAGACCGGGCTCCTAGCTCATGCTGGGAGGTTCCCACACTGCCCCGGGGATGCGGCCTTTGCCCTTCCGAGCCAGACTGAGCACCCCGCCCGGACTGGACTGCTAAGACCCGCCTGGCTCCGGAGGGCGACCGGAGCAGGGCGAGACCCGGCAGGGACCCCCGGACCAGGGGGTTTGAGATGTAGGTGGTGGATGGGGGTGAAACGGAAGAGGCCAAGGTGGACCCCTTCCCCTGAAGCTGCAACCGCGTCACCAAAGAGAACTCACCCTGCGTGCTCACTGCGGGGCCGGTATTGCCAGACCCATGGGACCTGCTTGGTCTCAGCCCAGACACAGTTTTGAGTGTGATGTCGTTGGTGGTACTGCCGGGGGGTCCTGCGAGCACACCCCCACAGTCAGCAGGCCCTACAACGGAAGAGGAGGGTGCCAGGCCCCCCAGAGGCAGCACCGGGCCCAGGAGGGGCTGTGCCAGCCCGGGGCCCCCACCCATTGATCCCAGTCCCCGAAACAGCCTGGTACGATGGTCCAGGGGACCCCATACGAAATTTCTTTTACTCTGTCCAGAATTTTTTTAGGGACCCCTTCCCATCACTGGTTTGTTCTGACCAGTGAAAACACGCGAGTTTGGCATCTCTGCTCAAAACCGTTGGTTCCGTCAGCTCCCGGCGAGCGCTGGAGAGCAGTCACCACTCGCCTCCCTGAGGTCTTCCCGGAGCAGGCGAGCAGCGGCCGGGCTGCCTGCACCCCACGCCCCCCTCACCCCAGAGAGCCCACTCCCTCAGGACCTGCCGAGGGCTTGCAGGAGCCGGTCAGTGAGGCCTCGGGTCCGAGTCTGCGAGGCAAACAGCACTTTCCTGGGGGGCAGCCTTTAGGATCGAGTGTGTCTGTGTTTGTAAATGGCCCAGGGCCTGGACCTGGACGTCCCCAAGTAAGTCACCCAACCAGCGATGGGCCTCCTCCCCGAGGACACCGGCCTCCCCTCTGACCGCGCCCCTCAGCGGCAGGGTCCCTGTCCCCTGAGCTCCTGCTTCACCTGGCAGGTCTACGCCCCACAGCTCCTCCCTCCAGCCCCTCGGAGGAGGCTGCGTCCTGCTGAGGTCTGTGCCCAGGCGGCTCCTCTCCCCGCTCCCGAGGCTGTGTAGACAGGAGGGCGAGAGGGTCTGGGCCCAGGACAAGGGGTAGTGGGTCGGGTGGGGGCGGGAGGTGCCGAGGTCCAGCCTCAGCAGGTCCAGATTTCCCTCAGGTGTGGACGGAGTCGGCAAAGGAGAGGGGAGTCGTAGTGAGTCAGAAGGTGCTTGGTCCTTCTGCTATCTTATGCTAGCAGAATCTTATTTTTTTTTATCTTCAGGCTGTATGACAAGTTACTCATCATTTTTTCTCTTGACCTTTAAGCAAGTATGTATAGATATTCACTTCCGCTTACACAGCTCTTAGGTATTGGTCCAGGGTTAATCACTAATTATTTCATCCAGACATAACAATGACATTGTATCAATGCTTAACCTTTACAATTACTTTCACCATGTGACTCATTGCTTAGCAACCTTCCTGTTTACATTTACGCAGACAATGTCTCATTTAACTTCTTCCTTTCCCATACCCTCTATCTCAATTTCTGTTACTTACTCATAGACCTTGACTTTTCCTCTATCTAAGATCCTCTTAAGCTTTTACATTCTTATCTTAAATTCTTATTACTTTCTTGCCTTTTCTTTCTGCAGTCTATTCTGACGTCTACATTATTAATCATCTACATGTTACTTCTATAGTGATTCCTAACAGACAGGTAATAGACAGAGAAAGCAAAGATTAGTCTCCTTCAGTTGCCATCCTGCATTTTTATTTTTCTTGTTAGCCTTTGTCTTCAGCCACTGTTCTTCGTGATTCCTGCCACGCAGAGAATCCACTTCTCCAGGGGCTATGTCAAACCATGGAGGCCTTCATAACTCCCGGGACTGTGTCAATCCGTGGAGCTCACCCATGACTATGTCAAACCGAGGTGGTCGCTGTTCCAGTGGCACCGCTCCCAACAGGGAGGGGGGCTTGAGAGCTCAGGGCAGAGGGGGCTTAGGGATGACGTCTGAGGCAGAAGCCGAGTTCTGGAACCCCAAGTTCTCTTGGCCGAGACTGTTCCAGCACACAGGATTCCCGGTGGGTCCCTGGGACTGCAGTCCCCACGCCAGCTCTCTGGGAGGAGGGGAAGGGAATAACACTGTCTGCATGGATCTCCTTCCTGTGCCTTCAGGACCAGTACGGCCGACAAGACACCAAACAGGAGAACAACGTGAAAACCTGAAGTTCCTCCTGGTCAGAGGAAGAGGATGGACAATGCAGCCCCCGTGCGGAGCTGAGTCCAGGCTGGCACTGAGCACAGAGCAGAGAGCCCGCTGCCTCACCGGCGGGAGGGCGGAGGGGCTGGCACTCCATCCAAGGGCTGGCTCCTTCGGCTGCCATCTCCTGCTTTCTCCAGTCGACAAACTGAAAGGTTCCTGCTCTGCACCGCCAGAAAAGTCAGCTCCGAGGAGGGCGACCAGCGTGTACCCCTGAGCCTGGGAATCTCCCGGCGTTGGCGCTGAAAGTCTCTCCTCCTGCGAAAACCTTCGGTCCTGCCCAAACAGGACCCCACTGTGACCTGGACACCTCTTGCCAGTCTGTAATGAGACCGATGATCGATTTAATGTTGGAGAAAATGGACCGAACAGCATTTCAACTGAGGAGAGTGAACCATCTTCACTTATGGACGTTGCATCACGTTAGGGACCTGAGGCCAGTGCTTGAATCCGGGAAGCCTGGTTGGAATCACTTGCCTCCCCCAGCCCTGCCGACATGCGCCGCGGCTTCACCCCAGGCTGTGAGGCAGGGGCACAGCACGGAGCGGGCGTCAGATGGTCCTGGGTCACTGTCCCGTGGGCGTGGCAGCTGGATGCTTCGGACGAGTTGCTCTCCCTAAGGCTCAGCTCATCCATCTGTGAAATGGGAGTCTTTTTTTTTTTTTTTAAATCCTCACCCGAGGATATTTTTCTAATTATCATCAGATAGAGTGAGAGAGAGAGAGCGAGAGAAAAGGAAAGAGAGAGAAACATCGATGTGAGAGAGACACATCAACTGGTTGCTTCCGCACGACCCAACCAGGGCCGGGGACCGAATCGCAACCAAGGTACGTGCCCTGGATCTGAATCGAACCTGGGACTCATTGGTTCGCGGGCCAACGCTCTAACCGCTGAGCCACACCGGCCAGGGCTGAAATGGGAGTCTTAATAGCAGCTGCCTCGTAGGTTAAGGAAGATAAAGCGCGCACACCACGGCCCAGTGCCCGGCGCAGGGAGCCCTCCGCAAAGCCACCTGTGCCTGCCAACAGTTCAGGACATTTATTTCACATCCCAAACTAGATGATGCTTCCTTCCTCAGCAAATTGGAAATCAACATAACGCTCTAGAATCCGAAAATCAAGGTCAACCAGGACGCAGGGGGCCCATCGCCAGCTGCCCTGCACTGGTCCTCTGGGGGCACAAAGAACGGTCTCCCCACCCGCGGGGTGTCCATCGTCTCTGCTCAGGAAGGTACCATCGTGGTTTGCCAGACAGCGGCTGCCAGTGCGGAATCCTGACGCCTCCCTGCCACTCTGAGTGCTGTCTTCAGACGGACCCCCATCTACAGTGAACGCCTCTGATCTTGGTTCTTGGGTCCAGGACTTGAAACACGGAGAGCACGCTGTCCCTGGACGTCCAGGACGTGTCCTCCGGAAGCAGGACACTTCGGCACGCTGCCGGGTTTGAGCTGAAGGCACTGGAGGAAGGGCACGTGCAGGAAGGACTCCGATCTACCCGTCGGCCTAACAATGCCGGAAAATTCCCGTGGGAAAGGCGCCCTCCCGTGGCAGGGAGCCGGGACTGGACACTCCCAAGGACCTGTCCGCATAGCTGACTGAACTCACCCTCCCCCTCAGTTCCCCCTACATCTCCCAGTCACGTCCCCACAATGCACCGTCCCCAGTACAAACCCTCTGTCTTGTCATCTCTTCACAAATGTGTCATTTGTTTTTCTAAAAGGCACAAAGCTTTCTGCCCTGGTCACGTCTCCGGGTCTTCGTTTATTTGTGAAGATTTTCTTGGTCATGTAAAAAAAGTCAATAAAATGTGTGTGCTTTCCTCCTGTTAATGTCTTACGTCAATTTAATTCTTGGGCCCAGCTACAGAACCCAAGAGGGTAGAGAAAAATATTTTCCTCCCCTACACCTCAATCGTAACTAATGAAACAGCGCTTCAGGCTAGAAGGTAATTAATCTCTCGGGAGGCACTTCTGATTTGATAGTGAGCTCACCTTCCATTGGAATAAGGTTTACACTTTCAAAGGATTTTCCGGGTTCTGTTACTCCTTGCAACAGCCCTGCTAAGAAATTACATTAATAGATTTTCTGATTTTGAATGATCTTTTTATTCTTGGGATAAATCTTTAGCTTTTAAGAATATATTTTACCCTTCTAAACTCAATTTCCTAAAATTCTATTCTATTTTCTCTTATCTTCTGTTTGCATCTATGTTCATAAATTACATTGGTTGAAGTCTCTTTTTTTATCTGTGCTTGCCCATTACTCATATCAGATTATGGTTACATCAGATTATTCTAAATTTGTAAAATAGATTTAGTAGCTTTTTCACTTCCTCTAAGATATTTTGAACAAGATAAAAGTTACTGAAGACAGAGATATTTACTTGAAAAACTGTCTGGAAATACAGTCTTTGGAGCAGAAAACTTGATTACTAATTCCATTTTTTATTTAGGCAAACAAAAAATGGGTGTAAAATTGCAGCAGAGGACAGCAGTAGCAGGCCATTGTTCTAGCAGGGTCACAGTCCCATGGTTTGATTTTTGAAAGCCCTTCAATGCTGTTTAAGATCAGCGACAATCGTTTTACACAAGCCTTTGGGATGGGTGTTTTCCAAGCACCGTGGTTTGCATTTTCCCCTCTGATCATTCTTGATATTTACTGGGTTGGATTTTCACACAGCTTTGACTGGCTTTAGTGAGGCACTCAGAGGAAGTAGCAGAATGCATATTGTAGGGAAGTCTATTTCTTTGATCCTCTTAGGATCCCTGGGAATTTCTATGAAACAAAAGAAAAACAAAGGTTAATGGTCAGAACAAACTATGAACTAGGTTTCTGTGTCCAGAGGATGGTCAGTCAAGAGCACGTGTATGTGTTGGGCTTGACGCATCTTCAGACAGAGTGTGGTCAGGTGCTGGCGACCTGGCAGGTTTTCCTGGTTTGCAGTTTGAATGTCTCTGGGAACGTCAGCAGGTGTTCTGGTGACCTTTCCAGTGGCCCATAGTGCAGCAGGTACAACGTTGTCCAAACAGGAGCTACTGTGGTGCTTTCTCTAAAGCTTATATCAAGTTGTCCCGCTTCAGCTTGCTGGTACTCGAGAAAAGGGCAGTTTGAGTTCTCAATGATTTCAAGCAAGAAGGGCGCCATCTGGACTAAAGGCTGGCCCCAGCTCCAGGGGCTCTGTGGTAGACCGATTGCCGTCACCATCCCCACGCTACCTGCCTCCCTGTGTTCATTCCCTTGGCAATATGACTTTGCAGTTTCTCCCATCAAGAGATGGAGTCCATCTAGCCGTCCTTGCATTGGACTGGCCTTGTACTTTGTTTTGGCCAACAGGATGGGGCACTGTGGTAGGGTGCCCGTTCAGCGTCTTGACTTCAAGGGGCCTTGCAAACTTCCATTTGCTCTCTTGGGTCCTGCAGTGGCCGTGTGAACACACCGGGGCTGACCTGCTGGAGGGAGGAAACCTGGCCCAGTCACTCCCGTTGACCCAGCTGATCATTGTGAAGCCCCAGAAGGAGCGCCACCTAAGTGAAGGCAGTTGACTACAGACACGTGAGGAACCCAGCTGGGACCAGGAGAACCGCCCAGCTGAGCCCAGCCTCAATTGCTGACTCACAGCATCACAAGCTAAATTAATGACTGTTGTTTTAAGCCACTAAATTTGGGGGTGATTTGTTTCACCTGATACGGTCCGTATGGGAGTAAATGAAGAGGAGGTGCCTGCATCGTGGGAAGGAGGCAGGAGCCACGAGCCACGAGCCACGAGCTGCCTGAAACCAGGAAGTCTTAGCAGGTAGGTCTTACCTTGAGGGCCCCTTGTGAGATCGGGTCCCAAAAGGATACAGGGAGGGAAAGACCTGCAAGAATAATAAGGACCAGGACACTCAGTTCACCGTGGGGAATAAATACACTTTAATAACGGTGAGATGCTGGTTTGCCCGTGTAGGCTTTCCAGATGCTGTCTTCTCTCAGGCAGCGGGCACTGCTCACGTCGCCGGGGCGGACACCTCGGGATATGAAGTCCTGGCTCATCAGCATTAGATCTCCTGGGAACTCAGCGACGTGGAAGAGGCTGCGGTTCGTGGAGCCCGTGATGGACCGTTCCGCCTTTTTTGTGGGAAAGAATGGTTTCAGATCATTGGGCTGGTGTGTTAAATGTGTTTTAGGCTCTTTTGACTTGAAAATTACATTCATTTTTATTTCTTGTCTTTTTGTGGCATTTTTCTCTCTCTCCTTTGGCGAGGCATCCTCGTAGTCATTGTCGTCATCCTCACTCTCGTCTTCCCTGGTGTTGTCTCTTGCCGTTGGGCCCAGGCCCCCTCCGGACAGAACCGAAGAGTCCCTAACCCTTTCGATGAAGGGTAACAGCTGATTATTTCTCAGGGCTCGAGCAAACTGCATGCGCTCTACGTGCCTGCTGACGTTGAGCTGCTCTCGACGCGGCATTTTGAACGCCTCCGGGGTTACAGTCACATTGGCTGTCCACACCTTCTCCAGGGGCACACAGGTGGGGCAAGTTCGGGGAAGTTGCTTTGTATAGCCCATCGCCTGTTTGGGGTCTGAAGACCGCAAATGTAGTTCCTTGAGCATTTTCCGTTCCTGCTCTTGCTTATAACTCAGAAACCTTCGTGATGCCACCGTGTGGACGCCACCTAGACGCTGTCAATGAGACAAGGGTTGTTCAGACATCCACGGGACAGGAGCAGGGGCGCCCACAGGAATAACTGGCCAGCGGCGCCTTCTCCCATCATTGCCGTGTGTCTGAGCCCCTGTGGAGTGGGCAAGAGGGTGAATCTTTGGGGTCAGAGAAGCCCGGGTTCAAATTCTGACTCTCCTTCTTACCTACTAGGACTTTGAAAGAATTGCATTGACCCACAGGACCGCGGTGAGGCCTCCAGAAAACATCGTGGACGAGAACAGCGAGTGCGAGGGACGGGCTCAGGAATGGCTGCTTCCAGCATGTGTTATCACTGGGAGCTCCTTCCTCGTGGGGACTTGGAAATCAGAGCGTTTCGTTATGCTGGCGCGGGAGTCACTAGCAGACTCAGCCCACTCGAGCCCTGCTTGGGAGACTCCTGTCTCTGCTGCTGGCTGTTTGGGGACCTCTGGCTCCCCCTAGGGTAACTGCCTGCTCAGTGGGGCCTCCCTGTGCATAAGCTTCAGGGCACTTACCAGGATCTCTTTCTCCAAGGGGGAGTACTTCCCGAGGGCGACGCGTGGGTCTGATGCGAAGCGTTTGGTCCATACCCTGGAAGGCAGAGAGACAGGGGCATTAGGACTCTGGACAGTGTCTTCCTAGTTCTCTCTTTGGGAATGGAAACCACACCAAGGGCGATTCTACGTCAGCCAGGCCAGGGCCACCGTGACCCAGGTTTCTACAGGCAAGGTCAGGGATGGAGGGGAAGAACGGCAGGAGACGCAGGCTGCACTCACCCCAAAGGTGGCACAGCACATCGCTCCCCTTGGCATCGGAAGCCCCGATCCTTAAGCGAATCGCCCGTGTCCAGTGCTCTGCCCGGGATCCCACGCTTGCCCGACTTCCCCTCGGCAGCCCTCTTTTCCTGCGCCCTGGGCTCTCCAAGCCTCTGATTTCCAGTCTCCCCGTCATTCTCCCAGCCTCTGGTCATGTTCTGGCAACAGGCGAGGGTGGAAGGTGTCAGTGCCCAGGGCTAATCTTTCTAAGACAGTTTCATGGGAGCCCAAGGGATGGTCACACAGTCTTCTCGCATCACAACTGGCCCACTGGGAGCTATTGTGAGGTCTGAGTGCAGGCATCCAATGACCCCTGGGGTCATCTTGGTGTGCAGAGGAACAGAGTGGGCGGGGAGATGACCGGCCACGTCCTCACTACATGCAAGCCCGTAGAGACCACTCGGTTCTTTCGGGATGAAGGCTCAGGCAGCTGAATGCTCTCTGGTCTTTGCTCGCCTCTCCAATCCTGGCTCCTCGGGCTCTATCTGCGCCACTGTCCATGGTTCTGGACATGTCTAGGCGGCTGTTCCTCCCCCCAGGTCTCAGTCACCCCTCTCCTCCTTGCCAATTTGCTTGTCGTTCAGAACCCAGGCCCCCTGCTACCTCCTCTGAAGGTTTCCTTGCAGAACTCACCCCTTGTCCGCGTTCCCGTGCCCTCCCTGAGTCGTGCCGCGGTGCTCGGCCACAGGTGACCTGCTGTCCGAGGAGCCTGCCTCTCCCTCCGCTCGAAAGCAGGTCCCAGCAGCGCCTTGCTCATTGCACTGAGGTTGGATGCCGGGGGGGGGGGGGGGTTGGATGCCGGGGAGGGGGGTTAGATGCCGGGGGGGAGGTCCCATGCTTCTCCCGATCATGTCTACTTCCCTGAGCTGTGATCCTGAGCTCCGCTGGTTCCCGTCTGGCCTTGGCCGTAAGCTTCCATTTGGGCTGAAGAGAGGGACAGAGGGAGGGAGACTGGATAGTGCCTCCGAGGCCAGGACCCCGGGGTCAGCAGCAGCAAGTGAGAGACCCCTAAGGGGAAGGTGAGTCCCAGAAGAGAGGACTTGGATGGCTCTGAGAGGCCCAGCTCTCTTGTGCCTGGTGAGTCCCTGCCCTGCCGGCCTTGGAAGGTCTGGGCTGGAAGTGGTGGCTCTGCAGAGGGGGCCACGTGTCCACTACTCGCGAGGGACAATCAGGTGGGCAGGAGGCGTGGGCAGTCCCCCCAGCGGAAACCCGGGCCGTCTGGAGGAGCCTGGTATGTTCAGGGACCTGGAGCAGCTGGGTTTGCAGGGGGAGGGGGTGTGTGGGGATGTGGGGGTGGGGAGGCCAGGACAAGGGGCAGGCAGAGGCTGAAGAGTTGGCCCTTCCCCCCGGGAGCCTGGGGCCGGCCGGATAACTCCCTTTGAAGGCGGTGGCATCCTCAGCAGTTTTGTTTTTTGCAAACTCAGTTGAGGTTACGTTACATTCACCGTTTGAGACATGCCAGTCAATGATTTTCAGTAAATATGCCAAGCTGTGCAACTGTCTCCACGAATCAACCTCGGAGCATTTCAGCGCCCCCAGTCCCCCTTGTGCTGGTTTACCGTTCACCGGCTGGCGTCTACCAGCCAGCTCGTCTGCTTTCTGTCTCTGCAGCTTTGCCTGCAGACGTGTTCGTGGTCCGACGACCTCTCCTCTTCGGCTTCGGGCTGTGGGGCAGCTAAGAGTTCTGTTGTCTCTCACGGCTGGGGGCCCCGCTGGGTCCTTGCCTAGGAGCCTGCCCCTTCCCGAAGGACCTGCCGGGGCTTGGAGCCGGCGATGCCCGAGCTCACTGGGCCAGGCCCCCTGGGGAGGCGGGCGACCCGCCTACCTCGAAGGCTAACAGGATGCCTTGGCATTTCCAAGCGCCATCAGATTACGGAGGAGGGTGGTGCTGTGGTTTCCCTTATCGTTACATAACTACTTCCCGCATTAGGCTGGCGTGAAGACGGCGCCAGGCAGAGTGAGCGGGGCTCTGCGGGTCCCACCGCACCCGAGAAGGAAGGCGGCAAGGGCACGGGCGGCCTTCCTGTATTTGGAGCTCCTTCCTGCCTGCCAGTCCTCGTGAGACCTGGGTACAAACAAAATAGGAGCCGACACCCCTCCCTGGAGCCACCCCGAGTCCAGACTGGAGGGTCATGGTGTCACCCTCCTGTGACAGGGAGCAGCAGGATCAGGCGGGGTCCAGCCTCCTTTCCTCTCGTACCCCTTGCCCCAAGGACATCTGATTCAGCTCCGTCCCCTACTGGGTCGCCACATGCCCATCTGAGAAGTAAACTACTGAAAAGAGGATGTGGGAGGAAAGAAACTGGTCCCTGCCCGGCCGGGGCGGCTCCGTGGTTGAGCATCGACCCTGTACCAGGAGGTCGCCGGTTCGGTTCCCGGTCAGGGCACATGCCCAGGTTGTGGGCCCGATCCCCAGTGGGGGGCATGCAGGAGGCTGCCAGTCGATGTTCTCTCTCATGGATGTTTCTATCTCTCTCCCTCTCCCTTCCTCTCTCTCTCTAATATCAATAAAGAAAAAAAAATTTTTTAAAGAAAGAAACTGGTCCCCTCTGGGAGGTACATTCCATCTAGCTCGCCAGATAAAGGGCTTACCAGGTGTCTCCGTCCAACGTGGAGAATTAACGAGAAAGGGCTGAAAAGGAGGCGCTCACGGCCACGTGGTCTGGTGGCACTTCTGAGTCTAGACCAATGTGGAGCCACCGGTGGCAGAGGCCACGGCCTGGCACACCTCGTGTTGGGGGAGTGACTGGACGAGACTGGCATTTGAATGGTGTGCGGGCAAATGTTTCACTTGTTTTTCTCTAATCTACGGAAGCGCCGTATGGTGATGGATTAACAACTAAACATTTGTTTCCATGTTCTGCGAGCGCTGACGTTACTGGCCAGACCTCCAGTGTAGAAGCTCGTTAGGTGAGGGTTAGACCAGGATGTTTTAGTCTCCTGACGTGTGGTACTCTCTGAGGGAGAACACCTTTCTCCAGGTGTGCTTTCCCTAGTGTTCCCACAATCATCCAGGCATCCACGTGGGCACACATTCACCCACGCATCCGCGTGGGCACGCATCCGCCCGGGCATCCGCGTGGGCACGCATTCGCCCGGGCATCCATGTGGGCACACATTCACCCGGGCATCCGCGTGGGCACGCATTCACCCAGGCATCCGCGTGGGCACGCATTCACCCGGGCATCCACGTGGGCACACATTCACCCGGGCATCCATGTGGGCACACATTCACCCAGGCATCCACGTGGGCACACATTCACCCAGGCATCCATGTGGGCACACATTCACCCAGGCATCCACGTGGGCACACATTCACCCGGGCATCCACGTGGGCACACATCCACCCGGGCATCCGCGTGGGCACGCATCCACCCGGGCATCCATGTGGCCATGTGTCCACTCGAACATGCCCTGAGCTCAGCTCTTTGCTGGACGCTGAGGGTACAGAGATGGACAAGCCAGGGCCCCTCCCTTCTGGAAGATCTCACAAAGTGGGGTGAGTCAGGCCTATGGAAGGTCAGTGCACAATACAAGGCACCTGATAACCAGTGCAAGAAAGGGGTGTGGTACCCTGACAACACAGAAACTTCCCATGGGGCAAAACGACGGCTCTTCAGAGACAAGCTGTGCAGAGAGGACGCCCGAGTCATGGGCTTCCACGGCTCTGAGGGACGCTGTGCCGTCCACAAGGGTCAGGAAGAGGGTCACTCTGCTGTTCCAGTGGACCCGATGCTGCAAACACTTCACGGGGGATTTCGACAACTCCAAGCAGTCTTTTAAATTCTTGACTTCTGAATAAAATTTAAAACATGAATATTGTAAAATGATATGGAACATGACAGGGAAGGAAGAATTCGGTCTGAGCCAAAGCAAATTGCCACTGAAGCACTTGCGACAGGGACTTTGGTCCTGTCTTTCCAGCACTCGATACACTAATCACTCCTGTAATTCCTAAGACTTCTGTGTAATCCTGCCTAATGGTAAGGCCCAGCATTCCAGGAAGTGAGAGTAACGGTGATCTGTTTCAAACACCAACCCAAAGACAAAAGGCAGCTTTAAAAACGGTGATTAAGCCCCACCGGTGTGGCTCAGTGGTTGAGCGCCGACCCCGCACCCAGAGGTCACCAGTTCGACTCCCGGTCAGGGCACATGCCCAGGTTGTGGGCCCGATCCCCAGTGGGGGACATGCAGGAGGCAGCCAATCGATGTTCTCGCTCATCGATGTTTCTATCTCTCTCTCCTCTCCCTTTAAAATCAATAAAGAAAAAAAAATTTTTTTTAAAGGTGATTAACTTTAAGTGCAAATAAGAAAAACAAGCCGTTTCAGTCTTCACACGAGGTGCGGAGCTCGCCGGCGGAAACTGCGTTGCTGACGTGACCAGGACCCTTCTAGTCAGAGCCCTGGCGGCACCAACAGTGATCCACGCGACGCAGGCGGGAGCAGAAGGAGCCCAGGCGTGTTCACTTTGGAAGAAGACAGCCACCTGCCGGCAAAGGGTTCGTCCTGGCTCGGGCCTCCGCTCCAAAGTCCCGATGCGTGGAAGCTCAGATGAGGCCATCGTGGGATGTGGCACATGCGTGGCCTCGGAGAAATGGCGGAAAACTGGACTGGAATCAAATCGCAAGGAGAGAGAGAGAAATGCTCAAAAGAGACCCCCCCACACACACACACACGGAGAAGTTGCACTAGGCGTGAGTTTTGCATTTCCAGGGCCTTTGCCCGCAGGGGCTGCCTCTGCCCCTTCCCCTCCTTCCCCTCGGGAGGTCCATTCACGGGAGTTTGGCAGACAAAGGAGCCAGTGTCCTTGGGCAGGTTTCAACGATTTGTCCAAGGTCACACTATTTAAAATTAGAGAAAGCAAAACAATCAGAAAACCACCCATCTCCATATAATCCGAGCTCAGATTCCCCAGGAAAGGTCGGCCTGATAAGGAGATGGAAGGTGACATGAACCCTGGAACCGCCCAGGAGCCACGAGGGGCGCGGATGCCCTCAGACCGCAGCCTGGGCTGCAGTGAAGACCACCGCCAGTGTGCGCGATCATGCCGAGACCCACTGAACCTTTCCTGCGAGTCGGCACCCATCTGTGAACTACACACGCCCTCGTTCACCTGAATAGGCGTAGATGTTTAAAATGGTACAGAAGTTCCAGGAGGCGTCTGCGTCCAAAACAAGCCAGATTAAGTCAGTCACCTGCAGCGTAAGCTGGGTGGTAGCTGACACCCGGTGCCCGCACCTCACAGAGCCCACCAGACCAGACTTGTTGCTGTGTTTACACTTCGTGTTGGGGAGGCCTCGGCACAGGAAAGGGGTTGGGGTTCCAAGTGGTGGTAGGGGGCACTCAGGGGACTCATTACCCCCCAGTAAGAAGGATTTGCCATTTCTTTTACGAAGGTACAACTATAGCAACCTGTGTGGGTTGAACAGCAGCCCTGTTGGGGGTTTTTCAGGAAACGTCACCTGGTAGCACCCCTGTCTTGGGGGTGGGTCTTCTGCACCCTCCCCCAGCTGTCCCTTCTGCCCGGAAAGGCCGTGTGTTCTGTCTCTGGAAGCTTCCGGGCGTGCTTCCCCTGGGTTCTCAAACACCCGTGTGAACCCTGCTCTTTTCCACACGTTCAGGGGAACATGGGAGTCGCTCTAAGGCTGGAGCTTCTCCCCGTAGCACGAGAGGGTGGTGTAGACGGCTGGCCTCTGTGTGCACGTGCCCTGCAGACCCCGGGCCTCACTCGGTGCCGGACGGAGTGGCGTCCCGTTGCGAAGCTTCAGTCGAGCCTGCGCAAGGAGATTGTGGTTCCCCCACACAGACAGGAATCCCAGCTGGCAAAGCATTTCTCACAGACACGGGAACTGCCGTGGGGTGAGAGGGAGAGCCACGGGGCACCTTGTTTGGGATCTAACCCCAGGAGGCGTCCACTTGTATGATCTTTCAACTGCGAGCCTCGGAGCCGAGTCCAGGGAAGGGCCGGGCGGCCCGCGCTGAGAACTGGGGGGGCTGGGCTGCTGCTCGTGCCGGGCTGTGCCCGAGAGGCAGCGGCTCTGTCAATAAGTCAAAGGTGTTCCAAACACCACCAGTGATGAGCAAAGCCTTCTGCTCGGTCCCAGGCCAGGCTGTGGTTCCCGCAGCTGTGCCCCTCGGCCACCGCGCCCATCACTGTCCCCCGGCAGCACCTCAGCTCCCTCTGGTCGGCCTGCGTGGTCCCCTCGGCAGCCTGTTGTCCTCCGTCTTGGCCGCCCTGAGTCCAGTGCAACCCGTCAGTGGGCCTGAGGTACCAGGCGCTCTTTCCTCACGTCCCGCCGTGTCCAGGGAGGGGACACAAGGGCCCAGGAGGCCAAGTGATTGTGGACATGAAGGATGAGGACAATGGAGGCCGGGGTTGAGAACTGCGATGTCAGGAGACGTGTGCCGATGGGCAGCTGAGTGCTGTCCACTCATGACCCCGATGGTCCCAAGGAGGCCAGGCCTGCGTCAGGAGGAGGGACGCGGGGATGAGGCGGCAGACGGGGAGGACGAGCCGGAACGCAGCGGGGGGCGTGGACTCGGGGCTCGGCTCTGCCTCTGAGGCTTCCGCTTCTCCACGACACAGGGTTTGGGGTTCACCTAGCGTGTGCTGCCTGGTGGCTGAAGATAAGGGTGTCGGCCCTGCCTACGATGGCGGAGCCTCCTGGGCATGGCACCTGTCGCGGGCCAGGTGTGTTCAGCCCACGTGTTGAACTTCTGACCCTGGGGACCTCAGAATGTGACCTGATTTGGAGAGAGGGTCAAATTAAAATGAGGTCATCAGGGTGCGTGCTAGGCCACTATCACTGGTGTTCTTAGGAAAAGGGGCCCTTTGGAGACAGACAGCACACAGGGAGAATACAAGTCAGAGGTTGGGTGTGCTTCGCCCAGCCAGGGACAGCGAAGATCATCAGCAAGCCGCTGAGGTCCAGGCAGAGGCGTGAGGCGATTCCTCCTCACAGCCTTGGGAGAAACAAGCCTGCCCGCGACGTGCCCTCGACTAGCCTGCAGGACGCTCGGCAAGTGCCCAAGCGGAGTACTTGTCAGAACAGCCCCAGGAGACCAGCGCATCCTCCAGTTCCTTCCCCCAGCCTCTGTCCGGAAACCCACGCTCTGTGAGGACATGGCGGATCGTGAGAAGAGGGGCGAGTCTCTACCAAGCTCTGCTGGATAAGAGCACGAAGTCGTCATCGCGGCGTCGGAGTCTGCAGAAGGCGTGCTAACAAGAAACCGAGTCGGAGAGGAAGCGGGAGGAGGGGGCGAAGCTGGAGAAGGAAGTGCGAGCAGATGACCTCAGAGCAGGGGTTCTCAGCCTGGGTGGCACACGGGAAGGTGGGGTGATGGCGGCTTTTATAAACCTGGATGCCCATGCAACGCCCTGCATCGAGGGCCTGAGAACCTCGGGATGTGGGGGCAGACATGAGTCTTCTGTGAGGATCTCCACGTGGTCCCCTTGTGCCGCCAAGGCTGAGGACTAGGGGGTCCTCATTTCACTAAATCATGAGTCGGCCCTGGGCAGAATGGGCCGAGACTGGGTGATAGAAAAGCAGAGACTCCCTCTGGCTCGTGATGTAGTACGCCAGCTCGGGTTACTTTCGTCTGTGCGATACCCACTTTTTTCCTGCCTTGGCTAAATTTGACTGCATTTATGATTAATGGCATTGAGACCATCCAAAAAGCTCAAAACCTCTGTCACAGGAGGGGACGGCTTCTGAGAAAGAAGACTCTTGCTTGTGAAATTTACAAATCTCCTACAGACAACTAGTTTTATTGAATCCTCCCAATAACACTCTAAAGTGGCAGGGCAGGTCTGTCATCTCACCTTTTCAGATGAGGAAACCGAGGCTTGGTGACGCTACGTGCATCACCCAGAGTCACGGTGGAGGCAACAAGACCCAGGCCCTTTGAACTGAACCCACAGCTCTCAGCCCTCCTACCCTTGATCCTATTTGTCTATCATGAGCAGAGGTGGACCTGGCTGACCTTGGGTGTCCTACACACGAGAGAAGCCCAGAAGCCATTCCTGCAGGACATGGTGATCAACACATTGGATTCACCCAACTTGCAGAGTGGTCTTAATAAGTATAGATTGAGTATTCAGTTGGAAAAATACTTCCTTTCAATACCTTTGCACAATCCAGTACCACTGAGTCTATAAAACCTTCCTGCCCTTCCCGCGGTTTCATTCACAGGGGCACAGTTAGACACATGCTCCAGAAGGTGTGTTCTCCACCAGAAGGTGTGTTCTCCACGAGAAGGAGTGTTCTCCACCAGAAGGAGTGTTCTCCATCAGAGGTGTGTTCTCCACCAGAAGGAGTGTTCTCCATCAGAGGTGTGTTCTCCACCAGAAGGTGTGTTCTCCACCAGGAGTGTTCTCCACCAGAAGGAGTGTTCTCCACCAGAAGGAGTGTTCTCCATCAGAGGTGTGTTCTCCACCAGAAGGTGTGTTCTCCACCAGGAGTGTTCTCCACCAGAAGGAGTGTTCTCCATCAGAAGGAGTGTTCTCCATCAGAAGGAGTGTTCTCCATCAGAGGTGTGTTCTCCATCAGAGGTGTGTTCTCCACCAGGAGTGTTCTCCACCAGAAGGAATGTTCTCCACCAGAAGGTGTGTTCTCCATCAGAGGTGTGTTCTCCACCAGAAGGAGTGTTCTCCACCAGAAGGAGTGTTCTCCACCAGAGGTGTGTTCTCCACCAGGAGTGTTCTCCACCAGGAGTGTTCTCCACCAGAGGTGTGTTCTCCACCAGGAGTGTTCTCCACCAGGAGTGTTCTCCATCAGAAGGTGTGTTCTCCACCAGAAGGAGTGTTCTCCACCAGAAGGAGTGTTCTCCACCAGAGGTATGTTCTCCACCAGGAGTGTTCTCCACCAGAAGGAATGTTCTCCACCAGAAGGTGTGTTCTCCATCAGAGGTGTGTTCTCCACCAGAAGGTGTGTTCTCCACCAGAAGGTGTGTTCTCCACCAGAAGATGTGTTCTCCACCAGGAGTGTTCTCCACCAGAAGGAGTGTTCTCCACCAGAAGGTGTGTTCTCCACCAGAAGGAGTGTTCTCCACCAGAGGTGTGTTCTCCACCAGAAGGTGTGTTCTCCATCAGAGGTGTGTTCTCCACCAGAAGGAGTGTTCTCCATCAGAGGTGTGTTCTCCATCAGAGGTGTGTTCTCCACCAGAAAGAGTGTTCTCCATCAGAAGTGTGTTCTCTACCAGAAGGTGTGTTCTCCGTCAGAAGACAGTTACATCCCAAGGCTCAGGGCAGAGGACAAATCTTTGAGGTTAAGGGATACTTTGTTCTATAGGCCAATTGTCTAAGTAGAGACAAAGTATCTGTTAAAGAAGTGATCATTTGAAGAGCATCAGTATCAAGAACCACTTCAGAGTTCAATTCCACGAATATTTAAGTACAAGGCACCAGGTTAAGTTAGCAATATTATAAGTAGGACTAGAAATGATCTAAAGAGAAGCCCTTCCCTCAAAGACTTTACAAGCTGATGGGGAAAATACGACTAAAACTCTCCTGCCTACCACTAAGAATGTATCAAGGGTTCTAAGAGAGGTGGCCAGTGGGTGTTGTAGGAATTAGAGAATATAGTTGGGGAGTAAGGGGAAACTTCAAGAAAGGAGGAGAGGCAGGCGTGGGCATTGAGAGATGAGTAGAGTTCAGCTGCTTCTTCCTCTAGGAACGGCCACGTGGTAAAGGAAACAATGCCTTCAGTGAAATCTGGGGCTCCTGGAACCAGAGGGCCCCAGCTGCCCAGCCAGCTGCCAGCACACAGTTTGTCTCGTCACCCCTCCAACGGCACCTCCAGCTGTTCCATGGAGTGCCCCCAGCAGGTACAACCGCCTTCTCCCCACAGCACACGCACACGGAATGCCAAAGCAAACAGGCTGCCCCCCGCTCTGAATGCCTGCCAGTCGGAACCCGGAAAGAGCGTCAGGTTGCAGGGGCCCGCCCCTGGCCGCACAGGAGACCATATAAAGCTGCAACGCCAGGTTGTCCAGTAGCTGGAAGCCTTCCCGACATGGGCTGCCCGGCCCTCCTCCTGTGGCTGCTGCCCTTCCCTGCGGTCCTTCTACAGGAAGCAGGTACCGAATGGAGGCCGGGCCCCCTGGCTCAGGCCTTGATCCAGGCTGGGAAGGAGAAGTGTGCGTGTTTCCACATAGTCCCCCCGCCCGCTGTGGGGAAGCTTACAATGAAAGCCAGACAGACAGGGCTTTTTCTGCGTTTAATGCTAGCTGACCACGGATTGAGATGTTGCCGGGCTAGCCACCGAGTGCGTAATCGTGGCCGATTCCGGGCGGCTGGGTCAAGTCTTTTCTGTAGGATTTCTTTTCTGTGGGCAGGGCACTAGCCAGTTTAAGGCTCTTTAAAAGCGTGGCTCTGTGTCCAGGATTCTGCAGAGAGATGGATAAAGAAGGAGCAGAGGTCGGGCTGTGGGGTAATGAAGGGTTTTGAACATGTCTTTGGCCCACATATTGACATTTAACAGGAGACGTATTGAAGTGTTGCCATGGTGTCTCTCCTGTTGCTGAATGGAGTTGGAAAATGTGCCATAAAAGAATATCCTAGCCCTGGCCGGCTTGGCTCAGGGGTTGGAGTGTCAGCCTGCAGACCAGAGAGTCCCAGGTTCGGTTCCTGCTAGGGGCATGTACCAAAAGAAAAAAAAAAAGAATATCCTAGCCTGAAATATTCGACATGACATAAAATCAGCTGGACTTTATTCCTGAGGTCTTCGAATCTGAAAATCTGTATCATTTCATTTAAGTCCTCTTAAGGACATTTTAATTGAATATGGAACTAAACTAATTGAAGCTGTCCACGTAATTTCAATTATTTGTATCATTATTTAGGGGGAACTAGTAAAGCCCTCGGTCACTTAGCTTTCCTACTTACACTAACAAATAAAAGTGCGGAAACGCTCTGGAACAACAAATAGCTTGAATAGCATTTGTATTCACCATAAAGAGGAACCTAGCTCGCCTCCCTCGGAATAGTGTTTGGTGGTAGAGTTAATACCCGGCTTCTTTACTCTGCAAGTAGTTGCACAGACGTGTTCACGCCAGCCATTCCAGCGTATTCGCTAGAACATGTGAGGGTGCGGAAAAGGATTTAGGTGATTCCTTGGATCCTTTGGGATTCGGGCCGTGTTTTTCATTCGTACGTCCGATGATGTGTGGGTTTGGGGATACGGCTTAAGGGCCGGAAAGGTCTGAGTAAGCCAGGCCCTAAGCCCGTGTTCCTGGCCGTGTGATGTGGGCACGACTCTTCATCTGTCCATGCTGCCCTTTCTCCCACATATACATTGGACTGTTGGGGAGACTTAATGGACTGATACTTGTAAATTACTCGGAAGCGTGCCTCCAGCCTAGAAAATGCTAAATCAGTGTTAACTGTTACAGATGCTACACACTCTAAACTGTGTGTTTCAAGGGGAGAAGATGATCAGATTCAGAAGATAACTTCTCCTGTGATGTATCCATTCCCCAAGAAACCACGACATGTCCCTCTTTCGCTACTTCAGCAGCGGGTCCCTGTGGTAGATTCCACGTCGTCAGCGTGCACAGCAGGGGAGGCGAGCTCTCCCCAGCACGTCGATGCCGTGCAGGGGGGCATTCTGGGGAGTGTCACCAGGCGTGCGTGGAAACTGGAGGGGGCTTTCTAAACCATAACAGTTTTCAAGTTTCTGAGTTAGGTCAAAATTCAAGTTCATCGTATCGGTTATAGTGTGGCAAGTAACAGAGGTCGGGCTTTGGGGATGTCGTCCCAGGCACAGTGAAGAGTGACCCCCGGAACAGTCTGGAATGACCCCCACGGGCCCGAGGGCCTTATTGGAAGCATATTGCTACTTGGGGGAGGGGAACTGGATTATGGCTTAATCTGTTTGAAGTCAGGTGTTCAAGGGATTTAGGATAGATGTGGGCGGGGGGTGGAGAGATGACCCCTGGTTTGGGACAAGTGAGTTTAATGATTTCTGGGAACGGCAAAAAAGCCACCCGAAATTCAGTGATGCTCTTAAGATGACACCTTCAGCGCTGCTCGATCATGCAATGGGAAGCAGCACAGAGTAGGTCCCTGGGGGCAAAGGTCAGCCTCACTCCTGTCCTGTCCCCTCCTCCCATCACACTGAGAAATCACGTCTCAGGGGCAAAATCACCAAAATGCATTTTGATGACAGGACCCAGCCCTGCTCTTCCTCTGCCTGCTCCCGATTTCCCTGAAATTTGTTCATTTTCTGCCAGTGCTTGCCACACCGAGGGTCCCTGTTCTTACTCTTGGGGACTCATTTCCCGGCACCATTGTTGGCACAGCAGAGGGCACTCCATTAATAGTCTGAATAAATGCGTGAAAAGCAATGGCCAAGACTATCGCACCGCTGACGCCTGCTTCCCGAATCCTCTCAACACAAACACAGCAGGATTCTGGGGTAGGTTCCCGGAGGGGCTCAGATCTCAGGGTGTCTGAGAGGCACCGTGGACAGGATACGCGGGCGTCGGCGCCGTGGACAGGACACGCGGGCGTCGGCTGTCAGCACTGGGCCCTTTTCTCAAGGGCGGCCTCCTTTGTCTTTCCCTCTTTGATGCTTTTGTCCAGCTGAGCCTCTCGCCCGCCCTCCCCCCGAGGTGTGTGCCTCACTGTGTAGTTTAGAGAAGAGTGCTCTCGAGCTTCCCGGAGCCCACGGATTAGTGATCTGATACGGCCTCACAGGTGTTTATCGGCTCCTCGAGCCGATTGCACAAGAGTCTTTCAGACCGTGGGGCCAGTGAGACCTTCCGGGAACAGCCGCCCGCAACGCTCAGCAGGTCTCCCCGGTACCAGGGGTCTGCGGCCGCAGGCCAGGCCGCGCGTCAGCATGAGCGTGGCTCAGTCATGTCGGAAATGTGAGGACAGAGGGTACCTTGTTGACCACCGGAAAAGGAAGGGCTAGTTCTGAAAATGTGGTTGTTCTCTGGTGCAGAATTTATCTGATCAACGCAATCCAAGTTAAATAGTTAAAAGAGTCTCCAGAAACCACACTGTGGTCAAGTTACAGTCTTGACCTGTGGTTCTGCATCTGCTCGGCCTCCAGGTTGGACACTGGCCACAAGCCCTGTCCTTCCCTCCCGCCCACAGACCCCGCCCGGAGCACTCAGCCCGGGCTCCCGTCCCTGGGGCGCGCGCGCGCACACACACACACACACACACACACACACACACTCGGGACCGACTTGTTTCACCCACGCTCTCCTCCTCGTCCACACCATTGCCCGGGGACCAGCAGGGCTAACTCCTTCCCCTGCTTCAAAGTTTGGCCAAGTGTTCCTTTCTCAATGAGGCCGGCACTGACCCCCCTTTGAGCACCCCAGTCCTTGCTACCAACTCGTTTGTCTTAGCACTCAGCACTCTTAACAGACTGTATAATTTCCTTACCTGTTGTTTTTGTTTTGTTCATTGACTGCTCGCCTCCAGGACATGTAAGGGCCACAAGGACAGGGGTCTCTCTCCACTTTGTCCAGTGATGACCACCAACAGCTAGATTCGTCCTTGACACTTCGTAGATGCTCAGCGACCTGGTTGGGGTGGGACATGGGAGGTGCGGAGAAAAGAAGGAGTAAAGAAGAGAAGCAGAGTGTCTAGGAACGTGAGAGGCTGAACCCTTTGTGGACTAAACATCCGGAGGCTGGAACCACCCCCAGCACTGCCTCTGGTCAGCTGCGGGGTCTGGGAAAAGCCTTGGCTTCTCTGTGCCTCGACTTCTAATCTATTACTTGGGCAGGGAGACGGTAGAGTTGATTTCAGTTAAATGAAGGCACCTAAGATAGGAAAAGTGCTTAGGTTCGTGACAGGCATGGCATGAGGGGACTTCCCGAAGTCTCCCGTCCCCACAGAGACCTCGCCGTGGTCTGGCAGCCTCACCACACATCTAGCCCCTGGACGGCACCCTGTGCTGAGGGCTCCACCTGTCCGTTGACAAAGGTGATCCTCCCCGGCCCTACGCACCAGGCTCGGCTGTCCCCAGGACCCCGTCCAGTGACAAGGCACAGCAGGTCTTCCCTGTAGACCTGTAGGTTGAAGCGGACTACTGCAAATCTTCTCATCCCAGCAGCGTCATGGGCCCGTGTCCTGGGTACTCGGGCCACTGGGCACGGGGCCACTTCCTAGTGGCTGAAAGGGGCAGGCAGAGCGGGAGGGCGGGCAGGGTCACACTGCAGAGTCCGCCACGGGCGCCGCGTTGGGGCTTATTCGTTCGCTCCGAGGCAGGTTCGAAAGTGACTGCCCCGAGCAGAGAGAACTGGGGGCAGGGTGAAAAGCACTACTGTGTTTACAGCCGCAAGCTGACACCTCGTCCTCGCCAAAGCCACCTGCACAAGCCAAGCCCAAACACGTCAAATGAACAAACTAGCGTTACTGAAATAGCCTCCCCAAGGAAAAACCTATTATAAAAACAGAGGGAAGAAATTCTTGTAAGAAGACCAACTCAGGAGGTATGAAAAACATCAAATTAAAACTAAAAGGCATGGTTGAATTTACGTGTCAGTTGCAGCTCAATTAAAGGACATGCGTCCAGATGAACTGTGCACAGCTAAGTCGCAGAATAAAATATACCCGCTGGCAACAGCTGGCTGGACCCATACAAACACCTGTCTGATCAAAAGGAAGGCCCAGGAAGAGCTTAAGAAAAGGCGATTAAGAAAAGGTGTGTGTCCCAGCCGGTCTGGCTCAGTGGATTGAGTGTCGTCCCAGGGACTGAGAGGTCCCCCAGTTCGATTCCCAGTCAGGGCACATGCCCGGGTTGTGGGCTCGATCCCCAGTAGGGGGCGTGCAGGAGGCAGCCGATTGATTTTTCTCTCTCACATCAATGTTTCTCTCTCTCTCTCCCTTTCTCTAAAAAAAATCAATAAAAACATATTAAAATTTTTTAAAAAAAGAAGAGGGGTGTGTGTGTGTGTGTGTGTGTGTGTGTGTGTGTGTGTGTGTGTGTCAGTCTGTTTACATTTGTTTTTTGTTTCTCTTTCCCTTCGATCTGGCTGTTCTGTTGGGTGTGGGTGTAGAGCTCGGTCGGAGCAGTCTGTTCTGTGCGGCGCTGGTCCCACCTGTCTGCGTGACGGGTCTGCGGGGCGGACGGCCAGCCGGCTGAGGGGAACGTGTGGAATTAGACGTGCTGGCCTGTCACCGTCTGTGTGGGTGGCGGTTACTAGTCATCTGATCTCAGGCAGGAGCGTCCACACTTTTCTTTCTGGGGTCACACGCTTCCGCTGTGAATGGGTTTGGACTCGGATGCAGGGGGACGCTGGCCCTTTTCTAACGCGCTCTCTCGTTCCCCACAGTGGCGGAGACGGCGCGTCTGAAGCCTACACTGGGTAAGTTCCCGCTCTTGCTTTGTCACCCTGACCTTCTCACTCTCTGAGCGGCCTGGGCGGCGACGGGCAGGCCGCAAAGGGAAGCCGGCCTGAGAGTGGGAGGGAGCAGGCGCCAGCGCGCCACAATCTTTGCTTGTCCTCTCCGCGCTCCTGGGCCTACGATGATCCCACCGCCGAGCTGAACCGGCCGCTGGCCACTTCCTCTCACGAGCCATAGCTTCATTCTCGTCTGTCAGGAGGGTTTCCGTTCTCTCGCATGCATGTTTTCCTTTTCCCAATGGAATTGCTGTTCAAAGCGCTATCCCCACCATGGGGAGGAAAAATCCTGGTCAATTGTTCGCACAGCTTCTGCAACCCTTCCACACGTACACTTTCCCCGGGCCCAGCAGGGCTGGGGAAGGGCCTGCATACGTTTACATCCTACCAGCCACGGGAGTCTCGCCCCCTCCTCCTGAAGAGACCCCCGAGGACTCTTGCTGATGCCCCCAGGCAGGAAGCTTTCTCACGGTGAATTCACAGTATCAGTCCTTTCTTGGTGCGCATTTCCTGTTCAGTTTAAAACCAAAATGTTTTTGTTGGCTTTGCGGAGCCGCATTCGGAGGGGAGACATTCCACGTGTATCGCCACGTACCACGCATTCATCCGTGTGCTAGGAAACGGGTTGCTCCTGCAACCAGCGATCCCAGGGGGCGGGTGTTCGAGGCGGGCGCGGGCGCTGCCCAGCGAGCTGCGGGGTAAAGCAGAGACGCGGGTTTGGTGGCAGGGGGTCTCAGAGTGAGTTCCGTCCCAGCCGCCTAGTTAGTGTGACCTGGGGTGGGCCACTCTGTTTCTTGAAGAGGGGACAGAACGGAGGCCTCGTTCATGACCTCCGTTCGGGTGGAGTGAGGCCGTGCACACGGGTGATGAAATGAGCCAGCTTTCACTGAGGGTCAGTGATGTCCCCGGCACTGTTCTCACACCTTTCCCTGCACAGTGATCACTTAGTAACGAATTCTCCCATGAATTAATTCTCTAATTCGGGGCGAGCGGACCTTTTCTGTAAAGGGGCAGGCAGGCACGGTCAGGCTCTGGGGCACAGGTGGTCACTGTTGCGTTTACTCAGCTCTGCCCTCGTGGCGTGAGAGCAGACGCGGACAGGTGGTGAGCGTGGGCGTGCCCGTGTTCTGGTAGCCCCGCAGTTACCAATCCAGGCGCCAGGCGGGCCGGGCCACAGGCCTCCGTTTCCAGAGCCTCGCTCCAGCGACTGAATGAATCTCCGCCCTTGGCGGGCACGATCACGTCGTTTGCACGGCCCCTTATGAAGGGGTACCACGTGATTCCCTTTTCACGTCGGGTGAAATGAGGCATAGAAAGCGAATCCACGTGTCCAAGGCCACGGAGTCAGCAAGGGGCACAGCTGCTCCCCTGTTAGATGTTAGGGTACCTGGCTTGGCTTTTATGGAGAACTGGTGTTTAAAATGGGCATATTCTTCCCATTTAGTTATTTCTCGACCCAGAAGTCCTCGGAGCCTCCCTGTCCCTCCCTTGCCCTCACTCCACACAGACAAAGCACTAGAAACTTCTCTGGTTCTCCTGCCAAAATCCATGCTGAGCCGACTAGCATCTCCCGCTCCAGGGGTGCTGCTCACGCCCACAGCCCCCTCACCTGGTCTCCTGATTTTGGCTGAAACTTTCTAAATGGTCTTCTACCCCCTCTCTTTCCCTCCAACACACACACAAAGCGCCCGGTGGCCCTCACACAAAGGCTGACTTCCTTGAAGGAGCTAGCGCTCCCCGGGCCACGGACGTCCGTTCTGCAGCACACCCTTCGCCCGCCTTCACGTGCCAGGAGGTTGGGAGCGTCACTGATGCTCAGTTCTAATCAGTAGCCGACAGTTGGGTTGGTTGGTTGTGTTTCCACTTACTTCTCTTTCACCCCTATGATTGTTAATTGTGTGTTTCTATTTGTTCTGGTCTTTCTATGCAGATTATATATATATTTACTGTCAGTCATTTGAAATCTGTAGCAAGATACATACACACACACACACACACACAACACATATATGAATATATAGATATATAAAACACAGATGACTAGAAATGTTCGCCAAGGGCCCAGGAGGACTATGACCTGGGTCCTGAGAGAGGCACGCGCTGAGAAGGAGCTCAGACGTGAACACGCCGTGTCCGCCCGTGTTGGTCCCAGCTGGGAGCCGCTGCCCCGGACAGGCAGGTGGCACCGTGTTCTGGGGGCCCTGGCTTGGTCTCGGGGTGTGGGCATTCTGAAGGTCTGGTCTCACAAGTTGAAGCCATAACCTCTAAAAGCTCTTGGAAACAATCAAATCAGCAAATGCTTCTGAGCGCCTGTCATGCCCCAGGCACTGGGTGTCTCGGGGGTTCACTGCTGTTCACACTTCTGACGTCACATCAATGATTTGCTGAAGATCAGTAAGTGTTTAAGGTTAAAGTTATTCAACTGAATGAAATGAAAACATTTCTGTGTTTCTTGTACCCGTAGATGACGGAGACTCAGCAACCATGTTATTAGGTAAGAGAACATTTTTTGCCGTTGTCCCTGGGATATCTCTAATTGCCCACCCGAATACAAAAAAGCAAGAAATAAGAGTTGCTGCTGACTTATTTTCCTCAGTGACTCATAACCTGCCTCTTTCAGCTGAGTTTATCTGGGGCTCATTTTCAGGGTGTTACCCCCGACAGAGTCTCTAAACTCCAAAAGAACAAAGATGACTGGATGTTGTGAATAAATCTGAAAACCGCTGGGACCGCGGGGGTTTCGTGGTCTTTAGGCGTCATTTTGGCCAGCAGCTCTGAGGATCTTCAACCTCTTTCAACTTTTACAAACAATGTGTTTTGAATTTTCTGTAGAGGAAACATCATTTGAGCACGTGCAATATTTGCTCACGTCTGCACTTTGGTAACAAAGTGCCACAAACTTAGTGGTTTAAGCAACGCCAACGATTAGCTTGCAGTTCTGGAGCTCACACGCCCAGGCTGAGTCCACTGGGCTGCAGCGAGGCGTCCCCCAGAGCTCTGCCCACTCCGGGGGCTCTGACTCTTCTCCGGCCTCCAGATCCACTTCTAAGAATGCGTGTGACCCTCGGGGCCCACCTGGGTGAGCCGGGACAATGTCCCTGTCCTACAGCAGCTGATCTGCTCCCTCACATCCAGCTGCAGCCTCAGACCTCGGGGCAGGTAACCGAACCTATCCGCAGGTCCTGGGAGAGGCAGCGTGCTAGCCCGTGCCTATTTTCTTCATTCGGTAAGCACGCACTGAGAATCTATTACGTACCAGGCCCCGTCCTCGGCTCTGACAGCAACTTGTGAAAGTTCTTATTATCGCAAAACTCATGTTCCAGGAAGAGGGGTGGGGAGGACAGAGGACGCACAGATGAGCAAAGTGGAGGAGTGAAGGCCGTCTCTTGGTGTGCGCGTTGAGACGCGCGCCGGGGCGGGAGTGTTTCGGGTCGCACAGGCAGGATCCTCTCTGAAGGAATGGCATTGTAGCTGAGACCCGATTACACGAAGTCAGCTGAGGGGACGTCTGGGGGAAGAGGTTCCCGGCAGAGGGAAGGGCCGTGCAGGGGTTCTGAGGCAGGGGCTCCTTGGTCAATGTCAAGGGGTGGAGACAGCCGGTGGGGAGCACGGAGCCAGCCAGATGCGGTGTGGTCTCCGTGGTCAGAAACAGAGACAAGGACTGGAGCGTGTGAGGTGTGGTATAGAGGACGGCAGAAGATTTGGATATTGTTCCAAATGCAACAGAAAGCCTTTGGAAGGTTTTGAGCAACGGGAAAGGGTCTGATTTACAATTTACCAGCCTGTTCTAGCTTCTGGGACGAGAATTGGTTATGTGTGTGTTGGAGGGAAACAGAGGGGGTAGAGGACCATTTAGAAAGTTTCAGCCAAAATCAGGATGCAGGGTGATGGGGCTGTGGGCGTGAGCATCTTTGGGGGGGCAGAGTTCTGCCTGCCACGCGAACCCGTCAGATGCGCTCTGTAGCCGCCAGTTCAGGGTGCTGACGCAGACACACCACTCGGGGCGTTCAGTGAGCTGTGTGCCTCGAACCGCAGGCAGAGAGAAGAAAGGCATGATGGGAGAGCTGGGTCTGCCCACGGTGCTTTCTCCTGCCCGTGCTCCTTATGGACACTGCGAGTCACGCCCACGGTCGGATACGGCGTGGAGTTAGGTCTGAGACGGGAGAGAGCGCAGGACCCCGTGGACCGTGGAGGGGTTCATGCTGGGGCAAGACCTACGACCTAGAGAGAACACACCAGCAATAAAACAGGCCGAGGGCCCTGGCCAGTTTGGCTCAGTGGTTAGAGCGTCGGCCCGCGGACCAGAGAGTCTCGGGTTCGATTCCGGTCAAGGGCACGTACCTCGGTTGCAGTTCAATTCCAGCCCTGGTCGGGGTCATGCAGGAGGCAACCCATCGATGGGTCTCTCTCACATCGATGTTTCTCTCTCCCCCTCCCTCCCACTCTACCTGAAGATAAACGAAAAAATATCCTCGAGTGAGGATTAAAAAAGAAAAAAAACCGAGGAATGAAATAAGCACAACATGTGGATCAAAGCACCGGGGGTCGTGGTCCAGACCGCCCACCGACACAGGGAGATTGTTGAGACCCCAAACTCGTAATTCTTACCTCAAAACACTAAACACCTGCCCTCGGACATGGAGTCTGGGAGGCGGGGGCGGGGAGGGCTGAGCTGAGCGGGACCGAGGGCCGGGGGCGAAGAGGCGACTTACCATTTCTGTCACTGACGAGGCGGTCACTTCCAAGTTGAGGCAAAACTACATCTTGTGAACTCACGGGAGCCTCTCAGGTCAGTGGGAGCTTGATGCTAACCAGCGCTCCTTCCTTCCAGTCCTCCCTGCCGCCATCTCGTCCCGGCTCCCCGCTGTGACCACGGCACGGCCACCCCCACCAGGTAGGACCCCCCATTACGTTACCTCAGCTGTGCCATCACGCTCGCCAGTGGGCCGGCCGCTGCCGGTTACCTGGCTTCCACCTGAGAAGGCGTGATTTGCGGAGGAAGGGACGAGCGGACCCTGCGCTCTCCGCACTCAGGCCGTCCCGCGGCACCTCACGTTGGATGATTTGTAATTTTACTGTCAGAGATCATCTCAACGGAAGACTCCTCATTTCACTCGTTTTCACGAGTGTGCAGCGGAAGGGGAGGGGGAGGGGCCTGTGTGTGTGCGTGTGTGTGCGTGTGTGTGTGTGCGTGTGTGTGTGCGCGTGTGTGTGTGCGTGTGTGTGTGCGTGTGTGTGTGTGCGTGTGTGTGTGCGTGTGTGTGTGCGTGTGTGTGTGCGTGCGTGTGTGTGTGCGTGTGCGTGTGTGCGTGTGTGTGTGTGCGTGTGTGTGTGCGCGTGTGTGTGTGCGCGTGTGTGTGCGTGTGTGTGTGCGTGTGTGTGTGTGTGCGTGTGTGTGTGTGCGTGTGTGTGTGTGCGTGTGTGTGTGTGTGTGCGTGTGTGTGTGTGTGGGTGTGTGTGTGGGTGTGCGTGTGTGTGTGCGTGTGTGTGTGGGTGTGTGTGTGTGCGTGTGTGTGTGCGCGTGTGTGTGTGCGTGTGTGTGTGTGTGTGCGTGTGTGTGTGTGTGTGTGTGCGTGTGTGTGAGCATGCGTGTGCGTGTGTGTGTGTGCATGTTGGGGCAAGAGATCGCTGTAAGGGCCGCCGCTTATCCTGTGAGCCTAAGAAATAAACTGGAGCAGGTGGACGAGTACCTGGGACGTGTCCAACTGGACAGACTTCATTATTTTCCTGTATCGGTGAGTCACACGAACGGGACACCGCTCCCCGGTCCCACTGTTCCGTCATCTGTGACTGCTGACTTTTCAATCACACGTCATTTAATTCACACTCCACCATCCTGACGGCGTCTTAATGAGTCCTTCTGCCTGCACTGTCTGGGTGGCTGCCAAGCTCCCGAAATGTCGCCACCTGGTGGTGCGTCAGATACACCCTGGATCTTCCAAAGACCTGGTACGGGGAAAAGAACGTACAATTGGTCTCATTAACTTCCATTATGTTGATGATGTGTTGAAATGATTATAATATTTTGGATATATTGGATTGAATAAGTGTATTATTCAAATTAATTTCACCCATTTCTTTTTACATTTTTTTTAAAAAATATTTTTTCTTCGTTGATTTTAGAGAGAGAGGAAGGGAGAGGGAGAGAGATAGAAACATCGATGAGAGAGAACACCGATTGGCCACCTCCTGCATACCCCCACTGGGGATCGAGCCCACAACCTGGGCATGTGCCCTGACCGGAAATTGAACCGGTGACCTCTTGGTGCATGGGTCGATGCTCAACCACTGAGCCACACCAGCCGGGCAGGACAAGGGTTTTATGTGCCTTGCTCACCACTGCACCTCGAGCACCCATCGCAGGACGTGGCACAGTCTGGGCATCCAATCAGCTTCCTGAGTCAGTACACGGACGTGGAGGCGGTGCTTGTGTGGACGGGCAGACCCCCCTCCTGGGCCACCGCAGTCTTGGCTGAGAGCAGTCCAGCTGGACAGTGCCCAGCGCACAGTGAGGATGAGTCCCTCCACTCAGGGGACACGGGCCTCACTCTGGGAGACACCAGCAGCCCCCCTCCTGATCTCCCTGCTCAGAAGGAAGCAGTAGCTTTGCACCTCTGAGCAAACTAACTAAGCCAGTCCCTCTGACGAACGCATTTATTTTTCAGCCTCGGCAGAGAAAGAAAAGTTACCAGCCACCTTATCAGGTACAGCAACGCTTCTGCCACCAGTCCTACGGATTCACGCTTTACCGTCAGGTGGGAGGTACAGGCAGGTGCAGCGTGTCCCTAGGCCACACAGTGTCCTCTGTGGGCTCATCCGAGATAACCAGCATCCTTATGAATACAATGGTTTTTAAAACGTTTGCCTGGTTCCTCAACGACTTATTTTACCACTGCTGAGCACCCCGTGCAGAACCTGGGGCTCCTGTCGGTTAAAAGGGGCGAGGCGTTGGGGGCAGCAGGATGACCTCTAGGCGTTTCATCTGCCACCTGAACTTGACTCCGATCTCCTTAGAAAGTGGCTCGTCCTCTCCGAGCACGTGGCTGGCCAGATGTTCCCGGCCGGTGTGGCATCGCTGGCGGCTCTCGCCAGCTGCTGGCTGAGTCCTTCTCGGAGGTGGCCTTGTCTGCGCCGGAAGAGATGTTTCTGTCCTAACCACCGTTTCCATGTCGTTCTAGTGCTACCTGTGGTTGACTCGCCGCCTTCGAGTCGTAGAGCTGACGTTCCTTGGCCCAGCCCCTCAGGTCAGCCGCCTCCTCACAGAGCATGCCCCTGTGCTCGTGAACCCCAGGGGGCTCACTACAGCCAGGCAGGGGCTGGGAGCTGCACAGGGACCATAGCGAGCAGACACAGCCCCCGGGACCCGGCCGAGGCGCTGGTCTCTCACCCGGCCGACACCTGAACACCCCACCTTCCGGCTCTCCCACAGAACCATTTAAATCCAGACAATACGGAGAATAAGAAAGCAAATAACCTTTACCTGCAGCGACCGGTGCTCACATTTCCTTATATTGGTTTTCCAGGCCTATGAGGAAATAAAATTGTATAGGTACCTTTGAAGGTCCCCAAACTCCCCTTTCCCACTCTGTTCTCTCCGTCTGCCTCAGAGACAAACACTCTCTTGAATTTTGTGTATCTCTATAGTTCATTTTTAATATTTTTACAAATATGAACTATGTGATCTCCAAGTATGTTATTTTGTGTTTTACGTTCACACAAATGGTATCAGTCCCTGGATATCGACTCGGTCCTTTTATTCTTTACTCAATGTTACGTTTCTGAGATTCATCCATGTTGCTATATAGAAGATACCTAGATAGATAAGTGTGACTGCTTTTAATGGCTGTAGTGTTACATTTTTGAAGAAGCCACTTGATGTATGCGTTTGCCCCCTGACGGTAGTACGTTTCCTTACTGTTTGGTGTGTGCCCTGCGGACTCCAGATTCCAGCTCGCCAGCGCTCGAGAAGCACACGTTCTGCCCGTGACCTGCTTTGCTGTGCGACTAACCGGGCACATCACACAGCGGTGGAATCATTAAGCCGTGTTTTGCTAGAACGCGCTTATAAATGTGGAGAAATAACAAAAATCCCCCTAATTTGTGAGCTAGGCAAATAGGATGAGTATAATAGGTAAGTTTAAAAAAACGTACTTTTATTTTCATTTCTGTAGACAACCAGCCCACAATGAGGCTCGTCAGTGGTACCGGAAGGTGCTCTGGCCGGGTGGAAGTTTTCTACCAGGGCACCTGGGGGTCAGTGTGCGGTGATGGCTGGGGGCTGAAGGAGGCACAGGTCGTGTGCAGGCAGCTGGGATGTGGTCGGGCGGTGTCTGCCCCCCCGGGCACCCACTTTGGCCCTGGCTTTGGGAAGATTCTCCTGGACAATGTGCACTGCAGCGGCGAGGAGAGCCACCTGGCCCTGTGTGCCCACGACACTTGGTTCACTCACAGCTGTGGCCATGAGGAAGACGCTGCGGTCATCTGCTCAGGTGAGGGGTCTTTGCACTCCAGGTGACTTGTAACAGAGTAGACTGTTACAGGAAATGGTAGATGAGCCGGGGCCTCCTTCTGTGAGGGTGATGCTTTCCTCTCTCCACACTCACAGGTTCTCTAGCGGCGGACCACTCCCCTCCAGGTAAGACTGATTTGGGCCATTTCTATGTTCCATCCTACTTACTTCAGTTCTGTCTGGCTAATATTTATTCTGTATGGTAGAAATGGAATGCAAAGGACCCTGCTAAATCAAGCTTTAAGCAGTTTACAGAGGCTGGTTTGATTTTACTTGAAACCTGAAAGGCTTTCCCAGTCTAGATGTCAACCCACCATCAGAGATGGAGCTCAGAACTCAGAGCTGTGGTGTTGACCTTGGTCTCCTGCACTCGGGCTCTCCTGCTCCGGGAAACCTGCTAGTCCTGGCCTGAATGGCCCCTCTTCTGGGCAGCTGCCTGAGGGTAGATCCCAGGCACTGTTTAGAGTGTGGTTTGGGGGAGAGCTCAACATTGAGGAGTAACATCAGCAAAAGAGAGTTTAGAAATTAGCTAGCAGTACACAATACCCAGAGGCAGGAACCTTCCCAAATCCGAACTAAATTGCTAGGCAAGACAGGACTTTTCTGGGGCAATTGAAGGACTATAATTAATAGTCACTGGCTTTAGTTTTTCATGGCTACGCCCATCAATGATCACAAATCACTTATTCGAGAGCAAATGGCCATTTTCTTTCCAGGGTGATTAGATCAGAAAAGCATCTGTCTGGTCTGTGGTGCCTAATTCTTTTTAACAGGAAATGAATTAACATCAGTTAAAAATTATAGTTTTATGATATTGGAGTATCACACTTTGAGAATCACTGTCTTAAAACAAAGAAGACATATTTTTTGTCTTAATAAGCAGAAGCAGAATTATCATCAACTTTATCATCATTATCATCCGCATCGTCATCATCATCTTCATCATTGCCATCTTTGCCATTGTCAGCATTGTCATCATTATCATCATCATCAACATCACCACTTTCATCAGCATCATCATCACTCTCATCATCAACTTCATCACCACTGTCATTAGCATCATCATCATCATCTTCATCATTGCCATCTTTGCCATTGTCAGCATTGTCATCATTATCATCATCATCAACATCACCACTCTCATCAGCATCATCACCACTCTCATCATCAACTTCATCACCACTGTCATTAGCATCATCACCATCATCAACATTGTCATCATCATCATCACCATTATTGTCATCATCATCACCGTTGTTATCACCACTGTCATCAGCATCATCACCACAGTCATTATCATCACCACTGTCATCATCATCACCACTGTCATCAGCATCATCACCATTGTCATCAACATCACCACTGTCATCATCATCACCACTGTCATCAGCATCATCACCACTGTCATCATCATCATCACAACTGTCATCATCAACTTCATCACCACTCTCATCAGCATCGTCACTATCATCAACATTGTCATCAGCATCACCACTATCATCAACATCAACACTGTCATCATCATCATCATCATCACCATTATTATCACTACTGTCATCATCATCATCTTCACCATTGTCATCATCATCATCATCACCACTGTCATCATCAACTTCATCACCACTCTCATCAGTATCATCACCATCATCAACACTGTCATCAACATCTCCACTGTCATCAGCAATATCACTGTCATTATCATCACCACTGTCATCAGCAGCATCACCATCAACACTGTCATCAGCATCACCACCATCATCAGCATCATCACTGTCATCAACATCACCACTGTCATCATCATTACCACTGTCATCATCATCATCACAACTGTCATCATCAACTTCATCACCACTCTCATCAGCATCACCACCATCATCAACATTGTCATCAGCATCACCACTGTCATCATCATTACCATTGTCATTATCAACATCACCACTGTCATCATCATCACCATTATCATCATCGCTACCATCGTCATCGACATCAACACTGTCATCATCACCACTGTCATCAACATCACCACTGTCATCATTATTACCATTGTCATCATCATCATCACCACTGTCATCATCATTACCATTGTCATCATCATCATCACCACTGTCATCAGCATCACCACTCTCATCATTACCATTGTCATCATCAACATCACCACTGTCATCATCACCACTGTCATCAGCATCATCACTGTCATTATTATTACCATTGTCATCAGCATCACCACTGTCATCAGCATCATCACCATCAACACTGTCGTCTACATTACCACTGTCATCAGCAGCATCATCATCATCAACACTGTCATCAGCATTACCACTGTCATCAGCATCATCATCATCATCAACACTGTCATCAGCATCACCACTGTCATCAACACTGTCATCAGCATCATCACCATCATCAGCACTGTCATCATCATCACCACTGTCATCATCAACATCACCATTCTCATCATCACCACTATCATCAACATCACCACTGTCATCAGCATCACCACTGTCATCAGTATCATCACTGACATCAGTATCATCACCATCATCAACACTGTCATCAACATTACCACTGTCATCAGCAGCATCACCATCATCAGCACTGTCATCAGCATCACCACTGTCATCAGTATCATCACTGTCATCAGCATCATCACCATCAACACTGTCGTCTACATTACCACTGTCATCAGCAGCATCACCATCATCAACACCGTCATCAGCATCACCACTGTCATCAGCATCATCACCATCATCAGCACTGTCATCAGCATCAACACTGTCATCAACACTGTCATCAGCATCATCACCATCATCAGCACTGTCATCAGCATCAACACTGTCATCAGCATCACCACTGTCATCAGCATCATCACCATCATCAACACTGTCATCAGCATCACCACTGTCATCAACACTGTCATCAGCATCATCACCATCATCAACACTGTCATCAGCATCAACACTGTCATCAACACTGTCATCAGCATCATCACCATCATCAACACTGTCATCAGCATCACCACTGTCATCAGCATCACCACTGTCATCAGCATCATCACCATCAACACTGTCGTCTACATTACCACTGTCATCAGCATCATCACCGTCATCACCACTGTCATCAGCATCACCACTGTCATCAGCAGCATCACCATCATCAACACTGTCATCATCATCACCACTGTCATCAACATCACCACTGTCATCATCATCATCACTACTGTCATCATTAATATCAACACTGTCATCATCATCATCAACACTGTCATCAACATTACCACTGTCATCAGCATCATCACCGTCATCACCACTGTCATCAGCATCATCACCATCAACACTGTCATCTACATTACCACTGTCATCAGCAGCATCACCATCATCAACACTGTCATCAGCATCACCACTGTCATCAGCATCATCACCATCATCAGCACTGTCATCAGCATCACCACTGTCATCAACACTGTCATCAGCATCATCACCATCATCAACACTGTCATCATCATCACCACTGTCATCATCAACATCACCATTGTCATCATCACCACTATCATCAACATCACCACTGTCATCAGCATTACCACTGTCATCAGCATCACCACTGTCATCACCACTGTCATCAGCATCACCACTGTCATCAGCATCATCACCATCAACACTGTCGTCTATATTACCACTGTCATCAGCAGCATCACCATCATCAACACTGTCATCAGCATCACCACTGTCATCAACACTGTCATCAGCATCATCACCATCATCAGCATCACCACTGTCATCAGTATCATCACCATCATCAACACTGTCATCAGCATCACCACTGTCATCAACACTGTCATCAGCATCACCACTGTCATCAGCATCATCACCATCAACACTGTCGTCTATATTACCACTGTCATCAGCAGCATCACCATCATCAACACTGTCATCAGCATCACCACTGTCATCAACACTGTCATCAGCATCATCACCATCATCAGCACTGTCATCATCATCACCACTGTCATCAGTATCATCACCATCATCAACACTGTCATCAGCATCACCACTGTCATCAGCATCACCACTGTCATCAGCATCATCACCATCAACACTGTTGTCTAAATTACCACTGTCATCAGCATCATCACCATCATCAGCACTGTCATCATCATCACCACTGTCATCATCAACATCACCATTGTCATCATCACCACTGTCATCAACATCACCACTGTCATCAGCATCACCACTGTCATCAGTATCATCACTGACATCAGTATCATCACCATCATCAACACTGTCATCAGCATCACCACTGTCATCAGCATCACCACTGTCATCAGCATCATCACCATCAATACTGTTGTCTAAATTACCACTGTCATCAGCATCATCACCATCATCAGCACTGTCATCATCATCACCACTGTCATCATCAACATCACCATTGTCATCATCACCACTATCATCAACATCACCACTGTCATCAGCATTACCACTGTCATCAGCATCACCACTGTCATCAACACTGTCATCAGCATCACCACTGTCATCAGCATCATCACCATCATCAGCACTGTCATCATCATCACCACTGTCATCATCAACATCACCATTGTCATCATCACCACTATCATCAACATCACCACTGTCATCAGCATTACCACTGTCATCAGCATCACCACTGTCATCAACACTGTCATCAGCATCACCACTGTCATCAGCATCATCACCATCATCAGCACTGTCATCATCATCACCACTGTCATCATCAACATCACCATTGTCATCATCACCACTATCATCAACATCACCACTGTCATCAGCATCACCACTGTCATCAGCATCACCACTGTCATCAGTATCATCACTGTCATCAGCATCACCACTGTCATCAGCATCACCACTGTCATCAGTATCATCACTGACATCAGTATCATCACCATCATCAACACTGTCATCAACATTACCACTGTCATCAGCATCATCACTGTCATCAGCATCATCACCATCATCACCACTGTCATCAGCATCACCATTATCATCATCACCACTGTCATCAGCATCACCATTATCATCATCACCACTGTCATCAGCATCACCATTATCATCATCACCACTGTCATCATCATCATCACCACTGTCATCATCAACATCACTGTCATCAGCATCACCACTGTCATTATTATCACCACTGTCATCAACATCACCACTATCAGCATCATCACCATCATCCACACTGTCATCATCATCAACAATGTCATCATCATCACCACTGTCATCAACATCACCACTGTCATCATCATCACCACTATCATCATCATCAGCAGCATCACCACTGCCATCAGCATCACTACTGTCATCAGCATCATCACAGTCATCAACACTGTCATCAGCATCACCACTGTCATCAGCATCACCACTGTCATCATCATCAACACTGTCATCAGCATCACCACTGTCATCAGTATCATCAGCATCATCACCACTGTCATCAGCATCACTACTGTCATCAGCATCATCACAGTCATCAACACTGTCATCAGCATCACCACTGTCATCAGCATCACCACTGTCATCATCATCAACACTGTCATCAGCATCACCACTGTCATCAGTATCATCACCATCATCACCACTGTCATCATCATCACCACTATCATCAGCATCACCACTGTCATCAGCATCACCACTGTCATCACCATTGTCATCATCATCACCACTGTCATCAGCATCATCACCATCATCAACACTGTCATCATCATCACCACTGTCATCAACATCACCACTGTCATCATCATCATCACTACTGTCATCATTAATATCAACACTGTCATCATCATCATCAACACTGTCATCAGCAGCAGTACCACTGTCATCAGCAGCAGCACCATTATCAGCAGAAGCTAGTCTACCTAGTAAGTTAAATTTTGTATTTGTGAATCACTTCCTTGACTATTTTCACTTTATGTGTTTTTATGTTATGTATAGAAAGAGCTAAGCATTCAAATAAGAATATTTAAGTAAATTATTAAGATATCTGCCAACATCTGGTATTATGCAAACAGACAGGTCTCTGTGTATGAATTAATTTTCCATTTACAGCTAAGAGGTCTTCTCTTCATTTGACAACCATCATCCTAATCCAAATACTCATCACTTCCTCCTGCCTGGATGACCACAGGTTTCTCTTAACTGGCTTCCCTGCCTACAGGCTCCCAATATTCTAATCCATTGTTTGCATGCACTCAGAGTTACCTTTTTTAAAAAAAAGTCAGGCTTAATTGAAATATAATTTACCTCTAGTAAAAATCAGCATGTACTTCAAATAATTTTGATAAATTACAGTTGTGTAACCATCACCAACATCATGACATAGAACACTTCCATTACCTTAAAGTGTTCTTTGTTCCCCTTTATAGTCCCTCTCCTGACCCCCCAGGTCATGGCAACCACCGATATGATTTCTGTCCCCATCGGTTTGCCTTTTCCAAGATGGGATGAGAGTTACGGTTGCTCTACGTCCTCACCGTCATTTCAGGTTTTCTATTTTTTGTTTAGCCATCAGTCTCTCTACTATAACGAGAGAGTGATGTCTCTGTGTGGTTTTCATTTGCCTTTCTCTAATGACTAAAGCGATGGAGCATATTTCCACAGGCTTATTTGCATCTCTTTTTAGGTGAAGTGTGTGTTCAAATATTTTATCCTTTTTAAAAAGCTGGGCTGTCTTTTTATTATTGTGGTATAAGACAGTTCTTTATATATTCTGGAAATGAGTATTTTCTCAAGCATGTGTTTTGCAAATTTTTTCACTCAGTCAATGAGCTGTCTTTTCATTTTCTTAACAGTGTTTTTTAAAAAAAGCAGAATTTTTAAATTTTAATGAGGTTGCATTTACCAAGTTTTTTTTTCTTTAATGAATTGTGCTTTTGTGTTTTATCCAAGAAAACTATTTAACTAAAAGTCTCTCAGATTTTCTGCTATTTTCTTCTAGAAGTTTTAAGTTTTCATTTTACTCTGTGATCCATTTTAATTGACTTTTAAAATATGATTTAAGGTGTAAACCAAATGACATTTTTTCTATATAGTTATCTAATCATCTCAATGCCATTTAAAGAGATGCTCATATCTCTACTGAAATACCTTGGCACTTTGTTAAAAATTAAATAACCATAAACACATGTGTCTATTTCTAAACCCCCTCCTTTGTTCCACTGATTTCTGTGGCTGTTCTCACGGCCACATCGCTCTGTCTTGATTACTGTGTCTTTAGAGTGAGCCTTGAAATCAGGTGTATAAACACTCAAACTTGTTCTTTTTTTATTCTTTTTCAGAATTGTTTTGACTAAGCTAGGTTTTTCGCCAGTCATATAAAATTTTAGAATCAACTTGTCAATTTCTACAAAAAATGTCTACTGGGAATCTTAATTTAGACTGTGTTTTTTTAAAGAAAATTGACATTTTAACAATAGTAAGTTTTTTGATCCATCAACACAGTGTTGCGATCCATCTAGTTATTTAGGTCTTTAACTTATCTCATCAATATTCTGCGTCTTTTTGTGTGCAAAGTTTGCATGTATTTATTGGACTTATCCATAGAATTTTATGGTTTTGATGCTATTGTTAACGGTATTTTAAACTTTTTTCTATTTCAGTATTTATTTTTGTGACTAGTGAGTTAATTTCCCCAAAAAATAACAAAGCATTTATCAAATTGGGGATAGTAAGACAATTTTTAAATGTATTCACTTCTTAATTTATAAACCTTTTTCCTGTCCGTCAGACCTGATCCCAGTGTTACAGGTCAGGAAGCTGATGTTCGTGCGGTCTGCAGAGTAAGAATGAGATCCCAGAACTGAACAGACGCGTGTTTCGGCTGGAAGTTCACTAAGCCCTTTAGAACTTTCTTATATTTAACATTCGATGCATATTTATTTATTACTTTTATATGTTTTTATTGATTTTTTTTTTTTAAGAGAGAAAGGAAGGGCAAGAGAGATAAAAACATCCATGTGAGGGAGAAGCATCCATCGGCTGCCTCCTGCACGCCCCCTACTGGGGATCGAGCCCACAACCCGGGCACGTGCCCTGACCCAGAATCAAACTGAGACCTCTCAGTCCCTGGGACGACGCTCCATCCACTGAGCCACACCGGCCGGGCTGGAGTTTTATTTTTAACTTTTTGAGGAGCCAGCTGGGCCAACACATATTTACTGAATGCATAGCAGTATCAGTCTGTAGACATTGCTTTTATTTTTTTTTAGGTTTCCTTAAATATGATGTTCTTAAGTTTGTCTCCTATTTTTTAAAGATTTATTTCTACTGAGCCAAAGAGTCAAGGGTATGTTTACCACGAACATAATACAGAGGAATGAAAAGTTAAACAGTGTCATTTGCTGATGCTGACGGTGGCTCACTTAGATAAAGCCAAAGGAAACAGAAACGTCAGAGGGTCTGACAATGCGCCTCCCGCAATGTCGACTTCACTCTGCACACTGCGGGCTGGCCCTGACCTCGCTCTGTTGTACCTTCCAGCGGACGGCTTCTCAGCGCCTTCGCCGACCACAGCCCCCGAGGCCTGGACACCTCCACCCGCAGGTATGGGAAGCCGTTCCTGAGAAATGAGGGGCAGGTGGACGGCCAGGGAGAGGCACCTTCTGGGGAGGGGGGGCACAGGCAGAGTTGGCGTGGGAAGCGGTTCCTTGATGGGCTGTGGGATTCAGGGCAGCCCTCTCCACCTTTCCGAGTCTTGGTGTCCACATCTGTGACGTGGGAATCCACCTCCTGCCCCGCGAGGTTGCTGTGAGGTGAAGAAGCCGTAAGCGACGGCTCTGGGCGCACAGACAGCAGGTGCTAGCCCTGCCCTCAGTCTCCTTCCATCGTGCAGCCCCAGGCAAGCCGCCTGGGCCACAGACACCGAGGCGCTAAGATAGGAGGTTCTGGACGGCACGGGCTCTGTCTGAAGTCGTTTCCTGTTTCATCGGGTGGACGGACATCTCATGTGTCCATCCCTGTCCAAGGCAGTGGCTAACATGTGGACAGAGCGGTCTGGTTAGGAGAACTTGGGAATCCTGAAGTTTCTTAAAGAGAGCTCCTATTTTGGAGGGGGGATGTAGTAAGTCTCACTGAAGGGAGTTGAATCAAAGCCCATCTCGGCTAGTCCTCACGCGTGTGCATGAGCACCGTGGGAGCCTGCGTGTTCACGAGTGTGGATGTGATCCCGTGGGGATGTCACGGATGAAGGAAACCTCTCAGAGACAGAAAGGCCAGGTCCCCGTGTGTCTCCTCCTTATGCCTCCCAGGAGCCCGGATGGCTCACGGGCAACCGTGTGTGATGACCTCTGGGACCTGGCCGAGGCCACTGCTGTGTGCCACCTGCTGCAGTCGGGCCAGGCTGTGGCAGTGCCACAGGGGCCCCCTTCGGGTGGGCTCGTGCTGGACGATGTACGGAGCGTGGGCAGTGAGAGCCGCCCGGGGAGTGCGTGCCCGGGGTGGGGCTGGGTACCATGGCAGGCAGCTGGGGACCCTGGCCTCCCACGCCGGGCCTGGTGACCTTCCCAAACCCGTGTGTCCCTCTGGCTGACTGTCCCAGTCTGTCCCGCTAGCAGCTGGAATAACGTTTCTATGAATGACAAGCCCGGCTGGGCTGCCCCTGGCCCACCCTCCCCACACCCGAGGCCTCTGGGGGAGCGCTGACTGCTGAAGCTCTCCGGGGACGCCCACCTCTGCTGCCCAGTCTCAGGTCCCAAATCCCCAGGAAATGCCAGGTCCTCAAGGGCAGGCTCTCCTGGACGCCCACCTCTGCTGCCCGGTCTCAGGTCCCCAATCCCCAGGAAATGCCAGGTCCTCAGGGGCAGGCTCTCCTGGACGCCCACGTCTGCTGCCCGGTCTCAGGTCCCCAATCCCCAGGAAATGCCAGGTCCTCAGGGGCAGGCTCTCCTGGACGCCCACGTCTGCTGCCCGGTCTCAGGTCCCCAATCCCCAGGAAATGCCAGGTCCTCAGGGGCAGGCTCTCCGGGGACGCCCACGTCTGCTGCCTGGTCTCAGGTCCCCAATCCCCAGGAGATGCCAGGTCCTCAGGGGCAGGCTCCGTGCTTGTCTTCCTGCGTCCCACGGCTCCCTGGATGTGGGACATTCCCGGGAAACACCCACCGGCCAAGGTGTGATAACATGCCAATCTCTCTTCACACCGATAGGTGCGGATTCCACAGCTGCTCAGCCCACAGGTAGGACGTGGTGTGGGGAGTCATCTACTACGCTCAGCATGACGGCAACGAGATCGCGAGGCTTAGAGTCAGATCCAGTTCGATTCCCAGCTCCATCCGTCCGCTCAGCTGTGTGCCCCGGGGGTGGTGACGGAGTGCTCTCCACAGGCCACTACACACTGGGCACAGCGGTGACCGAAACCCACTGCATGTCCTCTCCGTGGGTCGGCACCCCAGCGGGAGAGACGCACGTAACCTGTGGTCACACTCAGCCGTGTGACCGCAGCCAAGTCATATTATCCCTCCATCCCATTTCACCTCGGTTCCTCTGCGTTCGAGTAGGAATAGCAGAGAATTGAATAAGACGACGAATTATTATTATTATTTTTCTTTGGCTAATCCTCACCTGAAGATATTTTTCCATTAATTTTTAGAGAGAGTGGCAGGGAGGGAAGAGGACAGGGAGAGAGAAACATCGATGTGAGAAATAACATCGAGCAGTTGCCTCTCCCGCCCACCCCAACCCTGACCAGGGCTGGGATCGGATCAAACCTGCAAGCCTGGTCCATGCCCTTGACCAAGAATCAAGCCTGCGACCCTTCGGTCGGTGGGCTGACACTCTAACCACTGAGCCAAACTGGCCAGGGCAAGAACATGAATTGGACGATGCCTAGAGACCCCTGGCAGATGCAGCCACATCCTTGGGGCCCATGCCCACCTACGGAGGCAGTGGGGGTGGGGGTGGAAGGGGCCCCGAGCTGTAGGAATCTGATCCTGGCTGGTCTCTCCACCTGGATGACCTTGGCCTCCGTCTCCATGTCATTGGAGCCCACGCCCCCAGAATCCTATGCTTTGACATCTGTGACAACAAGGGGAGAGTCAGCAGCCACGCGGGTTAGCTGCATTAACTAACTGTGCCACAGGGAAAGCGAGGGGTTTTTGTCATAAAACAGGTGTAGGTCTTGTAGTAGGAACTGGGGGACACTCTCCCCTCCAACCTTTTATTATGAACATATTCAAATATACAGCACCGTCTGAAGGATTTAACGATGAAATCCTACCTAGATTCTATGACGAATGTATCAATCCATCGGTCATGGCTCTGTTCATCCATCACCTCGTCTTACTGTTAAATTAAGGTGCAATTTGTTTACCATTAAATTCACCCATTTTAAGGTCCGGTTTGGTGAATTTGGGTAATCGTGTAACCACAGTCAAGATATAGAACCATTTCCTCACCCTCAAAAGTGTCCTCTTTCATCCCAGAGTTGACACCCTCCTCCCTGCCCCTGCCCCTCACAAGAAACTGCAGTGTGACTGTCCTCACTTGGTTCAGGTGACGTCACAACTCACCTGGGGAGAAGGCAGCGAAGACAGAGATGGCAGCCAACCAGTGGCTCCCGTACAGCAGGCCCCCAGGGCTTGTCGCCTCCGAGATCTGCTGCTGCGAGCGGCCCCGGGAGGCGTGTTCGTTGGTCAATTCTGTGATGGGAGCACAGGGCACCCTGGGTGCCTGGAAGGGAGTCTCCATCCAGACCTGAGGGGTCAGGGCAGTGACGTCACGTTCTGCCCCAAGTGGGGACGGGAGGTCACTGGCCTTAGAATGCAGTGTCGTCATGATCCCGCCGAGCCCCAGGAGGAGGCCGGGGCTCTGCGTGTCCCCTGATGACCCCCTTCCTTCTTTCCCATCAGCAGCCCATGGGAACTCACCGCCCACGTCATCGGCGCTGTCGGTGGCTCAGCACCCGTCTTCTGCCCCTCCAGGTAAGGCCACTTCTCTGTGCGTTGTGCCTTCTGATCGGTTTTGCTCATTTGATAACGAGTGGGCGAATGACTGGGCCACCAAGGCTGCTCAGGTGGGCAAAGCTGGGCTACAGGGTGCGCACGGAGAACGGCTATCCTTGTATTACTGTTATTTATTCATTGCTGTATTATCTTCCATGCGAACACCTGTTGCCCCACCCTGCAGAGTGTCGCTGGGGACAGGTATGGCGACGAACAAAACAGACCCCACGTGGGCTCCGTCCACGGGAGGGGCGTGTTCCAGCAGGTGGTGGATACGTGATGGGAGCACAGGGCGCCCGGGCGCCCAGGAGGGAGTCTCCATCCCGCTCTGAGGGTCAGGGCAGGAGGACGTGGGAGCGAAGCCCAGGACTGGAGGGTGAGGGACCCTGCGACGGTGCCGGGCAGGGGAGGAGCCAGGTAGCTGGACCTCCTGTGGGCTGCAGCGTGGGCGACACGAATACGATTTCTGAATCGGAGCACGGGGCTGGCCAGTCGCCACGCGGAACTAGCCAAGACTGAGGTGACTCTTTAAGGTGCATGAGGGATGCTTCAGGATGTTGAGCCTTGAGTTGGATTTTGTTCTGTTTTTTTAGAGAGAGAGAAAGGAAAGGAGAGAGAGATAGAAACATCAGTGTGAGAGAGACGCATCGATTGGTTGCCTCCCTCACAACCCGACCAAGGCCGGGGGCTGAACCACAACCAAGGTACGTGCCCTTGACCAGAATCGAACCCGCGACTCTTTGGTCCACGGGCTGACACTCTCACCGCTGAGCCAAACCGGCCAGGGGCTGAATCACTTTTGTATCCTGCACGCTTGCCGTGTGCTGAGCACGGAGCCGGGGTGTGTGGTGGGTGCACGGGGGCCCGGCCATGGCCCACCTCTCGGGGAGGCCGTGGCTCGGCAGGGACACCAGTCTTGCTCACAGACGCCGTGACATGGGGAGGATGGTCTGCGCTGTGCAGGGAGCCCGGCCGCGCTCTTCCTGCGCCCAGACCCGGGAGGACATGGGAGCAAACAGGAAAGGGGTTTCGAGCTGGGAGCTGGTCTTGCATCCCGGCTGTCCTGCCTCCCTCTTCTCCGGAGAGGCGCGTTGCTCTGAGCAGCTCGTCTGTCCGCTTACCACTCACGCACGACTCCTCGTGGCTGCCCTGCGCCCACGTGGCCTTCCAGTCCTCTTCCAACGCCCAGTCGCCAGCAGAGACTGCCCAGCTCAGCGCATGGACTGGGTCCTCTGACGTCAGACGTGCTCTCAGGTGACCGGGCAGACGCAGGCACAGACACATGCATTGGCCCGTGCCCGTCCTGGCTGTGGGGAGGACCGGTTGTCTAAGAAGGGGGTCTGGGCAACAAAGGCCTGTGTGAGCTATCCAAAGCCATGTCCACCACCCCAAAACAGTGGCCGAGAACAGCCACCACTGGTAAGTGCTCGTGAGCCGACGGGTCAGCTGGGCAGTCCTGCAGGTCGTGAGCCAATGGGTCAGCTAGTCAGTCCTGCAGGTCGTGAGCCGATGGGTCAGCTGGGCAGTCCTGCAGGTCGTGAGTCGGTGGGTCAGCTGGGCAGTCCTGCAGGTCATGAGCCGGTGGGTCAGCTGGGCAGTCCTGCAGGTCGTGAGCCGGTGGGTCAGCTGGGAAGTCCTGCAGGTCGTGAGCCGACGGGTCAGCTGGGCAGTCCTGCAGGTCATGAGCCGGTGGGTCAGCTGGGCAGTCCTGCGGGTCTGGGGAGGCTCAGCTGGTCTTGGCTGATCTTGCTGGGCTCCTTCATACACTGGGGTCAGCTGGCAGGTCAGCTGCAGATGGCCTGGCCTTCGATGGCCTCCCTCCCATGTCTCACCTCTCCACAGCTGTTATCTGAGGTGACAGAGGCGACAAGGCCATGTGTCTCTCACCACCCAGCCCACTAGCTGCAGTGTATTCACATGATTGTCCCAGAGTTTCCGTGAAGCCCACGCTGTCACAGCTCTTGGGGCCTCAGCTCCGCGTGGGTGCGCCACCATTTCTGCGACATGCTGTCAGCCAAAGCGAGTCACGGGCCACCTGCCCCAGTCGAGGGGTAGGAGAGGGAGCCCAGGCTGCTGAGAAGGGAGCTGCCATGTCACAGCGTGAAGCGTAGGCTGTAAGGAGGGGGAAGCTGGGGCCATGTGTGCGGGCACCCGAGCCCAGGCCAGCGGTCCTCACACGGCGTGTGGTCGGGAGGACAGCAGAGTCCTCTGAGCAGCAAAGGCAGGGGAAGCCAGGAAAGCCAGGTGGGTAGACGACAGGCCAGCCATCAACAGGCAGGGGGCTCCACTCTCCCCTGTGACCCCTGCTCTTCCCAGGAGGCTGGGCCCCCGTGAGGCTGGTGGACAGCCAAGGGAGCTGCGCGGGCCGCGTGGAAATCTTCTACCAGGGGGCCTGGGGGACCGTGTGCGACGATCTCTGGGACCTGCCAGCCGCCACCGTCGTCTGCAGGCAGCTGGGGTGCGGCTGGGCCGTTTCGGCCCCGGCGGAGGCCCGCTTCGGAGCAGGCTCCGGGAAGATCCTGCTGGATGACGTGCGCTGCCGGGGGCAGGAGCGGCACCTGGAAGAGTGTCTGCACCGCGGCTGGCTGGCCCACAACTGCGGGCACGGGGAGGACGCCGGCGCGGTCTGCTCAGGTAGCCCCTCCCCTCCCGGCCAGCCCGCGGGGCTCTTCCAGGGCAGCGCCTTTCCAAAGACGGTGTCCAGATAACGTGGGAAATGAAGCTCACGGCGGGTGTTTTCCCCTCTCTCACTTACAGGTGCCGAGTACTCGGCGGCCGTACCACCAGGTAGGGAGGGCAACGTCCCCCGGGCGGCTCAGCGAAGCCCTGGGGAAGCGGTTCTCCGGCGGGTGGGACCGAGCTGAGGAATCCCCCAACTGTCCAGTGGAGAGGTGGCCAGGGCCGTAGTGAGACCCACTCCCACCCGCTCTGCTCCGCTGTGCGTTCTGCCCACGGGAAGCAGGTCCCCGACGTCTCGGACCTGCACAGCGCTCACAGTCCATCACTTCTGAGGCTGCGGGGGATGGCCCTGAGAGACGGGTGGGGGCAGTTAAGATATGAGAGGCAGTTAAGGACACTTCCCGCCCAGGGGCAGACGGCTGGTGGCCAGACCTGGCTGAGGTCGAGGTGGCCCGATCCTGTTCCCATGCTCTCCTCGCCTCTGCCGGCTCCTGGTGCAGCCGGCCTCACAGAGCCTCCTTGCTGCTGGTTTTCCCACATGACACCCAGAGTGTCTCGTGCCAAGGGCTGTCTCTCCGTCATCAGCCCAGGTCCCTGACACCCTGCCTTTAGCCAGCTCTGGGTCCTGAGGGCACCAGGTCTAGTAACGCTGCGGTCGTTTCCCCCCCCCCCCCCCCTGCCCCCGGTTGTCAGCTCTGCCAGGCGGGACCGGATCGGCCCTGGGGGAGACTCTCCAGTGAGAGGTTCTGGGCCGAGTGTCACCGGTTGGACAGGTGGGGCATGAAGGATCCAGGGCACCCTTAGGTCCCGACTCACCGCCCCAGACAGCAGGGCAAAGACACCGAACCGGTGCCTCTTGCTGGTCTTGCCCGGAAGCCTGGTAACCCCAGACCCTCAGGTCTCAGGAACTGGCTGCAGGAGCCAGAATGTCGTGTCTTTCATTTGCTTAAACCCCCAATTTAAAAATATCTCATTCAGCCCTGGCCGGTTTGGCTCAGCGGTTAGAGCGCCAGCCCGCGGACCAAAGAGTCTTGGGTTCAGTTCCGGTCAAGGGCACGTACCTTGGTTGTGGTTTGTCCCTGGCCCTGGTCAGGGTCATACGGGAGGCAACCAGTCGATGTGTCCCTCTCACATCAATGTTTCTCTCTCTCTGTCTCTCCCTCCCATTCTATCTAAAAGTAAATGGAAAAATATCCTCAGGTGAGGATTAAAAATAATAATAATTATATATATATCATTCGGCCCTGGACTGGTTAGAGCGTCAGCCCATGGTCCGAGGGGTCGCAGGTTGAATTCCTGGTCAAGGGCACCTACCTGGTTTACAGGTTTGATACCCGGCCCCAGTTGGGGTCATGCAGGAGGCAACCGATCGATGTGTCTCTCTCACATTGATGTTTCTCTCTCTCCCCCGTCCTCCCTCTCTCCCTCCCTTCCTTCCACTCTCTCTAAAAAGCAATGAAAAAATATCCTCCAGTGAGGGTGAGGATTAACAAAACAAAACAAACATACATATACATATACATAGACATAGACATAGACATATACATATACATATACATATACATACACATACACATACACATATACATCACGTGTGTGTGCGACAAGAGAATGACGCGCCGATGTCTGGGAAGCCTCTGGACCAGCGTGGCTTCTCCCCCGCACGCTAATGCCCTCCCCGCTCTGGCCTCACGGGAGGCTGACCTCGGGGTGGCATGCGCAGACGGGGTGTGGGCCTCGGTGCCAACTGACCCTCCGCGTGACCTCTGTGTGTTGACAGGTCGCCCGCTGGCTGCCGTGGCAGGGACCATCGCTGCAGGTGAGACTTGGGTGAAAGTGTCTGAACTTTGACAAAGAAAAGGGAAAGTGTGTGAATGACAACAGGAGTGACCTGAGCGATGAGTGCCTGGAAAGCCGACGTACCTTTCTGCCGTCAGGAACACCTCGGTGCGGGGGCGTCATCACTCAGCCCTCCGGGGCCATCCGGAGCCCCCCGCAGGACGAGATACAGGATAACGAGACCTGCGTGTGGGAGATCAGGGCCGGCGCGTCGGAGCACGTGCTGCTGGCGTTTCCGTATCTGAAGTAAGTCCCCAGGCCCTCACTCAGGACACGGTGGGTTTGAGACTCCAGACAATTGTTTCCTGGGCTGGTTCTCACAACTAAAACCGTCCTTCATGTTTTTACGTTTTATTTTGAAGTAATTATGAACATACAGGAAGTTACAAAGATAACGGGTCCCATGTGCCCTTCCCCCGCACCCCCCTCGGTGGCAGCTCACTAAAACTGTAGAGCAACATCGAAAGCACGAACTTGACACGAGTACCCTGCTGTTAACTTGACGACAGACCTCCTGTTCAGTGTCCACCATTGTTCCCGTGGACGTGCGTGTGTGTGTGTGTGTGTGTGTGTGTGTGTGTGTGTGAGAGACAGATGGAGATGAAGACACAGTGTGTGTGTGTGTGTGTGTGTGTGTGTGTGAGAGACAGATGGAGATGAAGACACAGTGTGTGTGTGTGTGTGTGTGTGTGTGTGTGTGAGATAGATGGAGATGAAGACACAGTGTGTGTGTGTGTGTGTGTGTGTGAGAGAGACAGATGGAGATGAAGACACAGTGTGTGTGTGTGTGTGTGTGTGTGTGAGAGACAGATGGAGATGAAGACACAGTGTGTGTGTGTGTGTGTGTGTGAGACAGATGGAGATGAAGACACAGTGTGTGTGTGTGTGTGTGTGTGTGTGTGAGAGACAGATGGAGATGAAGACACAGTGTGTGTGTGTGTGTGTGTGAGAGAGAGACAGATGGAGATGAAGACACAGTGTGTGTGTGTGTGTGTGTGTGAGAGACAGATGGAGATGAAGACACAGTGTGTGTGTGTGTGTGTGTGTGAGAGAGACAGATGGAGATGAAGACACAGTGTGTGTGTGTGTGTGTGTGTGAGAGAGACAGATGGAGATGAAGACACAGTGTGTGTGTGTGTGTGTGTGTGTGAGAGACAGATGGAGATGAAGACACAGTGTGTGTGTGTGTGTGTGTGTGAGACAGATGGAGATGAAGACACAGTGTGTGTGTGTGTGTGTGTGTGTGAGACAGATGGAGATGAAGACACTGTGTGTGTGTGTGTGTGTGTGTGTGAGACAGATGGAGATGAAGACACAGTGTGTGTGTGTGTGTGTGTGAGACAGATGGAGATGAAGACACAGTGTGTGTGTGTGTGTGTGTGTGTGTGTGTGAGACAGATGGAGATGAAGATACAGTGTGTGTGTATTTCAGCCTGCTGGTCAAAGGTGCAGACTCCAGGGAACCCTGGACCTACTAAATCAGAAAATTTTAGATTTTAATGTCGTAGTCAAGGTTGATGTCCTCATAGACTGTCTTACGGAAATTACCCCCCCAGGAACAACTCAGTTATTTATTACTCTGGAATGTTGCTTAATCAAAATGTGACTTGGAACAAGGGCTCCTGGGGCGGAGGCGTGGACATGGGTTTGATGAAAGCTCAGGTGGCATCTGGACAAATCCTGGCAGCAAAAGACAGCCGCTGGCCAAGCAGATGGCTTCCCCAGGCCGGTGGGGCCGGGTGGACCTCCCACCCTCCAGGCAGGTTGCCGTCAGAAGCTTGTAAACGGCTCGATTGGAACCTGGGGCCACGTCCCGTACTGGCCGAGGGAGCCGTCTCTGCCCCCTTCTGCCGAGAAGATCACTGACCTGGGTTCACCAGCCCGGCCTTGGCCCCAGGCTGTGGGGCACCCTGCTGTCTCGGGTCTCAGCAGGGGTGCTCAGAGATTCAGCCTCCTCTTTCCTGTCCCAGTCCTTCTTGGAGAGAAAAAGTGAGATAAAAGGAATCCATCCTTCATGTGAATGACTGACAAGCTTTTCATCTGCCCCAACCTCTTTATGGTACCGACATGAGGGTCTGCCTCAGGCCCAGGGTCCTCCGGTGAGGAGACTGAGAGTCACCCACGCTGTTTCCTTCCCCAGCCTGGACTGCACCAATGAATATTTTGAAATCCTGGATGGTCCTCCGTCCTCGGCAAAGCCCCTGGGGCACCCCTGCTCTGGCTACTACCTCACCTACGCGTCCTCCTCCAGCTCCATGACCGTCAAGTACTTCCGAAGCTTCAACAACATCGGAAAAGTCTTCATTGCTTATTATTATTCTGAAACCAGAGGTAAGAATGGCGGTGAGGACCAAGAGCCGGGAGCCGGCCTGTCTGCGGGGGACCCGTTCTAGTCCCACCGCTGCTCTGGGACCTTGGGCAAGGGACTTGACTTCTCTGGGCCCAGTCCCGCCCCTGTAGGGTGGGGCGATAAGATAACCCTCCTGAAATGGCAGGAGAACTCATCACGGGACATCATAGATGCCCAGTGATTGGCAGCTGCCGCCCGGGCTGTGTGGCTTCGCACAAGCATCTCGGTACAGCCAGCTCGGGGAGAAGTCACTCTGAATAGGCCGGTGTGCGAGGACCTCCAGACGGTGGCGTGGTCCCAGCCTGAGAGGGGCTCATGCACACACAGGGGGAGTTCAAGACAGACACAGGCGATGCAGCTGGAGGACAGACAGGACATAGTGAATTAGGGCAAACAAATAGAATATTCTCCATGAAGGTGTGCATCTCAGCAAAGACATCCGGAGAGAGGAAGAGACTGGTGCAGTCTCCGGGAAAGTGTGGAGGAAAATGGAAACAGCCCGAGATTTGTCTTTCAACCTGGCTGGGCTGTGAGTAGAGAAACGGGCAGAGAGCGCAGCTGGGAGCCCCGCGGCACGCACAGGAGCCGTGAGCTGTGGCGGGAAGGCGGTGGAGTGCCACGAGGGCCCCGGGACGCGCAGTGTGCTCGAGGGCCCCGGGACGCGCAGTGTGCTTGAGGGCCCCGGGACGCGCAGTGTGCTCGAGGGCCCCGGGACGCGCAGTGTACTCAGGGCCCCGGGACGCGCAGTGTACTCAGAGCCCCGGGACACACAGTGTGCTCGAGGGCCCCGGGACGCGCAGTGTGCTCGAGGGCCCCGGGACGCGCAGTGTACTCAGGGCCCCGGGACGCGCAGTGTACTCGAGGACCCCGGGACATGCAGTGTACTCGAGGGCTCTGGGACGTGCAGTGTGCTCGAGGGCCCCGGGACGCGCAGTGTGCTCGAGGGCCCCGGGACGCGCAGTGTACTCAGGGCAGGCAGTGACAAGAGCCGTGATCAAGCAGCTGATGTTTACTGAACGCCTGTCACGAGCCAGGCAACACTGTAAGCCCTTTGCACGTGTAACCTTCTAAATCCTCACGCAAACCCAGGGTTCGTGCCCTTTCCCAGATGAGGAAACTGAGCTGGAGAGGTTCAGGAATTACGCCGAGGTCACTCGGTGACGGGTGCTGCTCTGTCCAGCACCGAGACAGGCTGAGATCATGGGTGGTTCTTCCAGCACCCACCTTGGCCAAGAGCCAGGCTGTTCAGAACAGTCTCCTTTTAGGGAGCACCAGGTGACTCGCTGAGCAGTGTGGGAACGTGCTGCAGACAGTGGAGATGCCCTGTGTCGCAGAGTAGTTCGGGGGAAGTCACCGTGATGGATGTTAAACAGTTATTGACTGATCGATTGGTTTTCTTAAGAGAGAGAGAGAGAGATTGATTTGTTGTTCCACTTATTGATACATACACTGGTTGCTTCTTGTTTGTGTCCTGACCGGGGAGCCAACCCACAACCTTGGCGTATGGGGCGACACTCTCACGGCCGGAGCCCTGGGCCAGGGCGGGTCAGACGAGTATTGACCACGCTTCCCTTGTGTTTGCAGGGCCGGCGTCCCAGACCCCACCTCCGATCAGTGAGTCACGTTTACTGTGTTACTTCATCTTCATTCCCAGTGCGTGTTGGTCCCCCTGTCCCCCTCCTGCACGGACCTTCCGTGGCTCAGGGACTGTCCACACCCGCACAGCATGACGCCCCTTCACAGTGGAACCACGTTACACGCACCAGCACCTGGCCACTGCATGTTGATCGCTGCTGGTGTGATCTCCTGTCAGAGCCAGTGAAGCACCCCAGATACTCCACAGCCAGATGGGGCAGGAGCCTCAGAGGACACGGCTGCTCCCCAGAAGGGCGGGTGGTGCGGCATTTCAGCGCAGAAAGGCACACTTTACCTGTCACATTTCCAGTGACGGGCAGAGAAAGGGAAGATTATTTCTGTTGGATCCCACACACTTAGGAACATCCAGACCCACCTGTAAAGGAAGCTGGACTTAGAGGTTACCTCTTGTGCAGGTGACAGGGAGGACGACTCTGCTTTGCCCTGGGTGGAGAGCTAACAGAAGCTGCTGTGCTGTGTCACCCAGATTCTCCCTTTTCTTTAAGAAGGTTTTCTTGTCTCCACAGCAACCCCAACAGCAACACCCACGGTGGTAACAGCAAGACCAGGTAAGCCCAGCAATGCATCCTCGTTACCAGGGGTCCTGTCCTCTTGGGACCTGCATCGTCCCTGCTTCGTGGGCAGGAACTGGACCGACTGCAAGTGGGTCATCTATTTGCCAACGGGCCCGTCGGCTCTTTCCAAACTTTTCAGCGCCGTTCCAAACTGCTGGCAGCTTTCGGCTCTAGCGTCCCAGAGGGGGCCAAGCTCATTTTTCAGAGCCTTTCCAGGTCATCAAACTCTGCCAGTGACCGGTGCCTTCTAGGGGGATACTATCTTTTCTCTGTATGGCCAGTTGTCAACCTCGCGGCCACGTCACTGTCAGACGTTTTCGAGGGGAGCCGCATCTCAGCGCCGACCCAGAGGCAGTGAGGGCGGAGATCAGGGAAGAAGGAAATAGTGAGCGGGGGAACCAGGAGACCTGGGTTCAGATCTGCTCCTTACCAGGTGTGAGACGGGTGAGGCACTTTGCTTCTCCAACTACCAGTCTCCTCACAGATACCCGTGGGATACCAGCGCTCTCCTGGGTTCCCGTAGAGGCGAGCACCTCACACAACCGCAAATCACTGTGCCCGTTGTTTGCACTCTTCTTCCGCCAGAGCAGACTGGCGCATCTCTCTGGCCCAATAGCTGCTGAGTTAATGGACGTTTTAGGCTAATATTTTGATAATCCTATTGATTGATCAGAGCTCCAGCCAGTTACTGACAAGTTACTGACCTTCCCCACGTTCTCCATCGCTGACGGCAGTGCAGGGCTGGGAGCTCAACCCGCTCAGGGGCAGTGTGCAGTGTCCCCAGACGGCAGTGACCACCAGGTCTCTGTCTGCAGGGGACTGGCCAGAGCTGCGGCTGGCGGGCGGCTCGGGTCGGTGCTCAGGACGTGTGGAGGTCCTCCACCAGGGCGCCTGGGGCACCGTGTGCGATGACCTGTGGGACCTGAGCGAAGCCGAGGTCGTGTGCCGGCAGCTGGGGTGCGGTTGGGCCGTGTCCGCCCCTGGGAAGGCCCACTTCGGCCCGGGCTCTGGGGACATCCTCCTGGACGACCTCCAGTGCGCTGGGGTGGAGCGCTACCTGGGCCAGTGTGCCCACGCGGGCTGGGCAGAGCACAACTGCGGCCACCACGAGGACGCTGGTGTCACCTGCTCAGGTAGCCTCTCCTTTTTCAGACAGTCACTCACAGTGCTTCCAGACCACCCTGCTAGAACTCAGAGTCAGCCAGGGACGAGAAGGGCCCCTCAACGTGGGGCATTTCGCTTTATCTCTTCTAACTTGGTTGAATATACAAGAGTTTAAGCATTCGCCTTTCGGACTAAAACCTCTAAACTTTGTAATGAGGTAGTAAGAACGCCCACAGGTGTGTGTGCTGAATGCAGACGTGTGCAAAGGTGTTTCACTGTGGGAATTTCTAAGGCGCTTATCCACAGGCCCTCCATTCAAAGGGGCAGCCGATGGAGTCAAGTTGGGGGGGACGTCAGGGCTGGACCTCAGAGCTGCTGCTAACACTCGCGGGGCATCGGGCCACATTTAGACTCAGTTTCTCCATCTGCAAAACCGGGGGGCTAGCTGCTCTCTTGCAGAACTGCTGAGGGTCCGAGCTCCCTTCTGGCAGGCGCTCCCACAGCGCCAGGCAACGTTCATGACCGGTGCTGCTGATCGCAACACCAAGGAACCAGGAAGCTTAGACGGCTCCTTTTAATTGCCTTGCAACCATTTTTTTTTTTTAATTTAAAAAATATATTTTTTCCTTTATTGGTTTTAGAGAGAGAGGGAGAGAGAGATAGAAACATTGATGAGAGAGAACATCAATTGGCCGCCTCCTGCATGGCCCCCACTGGGGATCGGACCCACAACCTGGGCATGTGCTCTGATCAGGAATTGAACTGGTGACCTCTTGGTGCAGGGTGGACTCCCAACCACTGAGCCCCACTGGCCGGATGCCTTGCGACCATTTTTAAAAACACTTTGGACTTAGGTATAAATAACTAGCTAGGACTAATGCAGTCATCTGAAGTGTCTGCTAATAACCCCCTCTGACAACGGATGGCTTTTAGTCATCCAGCAGCCGGAACGCCTGGTGTGACTTGGGAGAGCCGTGAGCACAGCTCGAGTGGCACTGTCACAGGGTTGCCTTGTGCGAAGCGGCTCCACTGTACGTGGGACCTGCTGCCTGTGACCTCTGACCTGAGGCACATGTGACAAGCACTGTCTTGTTTGCTTTGCATTCGTGCGCCATCCTCTTGCTTTGTGGGGTCTTGTTACGTGGTACGCATCTAGCCCAGTGACAACCTCATGGGCCATGTGTATTCCCACGTCTCCATGCTCTGGAGGGTGAGTGTCTGAATCGAGGTGCCCCGAAGACTCCCCACAGTGAAACTCATCTGCTACTTGCCGTCATATCGTCCCTGGTGTGCCCTTCCCGTCGGGCCGTCTGCACACAGGGCAGCTCAGGCCAGCCGCCGCACAGCGCACTCCCTCGGTCCACGGGGGAGCTGGGCTTCCTGGGATGCTGTCATTATTATTATTTTTTTTTTATCCTCACTCGAGGACTTTTTTTTTCCATTTTTGTTCAGATAGAGTGGGAGGGAGAGAGAGAGAGAGAGAGAAACATTGATGTGAGAGAGACACATCGAGTGGCTGCCTCCCGCACGACCCCAACCGGGGCCGGGGACAAACCACAACCGAGGTACATGCCCTTGGCCGGAATCGAACCCACGACTCATTGGTCCACGGGCCGATGCTCTAACCGCCGAGCCACACCGGCCAGGGCCCGGGATGGTGTTATTTAAAGGCACCAACTCCTCCTGTGTCCGATTAATAAACACTTAGAAGGATGTGATTAAAATCTTTGTCTTCAGTTACAAAGTCAGGATTTCTGAAACATGCTGACATAATGATTCTCTCCATGAACAGATGCTGAAGAGTCACTGCTCAGCAGTCCGGGTAGGTCACACTGTGGGTGGTTTGGGGAGGGATTTCATGGCAACTGTCTCGATTTGTCCTGGGTCTACTTCTCCTCCCAGCCCAGAGCTCAGCCTCTGTCCAAACCGCAGGGATTTTCTCACCATCGAGGTGCCATCTGAAAGTCTCCTTTAGAGTTCTTACTTTTGATTTTTCATGCGTGACGGGGCCGTGTGTGTGAGAGAGACCTGCAGGAACGAAATGGGGTGTCCGGATTTTTTGTAGATGTTTTTCCCTCTGGCTCGACGGCCTTTCCCCAGCTCCTTCCCGGACCAGCCCCTTCTCACCGATTTGAGAGGGTCTTCCCAGCCCATTCCCCCCTTGCCCCCCATGGGTCTCTTCTGGTAGAGCGCCTGTCCCTTCCCTTCGCTGCGCGTACCACGACGTGGCCCAGTGTGAGGACCCGTGTCCACGGCTGACTGCAGGCTTCCCGGGGCAGGAACCACGCTCTTTGGTTACAGCAGTGTCATCAATGTCTAACGTGAACAATGGTCAATCAGAACCATTGAAATGAATTAAACTGGCCAAAGACACCTGCAACGCAGGAACACAGGAGCAGCGTGAGGGACACGCCCCAGGCCCAAAGGCCCGCCTGCTCCTCCCCCATCCCGTGGTCCTGCTGATGGGCACCAGGTGGGCCTTCTGGGGACTCACACCATCTCTGTCTGCAGGGGACTGGCCAGAGCTGCGGCTGGCGGGCGGCTCGGGTCGGTGCTCAGGACGTGTGGAGGTCCTCCACCAGGGCGCCTGGGGCACCGTGTGCGATGACCTGTGGGACCTGAGTGAAGCCGAGGTCGTGTGCCGGCAGCTGGGGTGCGGTCGGGCCGTGTCCGCCCCTGGGAAGGCCCACTTCGGCCCGGGCTCTGGGGACATCCTCCTGGACAACCTCCAGTGCGCTGGGGTGGAGCGCTACCTGGGCCAGTGTGCCCACGCGGGCTGGGCAGAGCACAACTGCGGCCACCACGAGGACGCTGGTGTCACCTGCTCAGGTAGCCTCTCCCCTCTCAGGCAATGATTTCAGATGTTGTGGATGAAGGTCCTTTGAAACCATGCATCCCAGGTGGTATTTCCGTCCATCCGTCCGTCCGTCCATCTGTCCACATGATGCTCATTCTTTCATCAAACAATCCTTGAGCTTCCACTCTAGCCCTGGGCTCAGACACACCCCGCCATGGGCAGCCCCAGATCGCACATGGGAGGTCCCCAATGTTTGTGTGCACACCCCCCGCCCCGGAGCACAGCAAAGCAGAATCCAGGGCCCTTACCCCAGAGATATGACTAACTCCGTTTGGAAAGGGACTCTGGAGTCCTGGCTGGTTTGGCTTAGTGGATAGTGCGTTGACCCACGGACCAAAGGGTCTCAGGTTCAATTCCCGGTCAAGGCATGTACCTGGGTTATAAGTTCGATCTCCGACCCTGGCCAGGGTCGTGCGGGAGGCAACCAATCAATGTGTCTCTCTCACATCGATGTTTCTCTCTCTCCCTCTACCTCTCTCCCCTTCCTCCCTTTCACTCTATCTAAAAATCAATGGAAATATATCCTTGGGTAAAGATTAACAAAAAAAAAAAGAAAGAAAAGAGGCTCTGGAATCTGCGTTGTAACAAGTACTCCAGGCGATTCAGCCTCAGTGGGGCCACAGGGTAATCCAGCCCTGACTCCCCTGAAGCAGCCCAGCTGCTATGCCCTGCCCCTCGAGACCCAGGACCCTGCCAGGGGAGGGCTGGAGAGGCCGGGGACAGTCCTGGGGCTCTGGTCTCATACCCCAGAGACCATGGTCCTTTCCCTTCACGCCCACCCATGCCCCTGGTACCCCATGTCCTCCACACTTTGGATCCACTAAAGAGAGTGACCCATTGCCTCTCTTTATGCACCCAGATGCAGAAGAGCTGCCTCCTCCCACACCTCCAGGTAGGTCCATATTTTTTCCTAGTGCAAGCAACTTTATAGTAATAATAATGATAATAATAATGATATCAAATATGTATAAATGTTGAGAATCAGACCCTGTTCTGAGCTCTTTGCATTTATAACTCATTTAATCCCCACAATAACCCTTGAGGTAAGCACTTATTCCCATTTTCCAGATAGGTAAGTCAAGACAAGAAAGGTAGTAATGTACCCAGGACTAGCCAGTGGATTCAAACCCAAGCTGTTGGTGCTCCTGGGCACCAATCTCAATCCCACACTTGTCCACTGGCCCCAACTACACAAAGACCAGGCAGAGCTAGAGCAGAAATGGGGAGACATCATGCTCAGATTACTGTAATCCTCAAGACAATCCTGCAAAAAGGTATTTGATGTTATATTTTACAGAAGAAAAAAACTGAGACACAGAAAGGTTTTAAATCACTTTTCTGAGATGACTCAGCAAATTAATGGTAGAACCAAGTTTTGACACTGATCAGTCTTATTACACGCTCTTGGGACCTTATGACTTGTACTTGTTTTCAAAAATCTCATAACTTAAAGATCAAATGACATTCATTTGTAATAACAACCAAAGGTTAGGAAAAGCAGACCAACACAGGTGGTATAAATTCTGAAAGGATGCTGAAGGTTAATGAAAAGGCATTTCGTTTCATTGTAGCATCTGCAGCAGCCAGTGAAAGGGCGTTTCGTTTCATTGTAGCACCTGCAGCAGCCAGTGAAAGGGCGTTTCGTTTCATTGTAGCATCTGCAGCAGCCAGTGAAAGGGCGTTTCGTTTCATTGTAGCACCTGCAGCAGCCAGCAGCCTGCCAGGGTTTCTGCATAAATGAGTTTAGTTCATCGTCACAGCTGAGGAGCAGGGCGGTCAAGAAGCCAGCCCAAGAGAACTTGATTAGAAAGTGGCAGAGCTGGAATTTTCAAGCCCTCTCTCCTGCTCTTTGAACCACCTGGCTGTCCCCAGAGCCTCAGAGACCACACAGGTCCCAAGTCATTGGCAGAAGCATCTCTCTCGGGCACTTGCCTGGAGAAAACCTTGGTGTTCTGGGCATTCCTGGGGACGGCCAGCTTTGTGTGTTGGGGTCATGAGTGAGTGGGGCAGGGCTGTCTAAAGTTGAAGAGCCATGGTTAGGGTCAAGGGCAGCGGATATTCGAATGAACGTCCATCTGTAGTTTTCTCATTTCATGAAACTCAGCCGAGCTTAAAATGCCACAGATGGCAGGGAATGAAGAAGACCATGTTGAATGAAAGGTGCCATCAGATCATCATTGTTTTCTGCCCCTTTTTTTTCCTTTTAGGTCTTTCTACAGCTTCTCAGGATCACCTAACAGGTAATTGCTTGTTTTAAATGGAAACGGGAACTCCATGCTAAGAGAATCATCATACTAGATGCTGGCATCGTACTGGATGCTGGGCAGTGTGCCCGGGACAAAGCACAAAGAGACTGGCACCATGGCCAGGGCAATCAGGACCTCCGCTGGAGAGCCCCTGCGTCCTCACCACAGCCTGGCATCCGATTTAGCATCGGGCCATCTAATGCCTGGTAATACTGACTTTTTTAACTGAAGGAGCAGGCTGGGAAGGGGGCATGCAGATGTGCCCAAGTCCGAGCAGGCATGAGGGTGATAAGAGACTTGAAGAGAACGTGGCTCAGTCCTTCTGGCCACACTCAGCCTGCCTCCTTGGGGTAGAGTCCTGCAGAGGGCATCCACACGGGCACCAGTCCGTCATCCCTGCCACGTGTAGAGGTTTCGGGGAGTCCAAGGTCCAGGGATTTCAATGTCAGTCTGACCCACCCCGGTTATTACAACCCACAAATGCGATCAGCCATAGAGCTATCGATGGGGACGATTACAAGTGGGTCAGTGGGGACCAGAAAGAAGAAAATTGAGTGACAACAATTTAGGGACAGGTCAATAAAGCGCACTGTGTGTTCAAATCTTCTCTAAAATAGTTTGATGATTCCACATTTTCTGCTGTTTTGGGGGCAGGCTGCTTTAAATACATGCGTGTGTGTGTAGGTGTCTATCTGTATGAATAGGCCACGGATACAGAAGGATTAGATCTCGCTGTTATCTCATTCGGCCCTTATGAAACCAGAGCCCTGTGAGTTCCAGTCTCAGCAGATATGGAGTTAAAGAAAACAGTCTACCCAGGAAAAGTGAGGAGGAAGTACCTAGAAGGAGGTCCCCGTCACAAACTTCCAAACAGTCCACAGCAGTTCCAACCTCCTGTGTCCCCAGGTCAATAGACCACAAAATTGTTCTCGAGTCCCTTGTCGCCCAGACCTCTCGCCCAGGCACGTGAGCCTGTGTCTCCGGCTCTGCTTCCCAGTCTCACCCTGGCCGCTCCCAGCAAGGGTCCTCCCGCTCCAGACAGAGGGAGAGACAGTGAACACCCTGGACAGATCGCGCGTCTTCTGTGTCAGAGGGCAGCGGGGGAGGGAAGGCGGGACGCTCACACAGTCCTATTTCTGACTCATCAGAATTAGACGGAAGGGCTCTCCTTCCCAGGAGCCATTAGGTGAAGGACCTGCCCAGACAGCCTTGTGTGAGCCCCCCGGGGGCTGCTGCCCAACTGCACCAGCTCGGGCGGGGTGGGGGCGGGGCGGGGCCGGGGAACCGGCGCTTACTGAGGGCACACGGGTGACGCGTGCGGACACTCTGACGTTCTGCCTCCTGTTGTTCCAGGAGGAAGGGACTCCTGTGGAGGCGTCATCTCCAGCCTCTCTGGCTTATTTTCCAGTCCACGGTACCCAGACAACTACCCCACGGACACCCAGTGCGTCTGGGAGATCCGTGTGGACAAAACATTCCGCATAAGGCTCACGATTCCGAGTCTGAAGTAAGAAAACAACTGTTTAGGAAATGAGTCTATCTACATAACAATATCGGTCTGTGAAATCATAAAAGATATTTCCTTTAATGGGAAACCCTGAGGGGTGAAACTAGAAAGACACACAATTCTTTGTAAGCTGAAGCTTGGGTGCATTTTGTAGTGCTAGCCAACCAGTTCCTTCTAGTTTGAAAAATTCCGTAATTTATTACCCTATTTGTCAGAACCTTATTTTGGTAGTTTTCCTTTTGATGTGTTTTATTTCCAAAAATGCCACAAAAATCCTTCTCACCAGCTTTGCCCTGTTTACACTGGGTACCAATATTTATCCTCTTGGCCTTTCTTTTTCCTTTATTTAGATTTTAAACCAACAGTAGGAGGCTGTCCACACACACATGCGTCCACGCTGCGTCCACGCTGCAGCCACGGGCCCTGCCTCTTCTAAATGTTGCCACAAAGTCAAAGGAGACAGTGGATGCGTGGCCTCATTTCCAACATGGAGAGAATGAGTTTCCAAAGTCACTGCCATTTTTTATCCCCATGACATACGATAAGAGCTGGCACATTTTTAGTGTTAGCTGTGTGTCAGGCTCTGGACTGTGTGCTGGTCATCTTTGTCATATTCCAGCACCACTCAGCCCTAAGATAGATGTCCCTGTTGTCCCCATTGGAGATGAGGGCACGGAGGCTGAGAGAGGTTCACGAACTTGCCCACGGCGACCCCTCAGGTCTGTCTGAGGTCAGAGCCCCAGCTCTTCCCATCTGTACACAGAGCGTGGACGAGGCTCTCCTTCCCGCACACGCCACACGCCACGCTGTCCGCAGTAAACACTGGCGTGACCGCCGTCAGCACACACGGACTATTGTCAGATTGTGGAGTCAGACAAACCCGGGACAAAGATGGACCTCCAGAGTCTATCGGCATCAGCTGTCTCTCCCTTCAAAGTCACCCCCACACACACCCCTGCGACAGGATGGCCTCAGCGCAGATACTCTTCTCTATGGGGGTGGGCAAAAGTAGGCTTACAGCTGTCCATATAGCAAATAATACAACAATTAATAAACAAGAACATATACTGCCTCATGTACTCACAGCTGTAAACCTCTTTCGCCCACCCCGTATGCTGACATTTAATTTAAAAAAAATTTTGTTTTCTTGATTGATTTTAGAGAGAGAGGAAAGGAGAGGGAGAGAGAGATAGAAACATTGATGGGCCGCCTCCTCCATGACCCCCACTGGGGATCAGGCCCACAACCTGGGCATGTGCCCTGACCAGGAATCAAACTGGCGACCTCCTGGTGCATGGGTCGACGCTCAAGCACTGAGCCACACCGGCCGGGCTGCTGACATTAGTTTAAAATCATGTTCTTTCTCCCTGAGGATTTGGGTAGGAAAAATGTGAGATACAGAGGTAGAGAAATCTGGCTGGGATGTTAAGCACAGGCTGATCACTCGACTGCCGAGAATTTATTTGCAATGTTTGTTAGCGCTTTTGATGTTCCCTGTAGGTTGTGATTGGTTAAAATTATGACTTTAAAATTTCTATTTCTCAGTTGAAACTGTAAGTCTCACTTGTTCCTCAGACAAAGGGAATAAGAGTTCTGATAAGGCATCTGAAAAGCTTGATTGATATTTTATATATTCCTGCGCAATTTAAAACAGAATCCCAACATTTAAGCCTATGATTGTCACACTTCCTGAGCTTTAAGATCTAGGAGATTCTGGCGTGCCCTGCTGACCCTCCGCTTTGATCCCCCAGCCTGGAAGACGCCCTGGGGTGCCCCTACGACTCAGTCGAAATCTTCGACGGCCCCAGAATCACCTCGCTCTCCATAGGGAGGTTCTGTGCGCCCGTCCCTGTGATGTTTCTCTCCTCCTCGGACACCGTGACGGTGGTCTTCCGAAGCGACTCCATGACCACCAACACTGGCTTTTATGCTCTGTTCAGTGTGATTCCGAAGGATGAAGGAGAGTCGGGTAGGAAGCTTCAAGCAGTCCTTAAGAGACAGAACAGTTTTCTCACGGGAGGGACTTCCCTACTAGCAGATGCCTGGGGTGCATTTTTAAAAGGCCCTCAGCCTTCGTCCCATCAGCTCCCTGTAGCTGCTGGTTTCCCCGCTGAGTGCCACCCGGCAGCTGGAATAGGCGACGGTGTGTGTGAATGAGTGGGCTGCAGCCTCGGCGGGGGACAGCCCTGGGCTTGCCTGTCCCCCCTTACCCACCGCATGGGAACTGTCCGGGGTGCTGAAATCTAGAGGCCAAACTTGCCCGAAGAATCCACTTCTCTCCACCAGATGCCCCACCTCATACCCTAGACTCACCCAGATGAGAGGCCCGGGGAGTCTGTCAGCCGTGGCCCTACAGACTTTCATTCCAGAGCCAAGTCCAGGTTGAACCAGCAAGCCCACCGTGGGGTCTCTGGTGCTCAGGGACATCACGGGGAGCAGGAACCCCTGTGACTTCTTCAGAAAGCCCAGTAATAAGTCCCCAGCTGCAGTTCGAGGTAGGGGTGGGGGTAGGGACATGTTTCCTACTGGGTAAGGAAATGCCTCATATATTTGACCCTCAAAGACATGTTTGAGACCTTGCCTTGGGGAGGCTAAGACCTAACATTGGATATGCTGACCATTCACTGACTTAAGATCATTGCTCACTCATCCAACAATATTTGCCAAGGCCCTTGCATGTGCCAGGCCCAGTGGTTGGTGCTGGAGACACAGAGCAAACAGTACCACACCCTTCCCTCGTGGAGTTTACAGTACTGTGGGTGTGGTGAGTGTGGGAGGGTCAAGGCACAAGAAACGAGTGAATGAACAAGATGACTTGGGGAGAAATGAAGCCAGGGAAGAAAGATCCAGGCAGGACAGTAGAGAGTGCGTGGGCTGGAGGAGGTGCCCCGTGGATGGGGTGGAGTGCAGGGCTCCCTGAGGAGGTGACGCGTGAATAGCGACAACGAAGAGGCACCCCAAACAGAGAGAAAACCTAATGCAGAGGCGCTTGGGGAGGAAAGAGAAACAGAAAGAAGGGCAGTGTGGCAGAGCCTGTGGACAGCCAGGGATGGTTGTCCCTGGGGTGTGTCAAGGAGAGGGCAGGTGATTCCAGCTGGCGTAGCCATTCCCACTCTCTGCAGTCAGAGCCTCCCTGTGGCCCGGTGCCTCCCAGGCACTAAAACTACATCTATTCAAGCACTTACCAAGACACATCAAACAAAGTCGCTGGGAAGCCACTTCCCAGGTTACCCAGCATTGTGGCCCAGGGAACCACATGTCCGAACCTGCAGAAATCGTGGTGTGCTGGGCGCTTTCTAGGCTCGCTCTCATCGACGCGTCACCACAGCCCTCTAAGGTGCATGCTAGCAGAGTCCCCATTTTACAGATGTGGGAGGTGAGGCTGGGAGGCGAAGTAACTGGTCCGTCACACATCTAGGAAGCAGGAGAGCTGAGGTTCAAACCCTCCTCCATCTCACTCTTCAGCCCTTAAGCCCAACCTGTTAGGACATCAAGGCAGCCGTGAGGCTTTGTTCTTGCATTTATTTGCCTTAGCCACGAATGCAGGGGCTGGAAAGCCTTTCTACCTAAAACTTCCCAAACTCAAAAATCAACCCTGTTCTGTTTAGAAGACAGACCGGAGCTGCGGCTGGCGGGCGGCTCGGGTCGGTGCTCAGGACGTGTGGAGGTCCTCCACCAGGGCGCCTGGGGCACCGTGTGCGATGACCTGTGGGACCTGAACGAAGCCGAGGTCGTGTGCCGGCAGCTGGGGTGCGGCCGGGCCCTTGCTGCTCCTGGAAGGGCCCACTTCGGCCAGGGCTCCGGGAACATCCTCCTGGACGACATTCAGTGCTCAGGACACGAGAACCACCTCAGCCAGTGCCCCAGCTCCAGCTGGTCAGACCACAACTGTGGCCACCAAGAGGACGCTGGGGTCATCTGCTCAGGTAGCCCCCTCCCACGGCAGTTCCTTTCTGGTCTCCAGTGGCACCTTGGTGATGGGTGGTGTGCACAGAGCAGGGCCAAGTGAGCTAAGGACAGTGGCCCTACAGGTGCGTGTCCCTTGGCCAGGTTGACAGGGACCGCTGAGAGCCTGACACACACTCCAGGGCCATGCAAAGGGCAGGGCCTGTTCTCCGCAGCATCTCCCAACGCCCAAACACACTTCATTCTTGCTGGTGTGGCAGGAAGCCAGCCTGCTCGAGACCCGCCCACACTACAAAGTCACCACTTCTTTGTCTTCGTGGAACTTAGTTTAGCTTTCCTAACTTTACCTTTTTTTTAAAAAATTTTCTACAGAGAGAGGAAGGGAGAGGGAGAGAGAGAGAGAAACATCGATGAGAGAGAACATCGATTGGCCGCCTCCTGCACGCCCCCCACTGGGGATCAGGCCCACAACCTGGGCATGTGCCCTGACCGGGAATCGAACGGGGACCTCTCAGTCCATGGGTCGACGCTCAACCACTGAGCCACACCGGCCGGGCCTAACTTTACCTTTTTTTCATGCATGCAGATGCTGGGGACTGGGCTCCAGCTGTGACTCCTACACCCCCAGGTAGGTTGGACACAATATCTCTGCAGAGTGAATAAGTCTGACCTGTCCTGACCTAGACACTGGTGGGAAGTGACCTAGACACGAGAACCACCTGGGAGCTTTTAAAGTCCCCAGTGTCCGGGTGGCACCCTAGAGCAGTCACGTCAGAATCTCTAGGGTCCCCCCCAGTCGTCGGTTACATTCAAGCTTCCCACGGGGTCCTGATGTGCAGCCGGGGGCAAGAGCCAGGGGCTCAGACAGCGAACGGGGAGCTAGCTTCCCGGATGACAGCAGAGCGAGGAGGGGCAGGCTCAGTTGCTGGGTCCTAAGTGTGAAATGATGCCACGATGCTCAGCTGTTTCCTGACTTTCCTTGGTTTGGGTTTTTGCCGCTGTAATTCCTCAAGCTTCCAGACCACAGGGTAACTCTCTTCCAATGAAAGTAGCACCCGTAGAAGACGGGGTTGCTTTGGTAATCCACAGCAGCACCGTGGACAACTGCTGTCCCGGCTGCCCGGAGGGGAAGGAATTGGGGGGTCGGCGCCCTCGCGCGGGGCCTGGCAGGAAGCTGGGGAGAGCGCTCATGAAGTCCGGGCTGGACACCCACACCTGGGCGTACACGTCCATCCCATTTCCGGCTTACCCACAATCGTGTTAGGTCCTGCCTATCACTCACTCCTCTCGCCCTCCCTCCCCCCGTCGGGGGCGCCATCACATGCAGCCCCCACAGCTATGTCTCTGCCAGGCGGGCCATCCCTTTTGCGAGTCACTGTTGAGCTGGGAGGAATTCTGGCTTCTACGCCAGGGAAACGCAAACTGCGGACCCGAAAAAGCCACCCACGGTGCTCTCGTCTGTTCCCAGGAGGAAGTGGCTCTTGCGGGGCAGTCATGTCAAGTCTCTCGGGCTCCTTCTCCAGTCCTGGGTATCCCGCTAACTACCCCACGGACGTGCAGTGCGTGTGGGTGATACACTTGCCCGAGAAGTTCCACGCAGAGCTGACGATCCCAAGCCTGAAGTAAGCACTTGGCCTCTCTCTGCGTCAGATGCCCGCTTAGAGTCGCGTCCACGCCTTCCTCAGAGCGGTGGCATTTCTGTGTCTTAGTCCCTCCAGGCCGCTGCGCCCCAAATGCCATAAACTGGGCAGCTTGATCCACAATAGACATTTCTTTCTTACGTTTCTGGAGGCTGGGAAGTCCAAGGTCAGTGATTGGTGATTCGGTGTCTGGCGGGGACCATTTCCCCAGAGATGGGTGTCCTCTCCCTGTAATTTCACATGGCAGGGGGACGAGGGCGCTTTGTCGAGCCTCCTTACAAGGTCACTATTCCCATTCGTGAGGGCTCCACCCTCGTGACCGAATCACCTCCCCCCCGTCCCGCTTCCTGATACCACGTTGGAGGTTAGATTTCACATTATGAATTCTAGGGGGACACAAGCATTGGGGCCGATAGCTCCATGTGACAAATCCTTTTACACTTTAATTTTTTTTTTCTTTATTGATTTGAGAAAGAGAGGAAGGAAGAGGGAGAGAGAGATAGAAACATCAATGAGAGAGAACATTAACTGGCTGCCTCCTATATGCCCCCCGCTGGGGATCGGGCCCACAACCTGGGCATGTGCCCTGACTGGGAATTGAACCGGCGACCTCCTGGTGCATGGGTCGACACTCAACTACTGAGCCACACCGGCCGGGAGAATCCTTTTACATTTTAGGTGAAAATTGGTGTGGTCATCTGAGTTTAGGAGAGTCTTTTTTCCTTCTTATTGAATTTATTGGGGTGACCTTGGTTAACAAAATTGTACAGGTTAAACAATTCTACACCACATCATCAGTACACGGTGCCGTGTGTTCACCCCCAAGTCAAGTCTCCGTTCATCCCCACTTTCCCCCTCTGTACCCTCTCCCCTCCCCCCAAAGCACTGAGCTCAGCCTCCTATGCAGGCGGGGACTATCCCACAAGGATCCCTGACACCAGGCCGTGGAGCCCCAGCGAGGTGCCCCCCACACGGACCTCCCCCTGCACGCCCACAACTCCGCCTGCAGACAAGCTTCTTCCTCCGGCTGAACCCAGCTCTGTGCTCAGCCCGTTTCTGGCCTTCACTCTGCCCCATGATGCTCCACGAAACAAATCGATTCCCTCTCTCTGCATCTAAGACTTTTCTTCCACCAGTTAAACCGTCTCAGCTCACGCATTCTTCTCATCCTGTGCCCTGTACTTCCCAGTTCCTTCTCCAGCCATCACCCATTCGTAAAGGAAGTCTCCCTATTTTAGCGTGTATTTGTATGTATACATATTCCTACGCGCATACATACGCATGAGAAACTTTTTAACCAGAACATTACTTTTCCTAATAACATTTAACCCTGGTTTCATCTGTCCACACTGGATCGCATTGCATCTGGGTCGTTCTCTCTTCCTCTCATTGTTACGCTGTCTGCCCCAGACCCAGCCACAGCTTTATCTGGGGGCACTGCCCACAGCGGTCACGGATCTGAGTGGTAAATGCTGCCTTCAGATGTCAAGGGAGTAGGCGGTGAGGGATGGAGTCAGTGTATTAGGAGCGAAATGCGTTTATCATTCATTCATTCATCCATTATTTCCACACCTGCACTTACGGAAAGCCGTGTGGGGAGATTTTGTGCTAAATAGTTCCGATCTATTAAATTCACAGTTCTAATGTTTTGGGACACAGAGTACCATTTTATCACTTCTGGAAAACAGCTGTAATTTAGGACATAAAGTTAACGATTATTTGCTCCAGGCAGGACGCTTGGCTAGGTCTGGACGGTTTTGATGGTCCCAGTAGGGGTGCCACCGCCACCTGGTGGGTGGAGGCCAGGATGCCGCTAAGCATCCTGCAATGCCCAAGGCAGCCCCACCGCAGGGCAGTATCCAGCCTCAAAGGTCTGCAGTGCTGAGACAGAAATCCTGATTTGCACGAAGCTTGCCTCATTTTTTTCTGTTTCAGCTTCTATGGGGGTTTGCTTCACACTCGGTTTGTTTAAAACACAGCTAAATTTTAAGTGTGCTCTTTACCTTCTTGCTAAGTGAATTATGCCCTATTTTCTAGTGACATGATTTCTCAGGTTGCAGTGTCCCCTGTCACTGCCACACTGTGGTCACCTTACCTACAAATCACATGTAATCTTTATCTCACAAGAGTAAAACCTGGTTACTTTGAGGTCCTTGGCTCTTCCCTCCTGGGAGCAGGTGTGGTCGGCAACGAGCAGGTTTTCACGTTCCGTGGTTTGTGCACACGTGTAATTGCGCCCACGAGCCTGCACTGCGCAGTGAGCACTTGTAATACACGCCTCACAGCCCACGTACTGTTATTTAAATGCAAATGTGTGTATCTCACACTTTTGTCATGTGGGATACATGTTGACGTTCTTTAAATATATATTTGTTGAGCCCACTCTGCGCGGACCCTGGTCTAGGACTGGGCTGGTAGTGCTGAACAGACACAACCTCTGCCCTCATGCAGTGTGCGATTTAGACAGGGAGGCAGGTGTCCTCGAAGGAAACAGCAGCTCAGCGGACACTTGCAGCCAGTGAGAAGGCGGTAGGTGCCGTGAAGGAAATGCATGTGTGCATTCGTGTCTGGGAACCGGACGGCGAGTGATGGGAGCACAGGGAGCCCTGGGTGGATGGTGGGGCGGCCTCGCTGATCACCCAGGCGACACAGGACGCCATGGGGACACTTGTGTGAACCAGGCGGCTCGGGGCACGGAGGGGAGCAGTCCTGCTCAGCAGGCCTCGGGGCTTGACGGCCACCACCTTTCTCCTTGCTCTGGGCCTCGTGGGGTTTTACTCAGTGAGACCCGTGGACACGGGCCACCACCCTGGGCAGGGGCAGAGTTTGGATCAGGAGTCAGGGGAGACACTCAAGGTCGAGACGAAGATGCTGAGAGAGACGACGGCAAATTGGCAAATCGAGACGGCGGGGGCAGGGCTGAAGCAGAGCACGTGAGAGGGATGAAGGCCGCCTGGCCAGCCCACAGGGAGGGCGGGAGGCGGGCCCCAGCAGTGTGAGGGGCTACACCCACGTGGGGTGAGCTTGGAAGGAGGTGGCAGGCATGACGGCGGTGTCCGGCTGGATGTAAAGCAAACGATTTTATTTAAGACGCGTCTGCAGGTTTCCTCGAGTGACTGCCTTGCCTCCGCAGGTTGGAGGACCTCTACGGGTGCCCCCACGACTTCATCGACGTGTTCGACGGACGGCAAGTGGCCTCCCTCTCCATGGGCAGGTTCTGTGCCGGGGCCGAGCTCACGTTCCTCTCCTCTTCGAACATCATGACGGTGGTGTTCAGGAGCGACACGATGGCCACCAACATGGGGTTTTACGCTCTGTACAGAGCTGTTCAGCAAGATGAAAGAGAGAGCGGTGGGTATCCGACACGGACCTCGCAGGGACTGGATCTCATGTGTGTCCTTCCCCTTTAAGAGAAGAGAGGCGGAGTCCACCTTCATCAATGACAGCCTGAGGGACATCCTCTGACACTAACAGCCCCCAGCCCACCCCTCACCCCGCTCTGCCACTCACCCCCCTCTCCCTCCAGCAAACACGCGGGTCCTCAGAGCTTGCCCTGGCTGTGTGTGCGGACGGAGGACCCAATGGGGGCCTCGCTCCCCTCCAAAAGACAGGGACATGCCGTAGGCGAGTCCTTCTGGGACCAAACTATGTCCGACTGCGACTCCCAGCCCACCTGCCTCCAGCTGGATCCAGTGCAGACACCACCGGGACGTGTACACAGCAGGATGTGGGGGTGTTCGGGGCTCTCCGTGGGTTCTGCTTAGGGTCACCTGTCGTTTACCCTCCGCCCAGACACTCTGAGAAATGTGAAGGGTCTCTATAAAATAATTAATGGGCATTATCGGGTCGACATCGGCCGTGCACCAGGACCCTTCGGGCAAAGCTGGACAGAGGGGACCCTGTCTGAGTCTGACGGCCAGTGTGGGAAAGTGCCCGAGTGCTGGGCACTCTCTCTCTGCAGAAGGTCCTTGAGTTTGGGGACAGCACCACAGCTCAGAGCCCTTTTCCCTGTCCCCCAGGTCTGGCCCTGAGACTGGTGAGCGGCAGCCACAGGTGTGAGGGCCGGGTGGAGGTTTTCTACCGCGGCTCCTGGGGCACGGTGTGTGACGACAGCTGGGACCTGACCGACGTCCAGGTGGTGTGCCGGCAGCTGGGCTGCGGCGAGGCCCTGTCGGCTCGGGGCTCCTTCGACAGGGGCACCGGCCACATCCTGCTGGACGACGTTCGGTGCACGGGCAGCGAGGCCCAGCTGTGGCAGTGCGGGCACAGCGGGTGGTTCTCCCACAACTGCGGGCACCAGGAGGACGCCAGCGCCGTCTGCGCAGGTGAGCCGCGGCGCCCAGAGTCTCGCCCACCAGCAGGCTCGGGGAGGGAGGAGTCGGCACCGGCGGGAAGGGAGGCCTGGGCTTCGAGCCATCTCTCTAATCAAGAGCTAGTTCCCTTTCTCTTCCACTGTGTCCGCAAACGTTTCACGGTCCTGCCTTGGCGTCGTGGTGGTCACAGGGGCTCTGTCTTCAGACACCCCACTCCTGGAGCACGCCAGGGTGTCGGCAGCAGGCCCTCTCTCCTGCAGAGGAGTGGCAGCTGGTGAACAGGAGTGCCCGGCGCAGGCTCCACACTGAACCAGGCCTTGCTCTGTATTTGTGGGGTTTTTCCTAACCCTCACCCTTGGACAGGCTCTCATTGATTTGAGAGAGAGGAAGGGAGAGAGAGAAACATCAACGTGAGAGTGAAACACCAAACATCAGTCCCACATGTGCCCTGACTGGGGATCAGACCCACAGCCTGGCATGTACCCTGACCAGGAATCGAACCCATGACCTTGCCGTATACAGGACGATGCTCCAACCAACTGAGCCACACCGGCTGGGGCCCAGTGCGTGTCTTGTGTCCTCTACACAATCTCCAGTAGAGATTATTAGCTCCTTGTTTCATTGACAAGGCAACGGAGGCATAGCCGGGATCCCACGCAGGCCGTGCTCGTAGGTCTCCCCTCCCACGGCCCCGTGAGGGACGGAGTGCAACTCGGATCCAAACGTCCTTCAGCCCCGTCACCGAGCAAAGGCGGATAGACGCCTATTTTTGATGTCAGTGGTCCCAGCAGCCAGACGAGCCCTCGTGAGACGGGAAAGCCAGTGGGCACGAGTGTGGGCTGCCACCCTGTAACCTGCAGGGAAGTGTTCGATGAGACACTTCCCACTGCCCCCGTAGGATGTGTTTGATCCCGACAGAAAGTGCCTGGTTTTCTTTCCCGAAGGACGTGACTGTCTCAGGGCCTCAGCCCATCTCTCTTGTGCCTTTCGCAGGTGTCGACGGCAGGCCCGCAGCGGGACCCACAGGTAGGGCTTCCGTCCGGTCCAACCCGCCCCAGTGCCCCACGGGTGTGAATTCCCGCTATTCTTTAATCCTGGGATTGCAGCCCAATCAAGTTACATTCTCTGTTGCTAATTAACCAGAGCAACGGAGCTCGTTAGCTTTGACAAAACGGTGGGGCTGGGGAGCCACAGCGGGGAGGGAGAGAGGAGGGAGGGACGGAGAGTTCGGATCGGGGTTCCGAGTCAGGTCTGCTGGGAGCAGGGGCTGAGAACTTACAGGGATGGCCATTCCCTGGACTCTGTGCTGAGCAGAAGTAGAACCCCGGGTCAGCCCTCACCGAGTTGCATCCAGCTTCAGCCGTCTGCACCTGCGGTGGCAAAGGTCCGACCTCAAAGAGCCAGAGTCACCTCTGTGCCCCGGGCGCAGAGAAATCACAGCTCCGCGTGGCAATGCTTTCGAGCATTTTAAAGGGGTATTCTGGATAAAAGTGCTCGCTCACGGTATCCTTTTTTCTCTGTGTATTTTCAGGCTCAACTGCTGACGGCCCCCCTCCAGGTACCTTTTGTCTTTATTTAAACCCTCCCCGTGGTTTCTCTTGGCTTGGCTTTCGATTTCAGCGCGTCTGGTACCTAGAGGCCTTCCTTCCTTTTCCAAGTGGGCATCTGCGCAGGGAGGCCTTTAACAGGCGCCGCGAGCTGGGTGTTTGAGCAGCCTTGGCCCCGGCTTCAGCTCGGATGTGTCTCCGAGCCGAGGGGCCTCCTGCCGCAGGCTGGTCCGCACGCACTGTGCCGAGAAAAGACGCTCCGGTTTGCCCCGTCTGTGCGTCCTTTGCATTGAAACGCATGCTGAGACCTGTGTGTTGTGGGTTTGTAAAGCCCTTCCAAACCTGTGTCGCGACCGTGTCTTCTCAGAGCAGCCCTGTAACTCAGCAGGACACACGGAATGGTCTTACTGACAGACAGCAGAGTTGGAAACTCAGAGAGGCCGCCAATGTTTGGGCTTCTGGCCAAATCAGCCCTAGAACAAGTTCTGACTTCTGTCCTCACTCCATCCCCTCTTGACCCCTCTGAAAACACCAGCAGTGCCCTGGCCAGTGTGGGTCAGTTGGTTGGGCACTGTCCCATGCACCGAGAGTTTGCTGGTTCGATTCCCAGTGGGGGCACACGCTCGCGTCGCAGCCTCGATCCCCAATAGGGGGCGTGCAGGAGGCGGCTGGTCAATGTTTTGCTCTCACATTAGTGTTTCTTGCTCTTCCTCTCCCTCTCCCTCCCTCTCTCTCTAAAAATCTATTTTAAAAGATAAAATAATATAATAAAAGTACCAGCAGAGGTCAGCACCCTCCTGATGGAGTCTCTTCACCGTTTCTTGCAGATGAAAATGTCCACTGTGGTGGTCTGCTCACAGATGCTTCGGGCTCCTTCTCCAGCCCCTGGTACCCTAAAAAGTACCCCACAAACGTGGTGTGCACCTGGGACATAGAAGTGGACGCCGGGGCTCATGTCAAACTTACGTTTGACGTGATGGAGTGAGTCAAACTTCCGGTCTTTGCTTTCCTGTCTAGTAGGTTGTTCAGTTCCACACTCACCCCCCCCCCAAAAAAACCAACTTCCATATGTAATTCTCAAAGGTGAGGTTAGCCTTGGGGTCCCATCTGGTGGTAGTGGTCAAAATGTGAATACGCAGCCCTTTTAACCCAGCAGTGCCAGTTCCAGGGATCTGGTCTCGAGATCAGTCTCAGGGCCCCAAGGAGCCACCAGGTGGGAAATGGGCGGCCCTGGCCGGTGTCGGGTGCGTTGCAGCGGACGGTCCTGCAGGAACACGGGCCACAGCACCTTGGCTGCCGTTTGCACGCAGACTGAGGACGAAGAAGCGGTTCCTCTGGCTGCTTCTGGAAGGGCATGAAGTGAGAGGAGACGAGTCAGGGTGGGAGAAGAATGTGCTTCTCACCAAAACACTTGCCAAAACTACTTGCCCTTGTAATGTATATTCAGAAAATACAAGGGAATGAAAACGTTAAAAATTAGAACAGAAAGATACGTACGGCCGACATCAGCAGGGTCTTCATTTCCTTCAACCTGTGTGAAGAGAGGTAGGGTCCAGACAGCTGTTCCAGAACCTTCCCTGAACTGCTGGGCGGCGCCGACTGGGAAAGCCCGGGTGCGAGGCTGAGGGACCTCGTTCCTTTACAGGCTGGAAAACTTCTACGGCTGCCCCTACGACTTCGTCGAAATCTTCGATGGCCCCCAAAGCCAGTCTTTCTCTCTGGGGAGGTTCTGTTCCAGTGTGACCCCAATATTCACCTCCTCCTCCAACCGCCTGACCGTGGTCTTCCGCAGCGACGCCATCGTCACCAGCGTTGGCTTCCATGCCGCCTACGAGTCACTGGTGCGAGAGGAGAGCACAGGTAGGTCCTCGGGCCTCAGCCCCGGGCCCTGCGGACAGTGACAACGAGCTTGGACTCTGTGCCCGGGGACTGGACTGGGAAGGGGTTCCCTTGCTCCTTCGTTTATCCCAACACTGCCTGGAGGAAGTGGGGAGCCCCCTCCATGCCTCGGAGCACCGCTCCCCTGCACCTTGATATCAGAGCGCCCTCTGCTGAGACGTGCCGGCTGCCACTGGCGTCGGGCCTATCCATCAAACTGCCAGTCCTTCTGTCCCACCTGCCTGAGACCGTGTTCCTGACCGGGCTAGGGGCCCCCTGGTGCGTCCCTGGTGCGCACACTTCACACAGGGGCTCCTTTGGCCTCTGTCAAGGAGACAGTCCTATCTGGGGAAAAAGCTTTAAAACAGTCCCACTGACCTGAGCGACCGTCCGCTCTAATCCACGTAGCTCCCTCCCCCGGTGAGAACCATGTCCTCCGAAGCCGGTCCGCTCAGAGGGAACGCCAGTCTTCCTCCAGGGCAGTGACAAGGGGCAATGCCCACTGCGGTGACGGGGTCTCTGCCTTTCCAGGGGTGGCCCTCCGACTGAGCGGTGGCGGTCACCGGTGCGAGGGCCGCGTGGAGCTGCACTACAATGGCAGCTGGGGGACCGTGTGTGACGACAGCTGGGACCTGCGCGATGCCCAGGTGGTGTGCAGGCAGCTGGCCTGTGGCGGGGCTGTGGCGGCCCCCGGGAGGGCGCATTTCAGCGGAGGCCAGGGCCCCATCACCCTGGACGACGTGGAGTGCGTGGGGACCGAGGACGCACTCTGGCAATGCCTGCACGGCGGCTGGCTCTCCCACAACTGTGGCCACCACGAGGACGCCGGTGTCATCTGCTCAGGTGAGCCTGATACTTAGGCAGGGGGTGGGAGAATGACACCCCACTGGACTGTCCTTCGGCCGCAGTTTCCCAAATGTCAGCCATACAGGGGTCCCCACACGACCCCACCACACCACCTACCGCCCACATTATAATTGTCTTAAGACTTCTCTTTACAAGGACTCTTCCTCTCTCACTTAAAAGAACTCACTCACAAGGATACTTTGTATCACCACCATAAACCGAAAGCAGGATCCCTTGCCGTCAATAGACAATACGCAAAAATAAATTCAGCAGCAGTAAAACAGCGTTAAAATGTTTAAAAATTAAAATACAGCAGACTATCTTATCCAATCAATTCATGCCTTGTATATCTGAAAATGTCCTCATTTAGATCAAACTAAATGTAAACTTTTACATTTTAATGCAATAAGTATGTAACTCTTAAAATAGGAAATGTACCACCTCAAGTGATCTCACATCCCACCAGCGGTGGGTCAGGGCCCTGGGAACATCTTTGGTTCAACCCCTGCTCCCAGTTGAGTTTCTGCAAATAAGTTTGGTAGTTGGAGTCGAAAGCCCCATTTATCTCCACATCCTTCTGGGTTTGGCTAGGAAGAGGCAAACCGGCTGATCAGCCAGACCTGGCCACAAGGACCAGGATGAAGGGCAAGCAGGAGTGGGGACACTGGAAGGTTCTGAGCAGACAGAAGTCAAGGGACAGAAGCAATGCTGTGAGCAAAGCAGGAGCTGCAGCCATGCCGAGTGTGACGTCATGCCGGGTGTGACATCACGCAGGGTGTGACATTGTGCCAGCTGTGACATCATGCCGGGTGTGACATCATGCAGGGTGTGACATCATGCAGGGTGTGACATCATGCTGGGTGTGACATCATGCAGGGTGTGACATCATGCCAGGTATGACATCATGCCAGCTGTGATATCATGCCGGGTGTGACATCATGCAGGGTGTGACATCATGCCAGCTGTGACATCATACTGGATGTGACATCATGCCGGGTGTGACATCATGCAGGGTGTGACATCGTGCCAGCTGTGACATCAAGCCAGGTGTGACATCAGAACCAGGGCTGGGCCTTAGAGAGCAGAGGGGGTGGAAGCAGGGCCCTGGGCAGAGTGATGGGTAGTGGGTCAGGGGTGACGGAAGCTCTGAGTTCCTTCCTCACGAGCCCTGGAGCTCCTGGTCCCGCTCCATGCCCACTCCCTTCCGCTCCCTTCTGCTCCCTGCCAGCACTGAAGTTGCCAAGGTATGCCCTTGGGAAAACGTGGTTCTGCCCTTTGGAAACTGACATTTACTCTGGGAGGTGAGACACACGCACCCAGGAAGAAGGAAAAGAGCAAAGCAAGACAGGTGATACACCCTCGATGACCATCACCGTGGCCATAGTTTGCCAAAAAAAAAGTGTTTTAAATCACAAAATGACGTTGCAGTGTCCGGCGGCAGAACAGAAATGAAAGCTAAGACCCAAGACATCCGGTGGCTGTAACCATGGTAACAGGGCAGTTCTCAGATCCCAGACTGGGTGCAGTTTCTCTCCACAGACACGGACCTTCCTGATCCAAACAAGCAAGCTGACGTCTCAGGGTTCAGAATGGGGGGCGAGACCTGCCCTCACCTTCTGATTGTTTTTTGCAGCCTCCCTGCCTTCCTCAACACCGCCAGCCTGGGGGAGCCGCCCGCCTCCAGGTAACTTCACCTGCTCTTAACTACCCCTCTGTGACTTGCTTTGACAGAGGCCCCTGGGGTGTTAGGGGGTGCTTTGGGGCCAGATGCCCAGGACTGGTCGTCCTCGCGCCACAGGGCCCCGAGGGAATGTCGGCGCTGCTCGGGCCTGGGCTTCCTCCTCTGGCCCAGGACGAGGCGGCCACCGCATTTGCTTCCTGAGGCCGCGTGGGACTCAGCGATGTCTGGGCAGAGGGCCAGGGCCACGTGGCCACGCGTGGCACTCTAGAAGTCAGCCAGGCCCTGACGTCTGCCCGCTGCTCTCCGCCCCACGGAACTGTGACGGATGAAGGAGCCGGAACGCCGCTGCTTAGCGTTTCCCGGACTCTGAGACTGGCCAGTTGTCACATTTCCAGTGGTCGGCTGCTTTTCCATGGCGGTTCTCTAAGAGTGAGATGCAAGGTGCACAGGAGAGTTGGGGGAAGAGAAACACCCCAGACCGTCAGAGGAAGCATTGGCGGACATTGCGCTAACAGCAGCGACCCCGACGGTGCTTTGACTTAAAATGCATCTTTTTAAAAAGTGCATCTCTCCAGCTCCATGCTTTGACCTCCTTGAGCTTGTAGCACTTGGCGGAGGACACACCAGTGGGTGATGCTCCCCACGGAAAAAGCACCGGGGAGGGAATCATTTGGACTCAGAGCCTGTGGGCGACTCGAAAGGCAGAGAGCCCACCGACAGCTGACGGAGAGTTCAACGTGTTTGGCACCTGAGATGTATAATTTTCGTCTTTCTTCTCTGTCTGTCCTTAGCATCTTCTCCAAAGCCAACAGAGGTGCCTGCGTCTACAGGTAACCTTTCTCTCCAGTGGCCTTCCCTGGGCAGGGTTTCGGCTCAGAAAGCCTCTGGCATTGCTGTGGGAGAAAGTGTCCCCACTGGGACTGCCCCCCCTTGGCCACAGGCCCCGCAAGGCCGCAGCGGGAGGAAGGCTGGTGATGTCTCAGTTCACCCAGGAAGTCTGCGGTTGGGAAGTGAGGGACAGAAGGTGTGGGATGCTGAATGGCTGATGGGGGCCGGTTAGAAGCCGACGCCTAGGAAGGTGAATGGGGGTACCCGCTGACCCCAAATCTCTACCCATTTCTGCCGTGAGCTCACCTGGGCTGTGTTCTGAGCATGTCAGTCGCTACCCTTCTTTGTAACTGCCCTTCGGACGTGAGCATCAGCCTGTAATGACGGCCCAGAATGTCCACAGACGTCACTGTGCCTGAGCCTAGAACGGCGTCGATGGGAACGATGCTCTGTCATTTGATGGACGTGTGCAAGGACGTAGCCCAGTTAGAGTGTGCATGACGGGTTCTCGTGACGAAGCCCCAAACCCTGTGGGTGTCAGCGGAGGCTTCCCGGCGCACACTGATAGAGAGGGCGCAGCTGTGCTGGGGCAGGTCGCTGGGCCAGCTGCTAAGGGCAAACGGCTTCTGCACCAACGGTGACCTTGAAATCCACACTGAGTAATACCCAAGGCGAAAGCAATGAAACGCAATGCCACACAGTGAAGGGGGAGGGGGGTATCCACGCCGGGGCGCAGTTTCCCGGGACCTGGGCCCCTTGCGGCCACCGTTCTGGATGAGTCCTGATGGAGGTCGTCACTTGGACTGTCCACCAAGGTCTGGGCCTGCAGCTGGGGAATGGGTCAAGCAGGTGCGAGGGCTGAGTGGAAGTCGACCACGCCGACACGTGGTCCGTGGAGGATGCCCCTGTGGTCTGCACTGTGTCTGCCCTCCGGGGGCCAGCTTCCATCCGGGGGCGGGCCAGGTGCTATCCCACACCTGGCTGTAAAGCCCCAGGGGACAGCCCCGGGTGCTAGAAAGAGCTGTTAACTCGGGCTTGTCAACCACCTTTTAACTGCGACAGCATCTCTGAGCCTGGCCACCCTCCTGCTCCCTCTGCCTCTGCGGGGTCTGCAGCAGCCGAACATCCCGGTGTCTGTGGGTCACATGGATTCATCTGCTGTTGGTGACTCGCCATCTGGAGCAGGGTCTCCCTCACCAGCCTGCACTCTCCTTGCACCCGCTCTGAACACCAGGCCCCGCCAGCCTTCCAGAACAGGAAGACCCTGGGCTGCTTCCTGTCCTCCCAGGCCCCGCTCCTTCTGCCCTGGGTGCTCCCAGGTTGACCTGTCGCCCCTTCCACACATAAGATCTGCATGTCAGCAGGACCCTAGATACCAGCTCTTGACCCAAAGCGATGGTTCGTGCAGAAGAGGCCGAGCAGACAGGGGGCAGAAGGGCCCAGGGGCGGGGGCCCAGGGCAGGAGCCGTTTCTCCACCTGAAGCCTCACCTGGGACCCAGGAGGCTGAACTCGGGTTCCAGTGCGCCCCAGGCCTGCGGGTCACATCCGCACAATCCCACGTCGATCTTCTTTCTTTCGTTTTCTTATTCGTAATCAGAATAATGTGTACACCTTTAGGAGCCACGTCACACTGCCAACGGCAGCTATTTGGTTGGGGGGCGGAAGGGGCTTCGTGAAGGCAAACTCGTGCGAGCGGTTTCGCCGGTGTCGAGAAGAGTGTGAACGTCCGTTGTATGTTTGGAATGTGCTCATGGTGACCGTTTCTCTTTCCAGGCACAGTCTCTTCGTCTCCTGGGGAGCAGCCGCACAGTTTCCACCCACTAGGTACTTTTTCCATTGTTACATCTCGTAACTATGTTTCCTAGGCTGGGTCCTGCCGTTTGGGGCCAACCGAAATGTAGCCAGCGTTATATTCACGGCCCTGGTGCTGCAGGAAATGGTCGTGTGCTCCTTGGGGGCAAGCTGGCAAGACGGTGGGTTTTCCTCGCGTGGATTCTCCTTTCCGAGGAGAGTCCGTCACCCCCCACCCTCGTGGCATCACTGGAAGGCCTGTCGTGCAGTTGTGGGCCCTTCTCGAGGGGACCCCTTGAACCCGCCCCATCTCTGCAGCTCAGAATCTGAGAATCACCTTCTGCTTTGGGTTCGGAGTCGGTTCACTTGGCCAGTTCCTTACCCTCGCCAGTAGCAGCACCATCCTTCCTCCCCGGGCCGTGCCAACCCTGACCTCCTCCACCCTCCTCCATAAACACCTTATCATGTTTACATTCAAGGAAAGTGAAATTAACTCTGTTCTGAGAATTTCTTCTTGCTCTTTGAGAGACCTGGGTTGGAAATGCAGTCTGCCGCCCAGGCGTCCAGCCGGATGGGTCTGAATTTTTGGAGATGCCTAGAAAACGCCACCCAGACGAGGGTGACAGCAGGGATTTCTAGGGGCACAGGTCTCTCCAGAGCCAGGGTGTGGCCGGGATTCCTGGAGAGAACCTACCCAGTGAGGAAAAGCTTGTAGTTTGTGCTAAATGTCAGATCCAAGAGCCGTCATCTGTCCCCTCCGTACATGTCATTCCCGGGGAACGGGTGCTGCCGATGGGCGAACGGCAGACGGGGTGGATTCTCCAGCCAGAAGGCGGGCGCACTGGAGAGTCGGGGGAGCCTTCTCAGGCCCGCCTGGCTCGGGGTCCCTGCAGACCTGCCCGTGGTGAGGCTGGCGGCCGGGAGGAGCCGGTGTGAGGGCCGCGTGGAGGTCCACCACAACAGCACCTGGGGGACCGTGTGCGACGACCTCTGGGGCCTGCCCGCCGCCCAGGTGGTGTGCCAGCAGCTGGGCTGTGGGGTGGCCCTGGCGGCCCCGAGGAGCAGTCTGTTTGGTGACGGCTCTGGCCCCATCTTCCTGGATGATGTGTGGTGCATGGGCAACGAGACCAGCCCGGGCCACTGCCACCACCTCGGCCTGTCCGTCCACAACTGTGGGCATCATGAGGACGCTGGAGCCGTCTGCGCAGGTACCCGAGCTCCCCTCCTAAGCAGCAGGGCCGGATCTGCCAGGCAGGCCAACCCTGGAAGCCTGGGGTCCCAGATCAAGTTAATGCACTGTCCCAGTGTGCCTAGAATTGTCCCAGTTTTAGTACTGGGAACTCCTCAGACTTAGGCAAGCCAGGCCCTTGGTCACACAGTCTCAGGGGTGCCTGATGTCACAGCTTGTCCCCTGGCCTAAAGCAGGGACAAGATCCTGCGAGCAAACACTGGGACCCAGGGCGCTGTGCCCCCCTCGGGAAGGGGTGCAGTTCCGGGGTGCCTCTCTCTGTGTGTCGATGTCCTAGGTTCCTCGGGAAGCTGTTGCTCAGAGAGGGCCGTGTGGCTTGTTGATGGCCCGAGTTGGGGGTTTCTAGCCCCTGGGGCAATTTTACGCAACCACTGGAAAAAGCTGAAGGAACATGCTAAAACCTTGTTTCGTTACCTTTTGTGACTGAGTAACTTAGGCAACAAACACCACGTCACCCCACCCCGCTGCCGCTGCGGCAGCCCAGGGCACCCCCTTCCTCCAGGGCACCCCCTTCCTCCAGGGCACCCCTTCCTCCAGGGCCCGTGGCGGTGAGGGTCCGATGGGCTGAAAGTGGAAACAAGGGCGAAGATACTTCTGTAGTTCCGTCGTTTTTAAATCGGAAGCATGTGGGATGTTTCCAAGAAGTCACGGTGCCCCTGGTGAATCGGACTTAAAATGGCATTGGGCACTCGGCTCCTCCCTGGAGAAACTCAGACGGATGCTTCCAGTTAGTGTCCAAAAGCCAGGGGCTCGCCCCAGGGGGAAGGTGGTTCAGAGACCACCCGGTTTGGAACTGGAATCTGAAATGCTGACCTGCCGTGACGGTGCCACCTTCGCCAGGATGTCCTGGCCACCTCACTGGCCCACTCCGCTCGTGGCCGTGAGCATCTGTAAACCCGCTCACGGGAAGGCCTTGGGCTTTCTCCTCCAGCTCCCGAAACGGCCCCGGACTCAGCAGACTCAGCGGACTCAGCAGAATCAGCGGAATCAGCGGACTCAGCGGACTCAGCAGAATCAGCGGAATCAGCGGACTCAGCAGAATCGGTGGACTCAGCGGACTCAGCGGACTCAGCCGCGGCAGCTGGTAACCCTTTCACTGTCTCTTTCCCAGCCCCTGGTGGCTGAATCTTTGTAGGCCCCCCGAGGCGGTAGCCAGCGCAATGGCAGTGCCCGCCTGGACTGGTGCCTCCCAGGACTGAGAAAGCACAGGGCCGGTGTGGAGGCGGGGTCACCGGCACAGGAGGGGTCACCGGCACAGGTGGCCGCTTGCCTAGCCTCTGGCGCTCCCCAAATTTTTTTACTTTGAATCTGGGCCAACGGACACGTTCGGCCGAAAGGAAATAATGGAAAATTGAGTTTGACGTATTCCGACGTTGTTGCTGTCTGATGACCGGCTCTAGACTGGGGCTCATCTGACCCGTGCGTTGACCGTGTCCAAGGAGGGCAATGACGGAGCAGAAAGCACAGAGTAGGAAACAGTCTGGAAAAGCCAGTCGCTGCGTTTGTGAGCACTGACTGACATTCCTGTGGGGCCTGGAAAAGGAAGCGAGGGGCTCCCCAGGGCGGATTCGGGGTTTATTGTGAGAGATAGAGTCCCACTAGGAAGCACGGGCCAGAATTGCCGATCACACTCTAGCAACCCTGGGTGTCCCGCAGACCTGCCCATCATCAGGTTGGTGCACGGGGGGAGCCGCTGTGAAGGGCGCGTCGAAGTCTACCATGATGGCACGTGGGGGACAGTGTGTGACGACCTCTGGGGCATCCACGCTGTCCACGTGGTGTGCCGGCAGCTGGACTGTGGGGAGGGCGTCAGCGCCCTGGGGAACGGCCACTTTGGGGAGGGCACGGGGAGCATCCTCCTGGACACTGTGCAGTGCCAGGGCAACGAGACCATGCTGGGCCAGTGCCGGCACCTGGGCTTGTCCGTCCACGACTGCGGCCACCAGGAGGACGCTGGTGTCATTTGCTCAGGTACTCACGCTTGGTTTCTCCTGAGACCGCAGGGAGTCGGTGCTGCTCTGCCAACCAGGCACCGTTCCCCACCTCCTGCATCCGAATCTCTGTTTCGGTCTCATCAGGAAAACGTTCTTATTTTTAGAGAGGAAGGGAGATAGAGACAGAAGCATGGATGTGAGAGAGAAACATCGACCAGCTGCCTCCTGCACGCCCCTACTGGGGATCGAGCCTGGACTGCTGAGTGCCTGGGGCAGCGCTCAATCCACTGAGCCACACCGGCCAGGCCTTTCCTATATTTAATTTCACATTCAGAAATCATATGTATCTAATTTTCGTATCTCTGAGGTATACATTTTTTACATCGAAAAGTATCTTCTCAACTTCCTATTTGTGGGCGGGATTTTTGTTTGGATTTTATCTTACTGCAGTTTCTGTTTCGTTTGACAATTTCAGCACCCGCCGCAGGCATGACCTCCTCACCCGGTCATTTTATTTTCCTTCTTGCTTCCATAAATCACATAGGTATAGCTTGCCGTGCATATGGTTAGGGGTGGAGTTTATACCTCATATGAAACTAAATAGCAAGCTCCTATCAAACTAGTATGAGGTGCCCGTGTATTCACCGAATGAAATAGTGAGTTGAACAGACAGATGTCCAGTTTGCCCCCTCCCTCCCGGCACGACAGCAGTTTCTCAAATCAGCGTAGAGTGAAATGAGCTTCCTGGTGCTTTCACCGGTGTCCACACACTGGGTATCCAGTGAGTTCATTTATTTAACAGTCATAGGACTTCAGGCATCTCAGGCGACATTGTTCCTTGAACCCACATTTTCAGAGAATGAGAGAGTGCCACATCTCCCACGTGCGTGTTTCGGTCCAGTCCACCAATCCAGTGACACGCACGTTTAGAGAGGACTGGTCATGGCCAAGTAATTTGGGGAAATACCATCTCCCTCTCTTGAAGATTCACAGTCTATCAGCACAGTGAATTCTCTGACAAGTCCTGCAGTGGGATTTTTGTTTTGTTTTTTAACTTGTCTTAACCCACTGTTTCCACAACTTCTCTGGCCACTGAAACCTTTGGGGTGGAGATGTAGCCTACAGGATTCGGAGCCAGAGAACTGGGATTATGTTCTGGCTCCATCCTCGACCAGTAGGGAGATGGAGGGTAAGTCCCCTTGCCCCTCAGGGCCCCGATGTCTTCATCTGGAGAACAGGAGGGTGAGCCTGGTCCTGGGGGTGGATGGTGATGGGTGCTTGGGGTCCCGTTCCTGAGGGCTGAGCGCTGCTGCCGAGCCCTGCCTGGCTCCCCACCATGTCCTCTGTGAGCGTCCCTCTTCTGGACCCTTGGGGTTCCTCCTGGGGCTTGAGTTGATCAACAGATGGCTCAGTGAATTGGAGAAATACCATCTAACTCAACTCAACTCTTCTCTGAACAGTACGCAGTTAGGAATGTATCCCGTGGTCTGTATTTCCAAACATCTCCGAGCCTTTTGCCAGGCTCGGTAGAGACGGACCTCTAAGGAAAATAGGTGAACACATTTCTCCTGTGGTCAGATCTGGGGGAGGTCGGCCTCCAGATCTCCCAGGCAAGGACGAGGTCAATGTGGCCCCAACGGTACGACATTTCTGAGAGCTACAAGAAACGTCAGAGGTTGTTCAGACCAGAAGTCACCAGCAGGCAGCCAGCAGGCCAACTGTGACCCGTGGACGGATTTAGATGCACACAAGAGTTTTGCCTATGCAACGTTTAATATTTTCAAGACCTTGTTTTTAAAAGGGGAGATTTCATATAAAAGTACAGGTTTCAAGCTTTGATGGGAAAACCAGAGGAAGGGGAAATACTAGCATGAGTTTGGGCTGAGCACCAGCTATCTGGGGTTGAGCAGGGGTGGGCCCCCCTTTGGACGGGCAGGTCCTGTCTCCACCCTCCTGGCCCATGCTGATTATTTCTGGGCCTGGGGGCATCTCCGCTTGGCTGCCAGATGCTTCTCAAATGTCAATGTGCGTGTAAGTCCCGTGGGCATCTTACTAAAATGCAGTCTGACTCTGGAGGCCTGGGTGGGCCTGAGAGTCTGCACGTCCAACAAGGAGAGGCAGAGGCTGCTGGCCCGTGGACTAGGCCTTCAGGTAGCAGCTGGGAGGTGCAAAATAAGGGACTCGCTGAGGTCATGTGCCTGGTACACAAAGAGCAGAGACTGGAACCCAGGTCTCCGGGTCCCAGGCCCACGTACCACCCCTCCGTTATTTATTCCCCGTAGCTTAATGAAGCAGAGACTATAAAATGTTACTTTCTTACGTGCCTAGCGATGGCTGCCTGACCTCCCACCTGCTGTGTATGATGTGAGACAACTGACGGGGGGTGGGGAGACCTCAGAGGAGAGCCACCTTGGCCATGGCGGTGATGCCAACAGACGCTGGCCGTGACTATCCACGACTTCCTGATGTGACTTAGGGTTCAGGAATTCGACAAATACAGCGTCGGGGGCTTGTCTGGGGAGGGACAGTGAGGAAGGTGCTCTCCCTTTCTCTGGTGCGAATGCAACTGACAGCTACAACATCCCCGTCAACACACACTATGGCCTCGTTACTGAGAGAGCTGGGGCGGAGGGCAAATGGACCTGCCACCCCCGCCCGCCTCACCTCGGTCTAGATCTTGGGCAGCCCGCCCAGGTGAAGTCCCGGGTCACCGCCTCCCACCCACCTGAGGGGAGAGCCAGGGAAAGCAAGTCCCCCCCGGCTACAGAACCTTACTTAGTGTCCCCACACGGCGGAGAAACTGGGACCAAGGGCGGTTGTCCTCTGAACAGATAATCTCGACCTGCAAGGGAGAAGTGAAGGGTGGGCAAGAGGATGGAGACCCCAGGAGTGAGGGGTGGCCTGGGGACAGTGGGGGTCTCGAGACGCTGTCCAGAAAGTAGGAAAACCGCGGGCCAGTCGCGGCGGCCTCTGACTTCCATCGGCGTCCCCTGCGCCTCCTAGAGACGCGTGCCCGCCGTGGCTCTCACTGCCTCCTGTTGCTTGTGTCCATTTGCAGATGCGGTGTCAGCTGCTCCGGCCTCCACAGGTAAAGCCTGTCGCCTGCCCGTAAGGGCCTCTTCCTGGAGTCCCATCTATTAGACGAGGCTGCCTGGGGAGATGTCCCCAATGCAGACCCCGTGAAAACAGAAGCCCAGGCACCCTCGCCACTGAATGGAAGTTCTCTCTGCTTCCTCCACAGACACCCCTTCCAGCTCCGCAGCGGGGACCGCGCCACCAGGTAAAGGCTCGCTCGCTGTCACGTTCTAGTTAGAAAATGAGCCCCCTTAAGGACCACTGGGTTTATTTTTTATTTTTTGGAAGTTTTTAAAAAATATATATGTTTTTATTGATTTTAGAGAGAGAGGAAGGGAGAGAGAGATGGAAACATCAATGAGAAACATCGATCGGCTGCCTCCTGCACGCCCCCTACTGGGGATCGAGCCCGCAACCCTGGCATGTGCCCCGACCAGGAACTGAACCAGGACCTCTCAGTCCATGGGATGACACTCCATCCACTGAGCCACACTGGGCAGGCCCCCTTAACGACCATTTTGGCCACAAAGTCAATCTCAATGAAAACACACGGAAGCTTCCTGTCTCTCGTGTTTAATTGTCCTGTTCTCTCGGTTCACACGCAGACGTGCCTTCTACCTCCGCAGACGTGGACGTCCCCTCTGGTAAGATTTTCTGCTGTCACTTTCTTAAGTTAAATACGATCAGCTCTCCCTCTTTCTGGTTAACACGTGAACATGTGTACCGAATATTCTGTCTACAGTATAAATCCCAGTGCAAGCTGAAGTCCCAGCACCCTTTTCATGGAAATTAGGGTTCATGTTCTCCATACTCATCCAGAGACCAGGGCTGGTCCCTCCACTAGGGAAGGCCTCCCCCTTGTTGCACTGGTCTCACCCAGAGGTGCGGAGGGAGGGCGGGGCCGGGGGTCCAGGCCCCCACCTGCTCGGCGGGTGCTGCTTCGGCCTGTCCAGCACACCCAGATACACACACTGGAGAGCCGGGCTGTGTTAGTGTGGTCCATTCGCTCTTCTGCTTTCTACCACACTGTTGTCTGAAAACTTCCTTTTCTCACTGATATTTGAGTTCGTTCTTCTCTGTTTGCAGACACAACTCCCGCTGCAGGCGAAGAGCCCTCTTCTCCAGGCACGCCCTCTGCGCCTGGCAGGAGCCCTGGTGAGTGAGCTGCGGAGGAAGCCCGCCGAGCGAGCCAGACCCCGAGCACACACTCCCTGTCCCCAGCGGTCGCAGAGGAGGGGCGGGCGGGCCAGGCCTTCCCGGTCACGGTCTCACCTCCACACACAGGCAGTTGTGGGCAGGATAAACAGCGTCAGACATCAGCCCCGGAGGAGACGGAGAGGTGACCCACACCAGCGATTCTCACGTGTTAATGCCGAGTGGGCTCTTCTTGGTACACCTGGCTAGGGTGACAGCTTTTCCCAGACGGTAGTGCTCACAGGAGTACTCCCCCGCGAAGGCCTGGTGGCCAAAGCTGCCCGTCTCTGCAGGAAGCATAAGGACGGAGTGGTGGCCGTTAGGGCGCTTCCCGCCTCCTGCCCGGCCCTACTCACCTCATGAGCCCGGGGTGACTGCCCCCACGCCCCACGCCCCACGCCCCACGCCTCCAAGACGCCAGGCAGAGCGTGCTCCTGGGGCATCCGGGCTTCAGGGATGTGCCGACCCCAGAGGGTTAGAAATGTACATGATCTGACACGTGCCGATGCTCAGCATGAAAACTGTTGATCCACCCTGCAAATCAGCAACCCCTCTCCACCGGTTCCCCTGAACGTCAGTCCGGGAGACGAACGAGCAGGCCGAGCCTCTCGCTCACAGCTGCGGACCAGGCTTGTCCTCAGACACGCAGTCTGCAGCGTAACGTTCCAGCGAAGCCAACTTTTAAAGCTTTCTTTCACTGAAAAAAGTTTTGTTTTGGCAGCTACAGGTCTGATTTCACCAAAAATGACACCGTCACCTGGCAATGGCCATGCGCCTGTCCCTGGGTTAGCCTTAGGTTGGCAGTGACGGACCCCACGGCCCCCTCTCGTGACCGGTGCTGCCTTTCCGCCTTGCTCCCGCCGTGTCCTCCGCACGGAGCTACGCCTCTCAGTCCTGCTCCTTAAAGTTTTCCCGTGGAATCCCAACTGATGCTCTTCGCTTAACTTTCAGACCCCGCAAACATTTTTTCTACAAAATCTAATGCGTTTGCTGTCTTCCTTTCAAAAATTCAGTGTATTTATAAAGCTGCTTCTCTGACCGTTTAATAAATGGTTTTATTTTTGGAGAATAAACAGCATACAATAAATACCACTAGTTACATTTTATGCCAAGAAAATAAAACTTAGCAGACAGTGTTTCTGCACCCAGACCAAAGTAGGAACGTAAACCAAAGGAGTCGTGTCCAGACTCGGAGAAAATGCCTGGTTCTTTTTCAGTTTGGCTATAAATATGTGACTTTCAGACTATGCAGCTTTTTAAGCTAATTTTTCTTTTTTACAGTTACAACGTCAGTTGGTGAAGAAATGGTCCCTTTACCGGGTAATTTTTCTTTGTTTCTAAGCATTGAAATGATCGTATCATTATTAATACTGATAAGATCATTTTATTATTCATTCAAATTTCCTACTCTTTACAGAAAGGTTTCATGAGCATACACAAACACCTTTGTTGGTTAGGAGGCCCCAGTTCACCCCGAGACCTCACTCCGGAGAGATGTGCCTTTATTCACAGCTCGAGCGAACATGCTTGCCTTGCTCCCACTATCACAGCAACTGATTAGATGAGGAGAAAGCAGCCACCCGAGACCAGGCTGCTGTAGTGACCGAGAGACCAAGGCCAGGGGTGTGTGCTGCACCCCTGAGCATCTTCTATGCACCAAGCACAGCCAGAAACTGAAAAACAGTCACTGGCAGCCAATTTACGTGAAGACATATCATTTGCCTCATGCCTGTGGGTGTGGTACCACCAACATAATACAGGCTTTGTTTTTTCATTATTTTTACTTTCAAAACCACCTTTTTTGAAGTATAATTATATGCCATACATCGCCCACACCCATGAGTTTTGTCTAATGTATACAATTGGGTACCCACCACTACAATCAGGACACGAGCATTTTCATCACCCCAGAAAGTTCCCTCATGCCCCTTTGCAGGAAACATCTCCTGCCTCCCCCGCAGCCCCTGAGCTGCTTCCTGCCTCTGTGTCCAGGTTTGTTTTTCTAGAATCTCACATGGATGGAATCAAACAGCACTGCTTTTTCACGGCGACTTCTTTTGCTTAGCAAGTTGTTTTTGAAATGTATCCCGTGGCTCCATGGTTGGGGATTTGTTTCTTTTATTGCTAAGTAACATTCCAGTGTGGATGAACCACAATGTATCCATTCTCCTGTGGATGGACATTGGATTGTTTCCGGTTTTTGTCTATTGTTGAGAATTCTGTATGTACAAATCCTTCTGCACACGTGTTGTTATTTATCTGAATAGCTGTGTTACATAATATAGGTGTGTTTTTTTAATTATTGAGAGATAACATTCTATTAGTTTTAGGTGTACAGCACGACTCAACATTTGGCTATATTGCAAAATAATCACCACAATAGTCTAGTTGCCATCCATCATCTTACATAGTTACAGATTATGTTCTGATGATGAGAATGTGAAGATCTACCTTAGAAACACGCAGCAGTTAACAGCACACCGTGGTCACCATGCTGCACGGCACCCCCGGGGCTTCTTTGTCTCGCAGCTGGGACGTTGTACCCGTAATGGAGTTTTTACAGTTAAAATGTTGGCTTGAAACCATCAAGAGTAAAAGACATTTCTTTGGGTAGATTTTGTTTGAGGAGTGGGAGCCCTGCCTCAGTTTAAAATCATTGTCTTCCAACGATTAGGTGTTTTGCCTTTCTTTTCTTTTCTTTTCTTTTCTTTTCTTTTCTTTTCTTTTCTTTTCTTTTCTTTTCGTATTTAGTATTTTTGTTTAAAGATTGAATTCTTAGGAATCTGGGAAATTAGGCTGCCCAGAACAGCCATTCCTTGAGGATTTCAGTTAATTAAGGTTTTACTTTTTGTGAAAGAGTGCCAGGGAGAGAAAAAGGTGGGTGGGAGGGAGAGAGAGAGAGAGAACCAGACATAGAACTCACCCTGTGTTATCTGTCCCTATTGTAAGTGACAAGGGACCCTAAGATGTGTCCCGCGTAGGAACCCGCCTTTGCGTCCTCTGCCCTGACCCGCTCTCTTGCCCCCGCAGACCTTCCTGTGCGCCTGGCTGGCGGGCGCAGCCGCTGTGAGGGCCGGGTGGAGGTCTGGCACCAGGGCGTGTGGGGCACCGTGTGCGACGACCACTGGGACCTCAGGGACGCCCGTGTCGTGTGCCGCCTTCTGCGCTGCGGCCGCGCGCTCAGTGCCCCGGGGCGCAGCCGCTTCGGCCCGGGCGCGGGGCCCATCCTGCTGGACGATGTGCGCTGTGCGGGCACCGAGGACGCGCTGGAGCGCTGCGCTCACGCGGGCTGGGCCCAACACGACTGCCAGCACCACGAGGACGCGGGCGTGGTCTGCACAGGTACAGAGGGCCCCCCCCCCCAGGCCCTGGGGTCTCCTGGGCTCTGGCCCTCCTTTTCCCTCCGAGCATTCCCAAGATCAGATTCACCACCCCAGGAGGGCCGGGTGGCCCAGGCGCCGGTCCTAGGATGACAGCACATTGTGACACGGCCGCTTGGCTCAATGTTTTCATCACAGCCGTGGGGTTTCATGAATCGGCTCTGTCCAACTGCAGTTCGGAGCACTGCTTGTTCTGAAACACAGCTGAAAGATCATGAAGGAAGAGGGGATAGTGATAAAGTGGCGAAGGACACAGGGCTTGCTGCTGTCAGTCAGACTACAATGTATCCAAGTGCTGTTTCAATCTCAAGGTCATCAAGGCACAGTCCTGGATGGCTACCCTTCTTCACCTTGACCCAGCCCTCAGAAGTCAGAACCCTACAATGTTCCGAGTTCCTCTTGTGTCCCTTCCATCCAAGATTTGGTCTTTACCTTTCCTGAAATACTTTTTATCTCCCAACACCTGTCCCGTCATTCTGGGCTCTGTAGGCTGACCCCTTCTGTGTGGCGTAGACTTCCGTGTACTTGTCCAGGATTGACCCAAGAAAATCAGTTACGGAGTTCTAAGCTTTGGTGAACACGCCAGCTCGCCTGTCTGCTCCATTCCTAGTTTTCTATAGGTGCACACGCTAGAGAAATCACCACCATTGCTTTTACGCTGATGTGGGGGTTTCTCTTGTTTTGCATAGAAATGGGGCCCAAGTAGAAGAGTGGTCGGAGCCCCCTTGAGACCAACAGGAACCCTGCAGGAAGGAGCCTGTAGTCTGCCCGGCTCGTGGGGTGTTCTCTCCCCGAGCCTTTATTGTGTCTGTTCACAGTGCCGGCCAGTCCTCCTGCTGCCGGGGCCCCGCTGTAAATGGCCGTTCATGTTCCCTCCCTGACTTATACACCAAGGGGTTTCCTTTCCATGAGGCACAGCAAGCAAAGGACCAGTGCTCGGGGACCAGCCCCGCTTCCTGGCTCCGGCCTGGCCCTGGGTTACTGTCCTGCCTTGCCTCTGGGCTGGGGACGCCTCTGAGAGCCACACACTTCCTGTCTCCCAGCCTGAGCTTCCCTGTGCCCGTGCCTGGGAGGGGACGCCAGCATGTGGCAGTGTTTACACCTGCTCAGCCCTGTGTCTGCTGTTCTCTGGCTCCAACAAGTCTTCGTGTTGATGACACCGTGCTCTCAGCACTAGTTCACACGTGCCAGAGCCCCTCCCGGGGGGGGGCCTCCCTGCGGCTGCCTGGGGGGCCTGGCTCTCCTGCTGCCCTGGAGGCCTTGCAGCCTGGGGGGCCTGGCTCTCCTGCTGCCCTGGAGGCCTTGCAGCTTTGGCTTTAGCCGCTGAACCAGTGGGCCCGCTGCTGCGCGCTGGCCTCCTGCTGCCGCCTCCCCTCGCCCAGTGCTTCCGCACAGCTGACCTTGCTTGTCACCATTCTCCCTCCCAGGTGCAGCTGACCCTGCAGTGCCCAAGGACCACGGTAAGGTCTCCTGCTCGCCTCGGCTCTGGGGCTGTGCAAACGGGAGCTGAGAGAGCGGTTGTCTGGGGCGGAGAGAACGGGCTGGGAGCGGACCAGCTTCCGTGTCTCCACGGAGACCTCCGGTGTCTCCATCCACTCACGGGGCTTTAGGAAGTCGGGGAGAAGCACCTTTGCACCTACCCCCGCCCCTTGCTTCCACTCTCTTTCCAGCCAGCTACACGCATGTTCAGGCTCAGGTGTCTTCAACATGTGAAATGAGCTGCCCTGGAACGCCTTCGGGGAGGCTCTGACTCCCGGCCCTTGGGATGTGTGCTGTGGGTTGGATTCCCCGGGGATGTGGCGTGACTTTTGGAAAAGGGGAATATAAATAAAGTCGGTGAAAGTCAAGTCAAGTGATGAGAGCTGAGGCAACCTGGGCACTGTTGGTACTTATATAAAGTAGACACACCCACGGCCCACCCCCTGACCTACGCGTCGTGTCTCAGGTTCTCTGTGTGAGTTTCTGCCCACCCTCCTCCTCCCGCAGCCCAGCTGTCCTGCTTGCCTCACCGCTTCCAAGTCACCATTGACCGGGGCTACCTCCGGAGGCTGGGCTACTCCTCCTGGGACGTTCACCTAAATGACGAGCTGTGTCGCCCCCAAGTCACGGGGCGCTACCTGATCTTCAACATCCCCTATGGGCACTGTGGCACCATCCAGCAGGTGAGAAACTGTCATGGTGATGACACCCTTCTGCGAATGGGGCCAAGGAGAGTGGTTTGGAAAATTCAACCATCTATTAAAAACCTGGGTAGGAGCCAAGGAAAGACACAGGCCATGACCTTGTGTCCGAGTTTGGGGACACCTGGAACAGCTCACTAATTTGTCTGAAACTTTTCTTTCAGGTGGGAATTTGGGTACATACTGAATTTGGAATACACAGTAACAAGTGCTGAGTGCTGATGGACTGAATGGTGGGTGGATGGATGGATGGATTGGGGGGTGGATGGATGGGTGGATGAACAGGTGGATGGATGGATGGATGGATGGATAGATGATAGATGGATGGAGGAACGGGTGGATGGATGGATGAGTGGATGGATGGATGATGGATGGATGGATGGATGGATAGATGGATAGATGGATGGGTGGGTGGATGGATGGGTGGATGGATGGATGGATGGATGGATGGATGGATGGATGGATGAGTGGATGGATGGATGGATGGATGAACGGGTGGATGGATGGATGATGGATGGATGGATGGATGGATGGATGAGTGGATGGATGCATGGATGGGTGGATTGGAGCAATCCCCTTAGTGCCAAAGCCAAAGCACTTTTTATAACATGCTTCTTTATTCAGTATTATTGCACACCTACCATGTCAAGCTATGGTGCTGGGCACGGGGGAGGACAGACGATCTGCCTGTCTGTCTGTCTGACTGCTGTGTTTCCAACCAGGTGGTAGCTATATTTCCCAATCTAGAAAATAAATATCTAGGACATTTATGTATAATGAAATGCATATGTTGATTTCATTTTCCTTAACCACCTGCTTATTTTACAAAACACTGTCACTGAAATTAAGGAAACAAAAATACCACAGAGAGAGGGAGAGTATATAATCACAAAATCGTTCTTCTCAGCACACTTAGTAATGTCACATGTTCCAAAGCAAGAGCCCCACACTGTCTATTCCTCCATCCTTTGCATCTGTGTTCACACACACACACACACACACACACACAGACAACACTTGCCATTGCTGGAGGTTGAATTCATTCTAATGGTCTGCACGATGCCAAATAACCACTTTAATTGCACACTTGACATTTTGTCTGTTTGGCTGGGCAGACCGTGGTCATTCGTACCCTTTTCACTGTGGAAATTCCAGTTTTCACCTCAGAAGTGTCTGCCCCAGGAGCCGTGCTTGAAGCCCCTGTGTCTGGGAGGAGGGCAGCCCTGGAAGCTTCTGGGCCATCAGGGAGGATTTGCAGCTGTCCTCTCTGGCCCTGGCTGGCCCAGCTTCCCCAGCAAGTCTCCTGTGCTGACCACAGTGCTGGGGCCAGGACACAGCAGGCCAGGAACCACCTGGAGTGACGGCCAGTCCCAGGCCACCCACAGGGAGACGCTCCTGTGTCTGACTTCAGTCCGTGAATGAACAACCTGCTAGGTGTCGAGGACACAGACTGACGGGCCTGCGCCGTGGCTCTCCGAGAACAGGGAGCCGGGCACCGGACAAATGCGCAAATGGCAGTCCCTTAGAGTGAAAAGGGTTAAGAGAGCAATAAAACAAAGAAGGAAACAGAAACTGATTCAGGTGGAAGGAAGTTCACGTTGACTAGGTGGCCAAGGAGCTGAGGCCTGACTGAGGGGATGGAGCCAGGTGGAGATGAGCGGGACGGCGCCAGGCAGGGGTGGGCAGGTGCAAAGGCCCCGGGGCAGCAGGAAGCTCGGAGGGCTCAGGAAGACTGGAGGCCCGTGAACACCAGGAAGCCCAAGGTCAGGTTGGAAAGGGCCAGGGCCGTGTGGTCATGAAGTTCAGCTGTTTCCTAAACTGTGCCTTCTCCACGAGGGCCGTGTCACCCTCAAGTGGGGGAGGGTGGGAAGCTATTGATTCCTAAGGGCCCAAAAAGAAAAAAATCCTTCTTTATGGGTAAAGCACGCATACAGTCAGAACATATAGTGTATTGTTGTACTAAAATTTCGTGGTGGGGGCTGGGCGGGGGGGACGGGATGAGCTGGCAAGAGCACGTCCAAAAGGCAGACCCGTGAGAAAGGTGGTCTAGGCAGTCCCAGAGGGTTCCCAGGCAGAACGTCTCTGGGGGACACAGGACTGTGGGGAGGAGGCTGCTGGGCTCCTCAGCCTTCAGTTCCGTCACCCCTTCAAGCCGTACTAGATTGGAAGGAGCAAGGCTGAGAGTCGAGGTCAGCAGGAGCCGGGACTGGTCTGGGGCCAAGAGCAGGGAGGTCCAGGACAGGGCAAGGGCTCCGACGGGGGTGGTCTGTGCTTGTCTGACAGCACCATGCTCTGAGGGCAGGCACTACGTGGAGGGACTCAGCAGCCAGCCTGGCCTCCCGCCCCACCTCTTACCACCGCAGCCTGGCCTCACAGGAGGGAGGGAGGGGTCCGGGCTCACCCACTGGAGGGCCCTGCATGCACCCACCCCGGCACCAGGTAGCACAGAGGTCAGGCTGACACCGCCCAGCAGAGGCCTGTGCTCACAAAGCAAGGTGCTTGTCGGGGAGCTGGGAGCACTGGCCAGCACTCCTCTCGCCCTCCAGGACAGCCTCGGCTCCCTCAGCTACTCCAACTCCATCAGAGGCCGGCCGTGGGGCCGCCCTGGCCGAGTCGTCCTGAGGCACCGGGTGCCGCAGCTGAAGTTCACCTGCACCGTGGACGGCCCGTCAGCCATTGAAATTGTTCCTGGGGCTGACGTCCCGGGACAGGGCGCCGGCTACGACGTGTCCATATCATTCCTCGAGGTGCCCACGTTCCCGCACGTGGGGCCGTACTACGCCAGCCAGAGGAAGGAGGTCTTCCTCCAGGCCACCCTCCACAGCCCCGATCGCCACCTGAGGCTCGCCGTGGACACCTGCGTGGCCTCTCCAGACCCCCATGATTTTACGACGGTCAAGCACGATTTGATCCGGCAAGGGTAAGGAACGTGGAGGCCCGCTAGGGTTGACTGCTGTACCCCGCGCTCCTGTGGGGCTGCTCAGCGCGTAGCCTGGGTCCTAAGATTGTGCCCGAGGGTCCTCCCCATGCCCAGAGGCGGAGTGGAGGCCCTCACCTCACCTCTGATCCCGGGAGGGGCAAACAGAGGAGGTGTGGGCACCTCCCTTGACCGTCCAGAGTCCTGTCCCAGCCCCTTCAGACCCCCGCCCCCACATAAGCGTTATGGCCTTGCTGGGCTCCCGGTCCTGGGGCTGTGGGCCTGCACTGCTGGGCTGCTGGGTCGTCCCAGGCCACGCTCCTGCAGTGGAGAGGCTGGGTCTGGCTCCTCCGGGTAAACAAAGGGTGTGTGGAGTTAGAGCTCGGGTGCTTGTCGGCCTTTGTAGCTCCCTTGTCCCCGAACAGGGCAAATGCTTCTGGATGGGCAATGGCACCCAGGGCAAAAACAAGACTCCCATCACTTCCCGATGGCAGGGTTAGAGGGACCAGAGCCTTGCAGCCTGAAGCCCCGAGAAGCACCCAGGGCCTGTTTCCCAGGCCGGGAGGCCCCAGAGGCAGCGCCCCCCACAGGCAGTGTGAGCCCCGCGTGGGCCGTGCACAGGTGCAGCTCCCGCGCTGTGTGGGCGTGAGCAGGCTCCTCCCTGTACCCCCCTCACAAGCACACCAAGGAGAGGGGCCCAGTCTGGCGCCAGAATTTAGCAACCTGCTTGCTTCGGTGTAAATGTTCTCTTCTGTGATCTCCTGCAGGGGAAGCGTAGGCGGTGGGTTTCAGGTCTTTCTTCTTTTCCGATGCGTGCATCCGACACGCTCCGTCCGCAGCACCCGCTTGGCGGCTGCCTGCAGAGTGCTGACCTGCATACTCATTTTCCGCGTAGTTTGAAATCTTTTTAAATTGCTTTTGAGACTTTTTTCTTTGATCTGTGGGTTATTTAGAAGTGTGTTAGTGTCCAAATATTTAGCAATTGTCTGTTACTGATTTCTAGTTCAATTCCATGGAGATCGGAGGGTGTATTCTGTGTGATTGCTGTTCTTTTCCATTTGTTAAGATGTGTTTTAGGGCCCAGAATGTGGTCCAGAGAATGTGTGTTCCGTTGTTGATAGAGCGTTCGATGCGTCAGTTAGGTGTGGCTGATTGGTCGTGATCTTCAGGTCGTCTGCATCCTTTCTGACCCTCTGCCTGCTGGGTCTCTCAGTCACTGACCAGGGAGCGCTGAGGTGTCCAACTGTGCGGGGGGTTTCCTGACGTCTCACCGCAGTCCCATCAGTCGGTGGGTTTCCCGACGTCTCACCGCAGTCCCATCAGTCAGTTGCCTCGCATATCGTGACACCCTATTGTCGGGTGCGTCTACACTAAGGCTTGTTACGTCTTCCTAGAGCAGCGGTTCTCAACCTGGGGGGTCAAACGACCCTTTCACAGGGGTCGCCTAAGACCATCAGAAATATGTGTTTTCCGATGGTCTTAGGAACCGAGACACCGCTGCTCTACCCGTCCCCAGGCGGGTCCGCCCACATGCACATACGCCCACATACAACATGAGGAGCTGTGTTAAAGGGTCCCGCATCAGGAAGGGTGAGAACCACTGCCCTAGGGGATCGGCTCCTTCATTTCCATCCCTGATCAGCGTCCTGGCTCTGAGGTCTGTGTTGTTGCAAATTAATACAGCTGCTCCAGCTCTTTTGATTAGTGACAGCGTAGTCAGTCTCTATCCCTTTACTTTCAGTTCATCTGCGTCTTTATATTTAAAGTGGGTTTCTCGTAGACAACATGTAGTTAGGTCTCGATGTTTTAAAATCTGCTCTGGCAGTCTCTGTCTTTAGATCGGTATATGTAGACCCTTCACGTTTAAAGGGATTGTCGATATGGTTGGATTAAAATCAACCTTCTTGAAAACTGTTTTCTAGTCACTGCATTTGTCTCTCCCCCGCCCCACTCTCCTTTCTCTGCCTTTTCTGGTTTTAATAAAGCATTTTATATGCTACTTTTGATTGAGCATTTTCTATTATTCCATTTTATCTCCTCTCTTGATGTATCATTTAGACTTTTTTTCTTAATGTTTTCAGTGGTTGCACTAGGTTTTATAAAATACATTTTAAAATAATCTAAGCTCAGGCCCTGGCCGGTGTGGCTCATGGTTGCGTGTCACCCCGTGCACCAAAAGGTCAAAGTTCGATTCCCTGCCGGGGGACATGCCCAGTGTTCGGGGTCGATGCCCAGTAGGGGGTGTGCCGGAGGCAGCTGGTCGATGTTTCTCTCACATTGATGTTGCTCTCCCTCTCCCTTCCACTCTCTCTAAAGTCAATAAAAACATTTAAAAGAATAATCTAAGTTCCCCTTCACTAGCACAGCCCCTACCTCTCTTTAGTCGTCCCTTTCACAGAATAGAGTAGGCCTTCTGAAGGCAACCGTTCTAGCTAGAATTTAATTACCTTGTTTTACTGTCATTATGTTTATTTCTATTGCTGGCCAGGAATAGTGGTCTTTCCAGTCAGAGGAGTGTTCTAAAACTTTGTATGACACAAAGGATGAGAGCGGGAAGAACTCCGTTTGGAACTCGGAGGTGTGGGCCCAGCCAGACGGTTGGAGTGGGAGTGAGTTCACACTGTGCTCTTAGTAAACCCTCGTGGTCTGGGTCCTCCTCCCCTCAGGTGCATCCGGGACAGCACCTACGCCAACCTTCACTCTGACCAGAAGAACAGGGCCCAGTTCAAGTTCAACGCCTTCCACTTTCTCAGCGGCTACGACGTGGTCTACTTGCGGTGTGAAGTCGCCGTGTGCAAAGTGGGGGACCCCTCCTCCCGCTGCTCCCAGGGCTGTGCAGGGCGCAGCCGGAGGGGAGCGGGCGCCGTGGGGGCCGCCGAAGACCGGGCTGAGCATCTCCAGGTGGTGAGGACACTGGAAATCCACAGAGCAACTGACCAGAGCAAGAACTTGGTGTGATTTCTCCCACTTTCCCATGCATCTGTTAGAAATTAGAAGCAAAGTCTATTTCTCTTCAATCGAGTGATAAGTTGGGCGCATCAGAGGCTGTCCACATGGAGACAGAAACAGCTGAAGAGGTTCTGTGTGAGGTTTGTTGCTAAATAAACCTTTTCTGATCACCAAACTCAGGCAGTCGCTCTCTTGGCCGCAAACGTTGCGTATCTAATTCTTCCCTTTCAAGCGCCTGATCGTTGTCTAAACCTGTGGGTCGCGACCCCTTTGGGGATCGAACGACCCTTTCACAGGGGTCACCTGGCAGCATCGGAAAACACATATTTCCGATGGCGATTCATAACAGTAGCAAAATTACAACGAAAATAATTTTATGGTTGGGGGTCACCACAACGTGAGGACCTGTATTAAAGGGTCGTGGCGTCAGGAAGGCTGAGAACCACTGGTCTAAGCTGTCCAAATTGTTACAAAGTACAGAGTCGTCTCTCCCTAACATGTTGCCAGCCTGCAGAGTTTTTTACGTTGACTCCGTAATGTTGAGAAGCTAGCAGGTGGATCTTTTTGTTTCCGTCCCTCTGGTGCTGTGAGAACGTACGTTCAGATCTTGCCAAGAGTCTCGAGAAAAACAAATCAAGTGTCTGTCAGGAAGCCCCTGCTCTTTCTGTAAAAACTCGAGTAACTGGTCTGGGGGATCAAACACACCCTCAGCCATCGTCAGTCACTCAAAACAAGCTCCGTCTGTTCACTTCGAAGGGAGCAAATTGGACCCCGGCTGTGTCGGGTTCTGGCTGTAGCCTGCCCACTAGGTTCTGAAACAAATGACGAGAGCCGCTCTGGCTGGTTCCGAGGTCGGCTCAGGAAGCCTGGAAGCACACACATTAGCGTGTCCCCACATCATCCGGGAGAGGGGGCAGCACCCCCTTCACCTCATCTCTCTCCTTACCTTATCAGACAAAGGCCTGGCTGGGCCCTGGCTGGGTGGCTCCAATGGGTAGAGCATCGTCCCCGGTTTCGGGTTCGATCCCCAGTCAGGGCACATACAAGAATCAACCAGTGAATGCACGAATAAGTGGGACAACATCTCCTCTTTCTCTCTCTCTCTCTCTCTCTCTCTCTCTCTCTCTCTCTCTCTAAAATCAATACATAAAAAATTTAGAAACAAAAGAATAAGTCCTGCTCTAGGCTCAGTACCTTCAAAGTCGTCTTGAAAGAACAGACTTGAACATAGGTTTTTGCTCGTCAGGAACTATTCAGCAGGAATACTTAAGATACGCGTCCTCAACGCCAAGAAACGGCTCCATCTCGTCAGGAAGTAGCGTGTGCCAGAGGGGGTACAGCGTGGTCACGCCCCCCGGGAGGAGGCAGCGAACCCTGAAGTCCAGAGAGGTGGATATCAGACAGGTGGCCCGAGGACAGACTTGGCCTCCAAAGGGACCCTCTCGGGGTCATACAGGCATGCCCTTCGTCCACAACAGGGGAAACATGACACTGGGGTTGGTTCTGACGGGGTTCCCTGCTTATCCATAGTGACAGCTGATGACATGTCATCGCTGGTCAGTTTGGGGTAGACGGCATCTTTTTTTTTTTTTTATCCTCACCCGAGGACATTTTTGCATTTATCTTTCAGATAGAGCAGGAGGGAGAGAGGGAGAAGAGAGAGAGAGAGACAAACATCGATGCAGGAGAGACACATTGACCGGTTGCCACCCACACGACCCCAACTGGGGCTGGGTTCAAACTGCAACCGAGGAACGTGCCCTTAGCGGGAACTGAATCCAGGACTCTCTGGTCCGCGGGCCGACGCTCTAACCGCTGAGCCACACCGGCCAGGGCCAAGAAGACGGCGTCTTTAAATCAAAAGTTAATCAGTTTCATCCTCAGTCACATGAAATAATTCTGGCACTTGCCATCTGGTTCACGCAGATGCTTCTAGTACATAAGTTCGTTTTCCGAGTGACCGAGTGGCTCGAGTGTCTGTCTGAAGCCGCGGGCCTGTCACCTCGCCTCTCCGCACTGCCTCGGGCGTGGGGCTGCCTGGATCGACGCTGTGTGCGTGTTAACAAATCCCTACTGCGCAGGTGTCGACGATGAGCAGACTGGATTTAAGAATAAATAAGCAAGGGCCCGTGAACTCCCAGGTCGGGTCCAGGGAGCTGCCCTTCCAGAAGCACCCAGGTGCGGTCAGAAACGCTGACGTTTGAAGACTGGCCCCGAGAATCCGCCGCACTGACAGGGAGGAGCCGCTCGCTCCGGCCCAGGGACCAGCGAAGGCACAGCCGGCGAGCAGGAAACGGACAGAACCGCCTGCTCCAAACCGCAGGTGAGCTGCGGCTCCGCCCAGTCCCAGCCAGCAGAGGCGAAGTGGGGAGCCCCCGGCACCCCTCCTCTCCTCTCCCCTCCCCTCCAGGTGATATCAGAGGAGGCAGAGAGGAGGGCAGTGACCAGGGCCCCCCCCCCTGCACCCCTCTGTCAGGTGGAGATCAGGTAGGAGCCTGGACTTCCAGCCCACCCGACAGCTGCGAGGCACCCCTTTGGGTCTGCCCTGGGTGCTGTCAGAGCCCAGAAGAGAGCCGGGCTCCCAGTCCCACAGGTGGCTCCACTCTCCGGGCAGGAGGGAGCGGCAGAGGCCACATGGCAGCCTGGTCCCACCTGCTCGGTGGTGATGAGGTGACCCCATCCTGTTTGTAGGTGAGTGGTGGTTAGGTAACCCCCATCCTGTTTGCAGGTGAGTGGTGGCGAGGTGACCCCCATCCTGTTTGTAGGTGAGTGGTGGTTAGGTAACCCCCATCCTGTTTGCAGGTGAGTGGTGGCGAGGTGACCCCCATCCTGTTTGTAGGTGAGTGGTAGCAAGGTGACCCCCATCCTGTTTGCAGGTGAGGGGTGGCGAGGTGACCCCCATCCTGTTTGCAGGTGAGTGGTGGGGAGGTGACCCCCACCCTGTTTGTAGGTGAGTGGTGGCGAGGTGACCCCCATCCTGTTTGCAGGTGAGTGGTGGCGAGGTGACCCCCATCCTGTTTGCAGGTGAGTGGTGGCGAGGTGACCCCCATCCTGTTTGCAGGTGGGGGGTGGCGAGGTGACCCCATCCCGCTCACAGGTGCTGGACCCCCACTGCCCGGGCCTGTCTTTAGCCTTCCTGAAACACTTCGCTAAGCAGAGTCGGACCTGACTCTGAGCCGCTCTGAGGACCCTGCTCTGTTAAGACGAGTGTGTCGTGCGCACTCTGCTGTGAGGCCCAGACCCTCGGACGGAGTCACTCATTCTTCAGGCCGCCGGGATGGTCGGGACTCCCCGGGAATTTCCCTCGGCTCGAGGCAGCTGCCTGGTCCAAGCTCACAGCCTTCACCCTGTGACGGGCCACTGGGGACCCACAGAGGCCTGAGCACCTCGCCTGATGGGGGCTCCCCCACCGCCCTGCCCAGTCCTGCTCCCTCGTCCCGCCCCATCCCACGCGCACTCCCTGGGAATCCCGCGTCAGAGGGGTTTCCCGGAACCGACCCATGCGGGTCAGGACCATGTGTGGCCGGCGGCAGCAGATTCTAAAATGGGACTTGGGGCGGGCCAGGAGGGGTCCTCAGTGGTGGTCAGTGCAACAGCCCCCAACTGCAGCTCACCCTGTCCTTTAATCCCTGAGACGCTCCCGGGGGCGGGCCGCTGTCACCATCCCTATCTTCAGCGGTGAAGCTCAAGGCCAAAGGTGATGCGGCCCAGGTGACCCACCAGGTCAGCCACCAGGTCAGCCACCAGGTAACCCACCAGGTCAGCCACCAGGTAACCCACCAGGTAACCCACCAGGTCAGCCACCAGGTCAGCCACCAGGTAACCCACCAGGTCAGCCACCAGGTCAGCCACCAGGTAACCCACCAGGTCAGCCACCAGGTCAGCCACCAGGTCAGCCACCAGGTAACCCACCAGGTCAGCCACCAGGTCAGCCACCAGGTAACCCACCAGGTCAGCCACCAGGTCAGCCACCAGGTAACCCACCAGGTCAGCCACCAGGTCAGCCACCAGGTCAGCCACCAGGTCAGCCACCAGGTAACCCACCAGGTCAGCCACCAGGTCAGCCACCAGGTAACCCACCAGGTAACCCACCAGGTCAGCCACCAGGTCAGCCACCAGGTAACCCACCAGGTCAGCCACCAGGTAACCCACCAGGTCAGCAACCAGGTCAGCCACCAGGTAACCCACCAGGTCAGCCACCAGGTAACCCACCAGGTCAGCCATCAGGTCAGCCACCAGGTAACCCACCAGGTAACCCACCAGGTAACCCACCAGGTAACCCACCAGGTCAGCCACCAGGTAGCCCACCAGGTCAGCCATCAGGTAACCCACCAGGTCAGCCACCAGGTCAGCCACCAGGTCAGCCACCAGGTCAGCCACCAGGTAACCCACCAGGTCAGCCACCAGGTAACCTACCAGGTAACCCACCAGGGCAGCCACCAGGTAACCCACCAGGTCAGCCACCAGGTCAGCCACCAGGTAACCCACCAGGTAACCCACCAGGGCAGCCACCAGGTAACCCACCAGGTAAGCGAAAGAACTGAAACCCCAGGCCACCAACTCCAGATCCAGGACCTTTGCTCACTTCAATGTAGATTTTCCTAAAGAAAAGACTTGAGCCCTGGCCGGTTGGGCTCAGCAGTTAGAGTGTCAGCCTGTGGACCAAAGAGTGGCGGGTTCAATTCCTGTCAAGGGCACGTACCTCCGTTGCGGTTCGTCCCCGGCCCTGGTCGGGGTTGTGCGGGAGGCAACCAATCCAGGTGTCTCTCTCACATTGATCTTTCTCTCTCTCCCCTTCTCCCTCCCTCCCTCCCACTCTATCTGAAAATCAATGGAAATATATCCTCGGGTGAAGATTTAAATAAATAAATAAATAAATAACAGTCTTATCACCTAATGTTTAGTTAACACCCTTCTTCACAAACATAAAACACTTTTAAAGTTTGTTAAGTATTTTGGTGGCTTTGTTTTTTTACCACAAGAGCTGACAGGAACGCTCATGCACTCAGTCATCCTGCAGGGGGCGCCCTCTGAGCACCTCCTGTCTGTCACTCAGGAGGCCCCCAGGTCCCCCCCGCCGCACAGAGCCCCGAGGGAGCGTTCCCTCCGCGTTCTGGAGAAACGTGTCCCACTCAAGGCTGACCCCTCGGTGAACAGTCCTGCAGCTTCTGGTATTTGCAGTCTGTTCTCCGATTCGCAACGCGCCTGACGACGATGATGGCCACGATCACAGCGTTCAGAGCAAGGACCATGACTGCAAACAGGTGCAGGCCGCTGGAGGGCTGGTTCTGCGCTGCTCCTCCATGCCCTGGATCCTGGAATCCTGCATGGGAAACAAGATACAGACCATTTAAAGAAAAGTATTACTTGGCATTACAAAATACCCATAAGTTTGTATCTCTACCTGGCCTATGGATCTTATGTGTCAATTAATGCATATGTACTGCTAACAATACACAGGAACTGTTCTCAGCACAACGTATGTCAACCATTATCAAACATTTAAATCAGCTATGTTTACCCGGCCGGTGTGGCTCAGTGGTTGGAGCATCGGCCCTCAGACCAAAGGGTCTCGGGTTCGATTCCGGTCAGGGGCACGTGCCTGAGTTGCAGGTTCAATCCCTGGCCCTGGTCGGGGTCGTGTGAGAGGCGACCAATCGATGTGTCTCTCTCACGTGATGTTTCTCTCTCTCTCCCTCTTCCACTCTCTCTAAAAGTCAGTGCAAGAATATCCTCAGATGAGGATAACAAAAAAGAAAAAAGAAAGAAAGAGAAGCAGGGCTGTCTTGAAAATATGTTTTTGCTGTTTTTTAAAAAAATAGGGTATTTTTTCCCAAATAGGTGATAGTGTGGGATGCTGGTTCGTCTTACTTTACTCACTGAGGAGTGAAAATACGTCGCTCGGATGTGTCTGTCTCCGTGGTATCTGTAATGAGGAGCCAGGAAGCCGAGGAAGAGTGTGTGGAAGTGAGGACGGTACATTCCTACTCTGCGTGGTTTACATGTTATCCACGGAGGGAAATGCAACCCATCTGTGCGCTTAAGACTCAGAACTTGTTTAGGGCTTTGCTGAAACTGTCCTAAACCGCTAGACGGCCCGTGCGCGAGCAGGACATCACGGCATCTCAGCGCTTTGACGCGCCGCGGAGTGCTCCCAGGTCACGCAACAGCTGGCGCTCACCGGCGTTTCCACCTGCGCTGCGGTCCCTCTTCAGGCGGATGGGTCCTAGCACGGCATCTGCCTTCCACTTGTATGAGGAAACGTCGCGCTTCCTCCTGGAGACACAGCCCTGGCGGCAGCGAGACTGGTGGTCACCGCCGTCGCATATGAACACCTTACACCGCAGGTACACGGAGCCCAGACTCCTCAAGAATTTAAACGCATTGAACTGGAATCTTCCGTAGGGTCCAGATAGGGGGTACACCTTGCACGTCGCATCTTGAACACATCTGGAACAGAATGTTTGACACACTTAGGGAACCGGCAGACGTGCGGCCTTGTCGGTATTGGAAAGCGGGGAGGCAGAGCTTCCTTCGCGGAACTTGCGGATCCAGAAACCTTTCTAGAAAGGCGCCCTGGCCGGTTTGGCTCAGCGGTTAGAGCGTCGGCCTGCGGTCCAGAGAGACCCAGGTTCGGTTCCCGCTAAGGGCATGTACCTCGGTTGCAATTTGTCCCCGCGGGAGGCAGCCACTCGATGTGTCCCTTTCATGTCGATGTTTCTCTCTCTCTCTCTTCCTCTCTCTCCCTCCCACTCTGTCTGAACAAAAAATGGAAAAATGTCCTCGGGTGAGGATAAAAAAAAAGAAAGAAAGAAAAAAGAAAGGCAACGTATTCTCAGGACAGTGGCTGAGGCTGCGGACCCGAGTCCTGGTGAGAAACGTCCCCCAGCTCTGGCTGCCTCGTCCGCGTGACTCAATTAGGAAACCCGCTCCGATGCGTTAGAAGGCGAACGCCCGACTACACGTACTCGGGAGTGTGTGACGTTCACACAGCGGATGGATGCCGTTCACGTCCGTCCGCTGGCAGAAAAAAAGAAAACTTTCCCGTCTAAAAGGAACTTTCCTTTCTTCTAAGAATGCCACATAGACTTTACTGATTACATTAGATTTGTGTTCTAACGCTGGAACACGTGAAATAATCTGGGTTTTCGTTGAAAATAGCCCAAATGCAAAAAAAACACAGATAAAGCTTTTTTTGACAAAAAAATAAGTTTGTGTCTGGCAGCAAAGATCTTGTAAATACGCTCAAAATTCTAGTGGATAGGGGCGATGGCTGTGGAAATTATTCACAACTAATACGCAGTAACTATTTTATAAAATGACTAAATTGATTAAATTCCGTGGTAGCACTGCTAGAAAGTATACAGGGGTGGGCAAAAGTAAGTCTACAGCTGTAACAAATGAATAACACGGAACCCGTGGGCACAGACAGGCATGCGGCGAAGGCCATGGGGGCGGGAGTGGATGGAGGGGTCAGTGGGGGGAAAGGGGGGGCATCTGTAATACTTTCAACAATAAAGATAACTCTTTTAAAAAAGAAGAAAAACAGCCCTGGCCGGTTTGGCTCAGTGGTGCGAGCATCAGCCTGCGGACCAAAGAGTCACGGGTTCGATTCCGGTCAAGGGCACGTACCTCGGTTGCATTCAGTCCCCGGCCCTGGTCAGGGTCGTGCTGGAGGCAACCAGTCAATGTGTCTGTCTCACATCGATGTCTCTCTCTCTCTCTCTCCCTCCCTCCCTCTCTATCTGAAGATAAATAGAAAAATATCCTTGGGTGAGGATTTAAAAAAAAAAAAGAAGAAAAATAAATAATAATACAGGAATAAACTGTTTCACGTGCTCACACTGTAAGCCTGCTTTTGCCCACCCTGTACGTACACACACGGAAAGTCTCACTGGCCGAAGTCACCCTCGGAAGACGACGCCCGCATCGTACACACCCGCTCCTGATCAGGTCGTAGGTGGAGGACGCGAAGTCGTGCGTGGGCGAGGCGCTGCAGGTGTCAAGAAACACCACCAGGCTCGGGTCCGAGGTGTGTAGACTGACTTGGACAAAGATACTTTGGTTCAGATCCACGTAATACGGGGACGGCAGCAGGGGCCTCTCAAACGCGCTGGACTCGAAGAGAGCCATGCTCGTGTTGTATTTGCCCAGCGCGCTCTGGCTGTGGATGACGTCATCCTCCGTGAGGTACATCATCTCCACGGTCGAGTTGGGCTCCATCTCACACCTCACGATGAGCTGCAGGCTCTTCTGACGGGTGATCACTGCGGAGGCCGGGGACGCCATGAAGGCGATCACGTTGGTGTACGTGATCGAGCCGCCTTCCACCTGCAGCAAGAAGGAATTCGCACGTGAGCTCGTGGTCCGCTGACAGTTTGGAGCCTGGGTGTGAGCGGCACCTGCAGGCGGGGACACGGGGGTCTTCAATCACAAGCCGATGGCGCTCGGGTCGGAATTCTGTAAACCTCGCATGTCTTGGGGTTAGGAAACGTCTGGGGAGGGGAAAGTGTGAGATGGGAGACACAGCGTGGATTAGAAAGACTGGGAAACTGGACAGAATCTTTCCAGCTACGTGGAAGACAGTTTTGAACGCGTTCCCAGCCCTCTGCGGACGTGAGACCCAACAGGTGTGGCCACACTTCAGGTAGCTGGGCAGCCTCCCAGAGGCCTGCTCTGACGTCCTGGGACAGGCCTGTCCCGGCTGCCCTCCCTCGAGGCCCACATTGTAATAGCTCATGTGTTCGCTTTGGGCAAATCATCATCATCGTCATGATTTACTTCCATCCTTACGGACCCCTGTCGTTTAACGACCAAAGTGAAAAGTTAGGGGATGTGTCCCAAAGGGTTGAAAATGTTTGAGATCTTGAAGTTCTAGAAAGTGTAGAACAAATCACAGACTTATGTCCTTCAGGTTTAAAACAAGGATAATGGCCCTGGCCGGGGTGGCTCAGTGGTTGAGCATTTGTCCCGTGCACCAAAAGGTCACCAGTTCGATTCCCAGTCAGGACACATGCCCGGGTTGTGGGCTGGTCCCCAGTGGGGGGTGTGCAGGAGGCAGCCAATCAATATTCTCTCTCATCGATGATTCCATCTCTCTCTCCCTCTCCTTTCCTCCCTCTGAAATCAATAAAAACATTTTAAAAATAAAATAAAGTAAGGAGCCCTGGCCAGTTTGGTTCAGCAGTTAGAGCGTCGGCCCGTGGACCAGAGAGTCCCAGGTTTGGTTCCCGCTAAGGGCACACACCTCGGTTGCAGTTTGTCCCCAGCCCTGGTTGGGGTCATGTGGGTGGCAGCCACTTGATTTGTCTCTCTCACATCGATGTTTCTCTCTCTGTGTTCCTCCCTCTCTCCCTCCCGCTCTATCTGAAGATAAAAGCAAAAATGTCCTCAGGTGAGGATTAAAAAAATAATAATAATAAAATAAAATAAGGATAAAGTGTTTCCTTACTGTCTTACAGGGAAAAGAAGTTCCTACAAATACAGCTGGAGTTTTGCTAAGTATGAGACGTAAACATTTTCTAGGCAAGCGTGACTCGTAAGCCACCAAACTCGAAGTGTACAGCTGTTCCAGCGCTCTCCAGCGAGTCCCCGGAGTTCTTTACCTTTGGGAAAGAGGAGCACCCTCAAGCCACCCTGAATGAGGGCAGGACTTGCATCTGTGTGTGAGCAGTGGGTGCCCCTGCCCACACGTGCCAGGCTCGGCTGAACCCCTTCGATGCGGAAGCTGCTCGTTGAAGCACCCAGCGGGCGTTACGCTGTCAGCATCCCCCAACCTCCCTTTGGCATTTGACAAAACCCGGCTGTCAAACCTCATTTTACCTGTTTGATTGTCCCACATCCATCAAGAGGGATAGAAAACTCCACCACATTGGATACTCTGGGTCTGCAGGTGGGGTCATTTAGCTGTAAGTTATTCTCCTGGTAGTTCAGTGACTCCAGATACGATTTACTTATGATAGCTGTCATCTTGTAGGAGGAGCAAGTCAGAGATGCTGTCCAAAGAAGGGGGGAGGGGGGATGATCATGTTTATGTCAACGGGAACTCTGATCTTAAAAAGCTATGTGTGCTTCTATGAAAACTAAACCCACTGGGCCCTGGACGCCATCCGATAAAAACTAAACCCACTGGGCCTGGACGCCATCTGATAAAAACTAAAGCCACTGGGCCTGGACGCCATCCGATAAAAACTAAAGCCACTGGCCCTGGACGCCATCCGGTAAAAACTAAACCCACTGGGCCTGGACGCCATCCGGTAAAAACTAAACCCACTGGGCCTGGACGCCCTCCGGTAAAAACTAAACCCACTGGGCCTGGACGCCCTCCGGTAAAAACTAAACCCACTGGGCCTGGACACCATCCGGTAAAAACTAAACCCACTGGGCCTGGACGCCCTCCGGTAAAAACTAAACCCACTGGGCCTGGACGCCCTCCGGTAAAAACTAAACCCACTGGGCCTGGACGCCATCCGATAAAAACTAAACCCACTGGGCCTGGACGCCATCCGGTAAAAACTAAACCCACTGGGCCTGGACGCCCTCCGGTAAAAACTAAACCCACTGGGCCTGGACGCCATCCGATAAAAACTAAACCCACTGGCCCTGGACGCCCTCCGGTAAAAACTAAACCCACTGGGCCTGGACGCCATCCGATAAAAACTCAAACCCACTGGGCCCTGGACGCCATCCGATAAAAACTAAACCCACTGGGCCTGGACGCCATCCGGTAAAAACTAAACCCACTGGGCCTGGACGCCCTCCGGTAAAAACTAAACCCACTGGGCCTGGACGCCATCCGATAAAAACTAAACCCACTGGCCCTGGACGCCCTCCGGTAAAAACTAAACCCACTGGCCCTGGACGCCCTCCAGTAAAAACTAAACCCACTGGGCCTGGACGCCATCCGATAAAAACTAAACCCACTGGGCCTGGACGCCATCCGGTAAAAACTAAACCCACTGGGCCTGGACGCCCTCCGGTAAAAACTAAACCCACTGGCCTGGACGCCCTCCGGTAAAAACTAAACCCACTGGGCCTGGACGCCATCCGATAAAAACTAAACCCACTGGCCCTGGACGCCCTCCGGTAAAAACTAAACCCACTGGGCCTGGACGCCATCCGATAAAAACTCAAACCCACTGGGCCCTGGACGCCATCCGATAAAAACTAAACCCACTGGGCCTGGACGCCATCCGGTAAAAACTAAACCCACTGGGCCTGGACGCCATCCGGTAAAAACTAAACCCACTGGGCCTGGACGCCCTCCGGTAAAAACTAAACCCACTGGGCCTGGACGCCATCCGATAAAAACTCAAACCCACTGGGCCCTGGACGCCATCCGATAAAAACTAAACCCACTGGGCCTGGACGCCATCCGGTAAAAACTAAACCCACTGGGCCTGGACGCCATCCGGTAAAAACTAAACCCACTGGGCCTGGACGCCATTCGATAAAAACTAAACCCACTGGGCCTGGACGCCATCCGGTAAAAACTAAACCCACTGGGCCTGGACGCCATCCAGTAAAAACTAAACCCACTGGGCCTGGACGCCATCCGATAAAAACTAAACCCACTGGGCCTGGACGCCATCCGGTAAAAACTAAACCCACTGGGCCTGGACGCCATCCGATAAAAACTAAACCCACTGGGCCTGGACGCCATCCGGTAAAAACTAAACCCACTGGGCCTGGACGCCATCCAGTAAAAACTAAACCCACTGGGCCTGGACGCCATCCGATAAAAACTAAACCCACTGGGCCTGGACGCCATCCGATAAAAACTAAACCCACTGGGCCTGGACGCCATCCAGTAAAAACTAAAGCCACTGGCCCTGGACGCCCTCTGATAAAAACTAAACCCACTGGGCCTGGACGCCACCCGATAAAAACTAAACCCACTGGGCCTGGACGCCATCCAGTAAAAACTAAAGCCACTGGGCCTGGACGCCCTCTGATAAAAACTAAACCCACTGGGCCTGGACGCCATCCGATAAAAACTAAACCCACTGGGCCTGGACGCCATCCAGTAAAAACTAAAGCCACTGGGCCTGGACGCCCTCTGATAAAAACTAAACCCACTGGGCCTGGACGCCATCCGATAAAAACTAAACCCACTGGGCCTGGACGCCATCCAGTAAAAACTAAAGCCACTGGGCCTGGACGCCCTCTGATAAAAACTAAACCCACTGGGCCTGGACGCCCTCCGATAAAAACTAAACCCACTGGGCCTGGACGCCATCCAGTAAAAACTAAAGCCACTGGGCCTGGACGCCCTCCGATAAAAACTAAACCCACTGGGCCTGGACGCCATCCGGTAAAAACTAAACCCACTGGGCCTGGACGCCATCCGGTAAAAACTAAACCCACTGGGCCTGGACGCCATCCGGTAAAAACTAAACCCACTGGGCCTGGACGCCACCCGATAAAAACTAAACCCACTGGGCCTGGACGCCATCCGGTAAAAACTAAACCCACTGGGCCTGGACGCCATCCGGTAAAAACTAAACCCACTGGGCCTGGACGCCATCCGGTAAAAACTAAACCCACTGGGCCTGGACGCCATCCGATAAAAACTAAACCCACTGGCCCTGGACGCCCTCCGGTAAAAACTAAACCCACTGGCCCTGGACGCCATCCGGTAAAAACTAAACCCACTGGGCCTGGATGCCATCCGGTAAAAACTAAACCCACTGGCCCTGGACGCCATCCGGTAAAAACTAAACCCACTGGGCCTGGACGCCATCCGGTAAAAACTAAACCCACTGGGCCTGGACGCCATCCGGTAAAAACTAAACCCACTGGCCCTGGACGCCATCCGGTAAAAACTAAACCCACTGGGCCTGGACGCCATCCGGTAAAAACTAAACCCACTGGGCCTGGACGCCATCCGGTAAAAACTAAACCCACTGGCCCTGGACGCCATCTGATAAAAACTAAACCCACTGGGCCTGGACGCCATCCGGTAAAAACTAAACCCACTGGGCCTGGACGCCCTCCGAAAGCTGAGACCACACACCAGTCGCGCCACCGTCGCTCTGATGCTCACTGTGAACGAGCTTGCAGCTACACTCTGCAAATCCGATGTTTTACCTGTGCTTTGCGGAAGGCATTAAGGCAAGCAGTCCACATTTTCCGCAGAAATCATTCTCAGGTTAATAAAGTCATTCATTTCCTCTTGTATTAAGCACTGAGCTGATTCTCAAGCTTCAGATGACGCCTATGTTCCCAAGTACATGCGGCCCTGACCTACGCCTTGGAACGTGCCCCAGGCTGGCGGACAGGGCAGCCACCCACAGGCTCATAACTCAGGAGCAGCTCCCGCGCACGCCGTCTGCAGCGAGCGCAGCATGGCCCGGGAGTGTGACTTACTGGTCTGGACGTTCTCCGCATACAGTGCCGTGTAGGAAGCAGAAAAGCCCCGGTAGGAGTTGGCGTAGTCTGTAGCCAGCACGACGGTCAAGGAGTTGGAGGAGGACTCGAAGGTGGGTGACGCACGGCCGCACACTTGCCCCATCAGGCCAGAGGTGGTGGAGGGGCCGTCGTACACGGCGATGAAATCGAACCGGCAGTCCTCGTCCACTTCCAGGCTGGAGAAGCAGGGCCCCGTGAGACGGCTGGCGAACCAGCCCCGTTCTCTCCTCTCTGACCCCAACCACCCCGAGCTGCAGTGACTGAGGGTTCTTCCTGACACTGGCATCTCAGGTCTGCGATGACAGACCCGGGGCTTTGCCAGTCCCGGGCGTGACCTCAGGATCTTCAGAGAAACAGCCAGCTTAGTTCAGGGCAATAGTACCAGTGTTTTATTTTTTAATATGTTTTTATTGATTTTTTTTTAGAGAGAGAGGAAGGGAGAGAGAGAGAGAAACATCGATGTGAGAGAGAAACATCGATTGGCTGCCTCCTGCACGCCCCCCACTGGGCATCGAGCCCTCGACCCGGGCCTGTGCCCTGACCGGGAATGGAACCGGGACCTCTCAGTCCCTGGGATGACGCTCCATCCACTGAACCACGCCGGCCGGGCTTTGTGTTTTCTTTACACATCCCGTGCTTTGGAAAGCACCCATCTCTGGGGGGCGCACGTGCCCATTTCTGTCCCCAGGCCCCCGCTCAGCCAGGGGGCTCACTGCCTTTGCTCCAGCAGGGAGATGGACCACAGTACTTACAAGATGTCTTTGAAGTTTAACTGGACCGTGTAACCTTTCTCCACACGAATGTGCCACACGCAGTAGGCCATGGCGGGATGTGGCTTTGGGTAATTGGGGCTGGTGAAGGAACCGTCGGGGCTGTCCAGGTAACCGCCACAGTTTGGAATAGCTGCAAGGGGGGTGAGGGTGACCAAGAATGCAAGTCAACACAGAGACCTCTTTTCCTGTCTGCGTGGCGCGTGAACAGTTTACTGCATCTGCGCTGGGCTGTGGTCCCTCTCCGTCTGCGAGGGCGGCACCGGGCATGCCCGCCCGGTCCGCCACTGAGTCTCTGCCCCTGGGTGCAGGGAGGGGGTCTGTGCTGCTGCCAGATGGATACTCGTCAAGTCCCACGGTGAGATGGGTCCCAGCTGTGGGGACCCTCCAGTCCCTGGACAGAGCCTTAAAGAGCAAGGTCAGGCTCGGAGGCCGAGCGGAAGGGTCAGCCTGGCTTCCCAGTCCCGTCGGCCCCGCCTGGGACCTGCTGTTGCAGCCTGGGCTTTCCCCACGCCCCCTCAGGCTGCTGGTCCCAGCGGACGTGAGTCCACCTCCACAGACCCCCGTCCCGCTGTTGTTCACTCAGCCCAGACGCAGCCTCACGGCCACCATGGCCCCTCCCTTCCCCAGAAGGCGAGCAGCGGCCGGAGCAACGCCGCGCCAGGACGCAGCACCGACGGCCCCTTTGAGGGGCTGTAAAGTGGTTAGGTTGGCTAAAGGCAGGGTACAGTCAGGCAGGCTAGAGGTAAGGCTCGCAAAGGTGCCGGGGTCCAACTGGGAAGCCGGGACCGCCCCCCCGAGATCGAGATTTGTCAGCACCAAGCACTCGGTGGTCTGAGCAGGAGAGTGGGTGACCAGCCCTGGGCCTCAGAGAGGAAGCCAGAGTGGAGCTTTGCTGGGGACGCCGTCCGCAGAGCTGTGCGGCTACAGAGCCAGGGGACGGGACCTCTGACGCCCTGGTGGCCTCAGACTCAGGCGAGAGGGCAGATTCTCGGCCCGCGCTCCACACGGTCTTCATCGAGAATCACCTCGGAGCTCGGGCCGGCGTGGCTCCTCGGTTAGAGCGTCGGCCCGAGGACCGAAGGGTCTCGGGTTCGATTCCTGGTCAAGGGCATGTACCTGGATTGCAGGTTCAATCCCTGGCCCCAGTCAGGGTCATGCATGAAGCAACCAATCGATGTGTCTCTCTCACATCAATGTTTCTCTCTCTCCCTCCCTCCCTCCCTTCCTTCCACTCTGTCTAAAAATCAATGGAGGAACATCCTCAAGTAAAGATTAACAAAAAAACAAACAAAAAGAAGAATCACCTGGGAGACTTGTCAAAGGAGAAGACTCTAAAGCCCAGCCCAGACGTGACGAGAGGGAGGTGCGGTCCCTGAGCAGGCGTGTCATGGGGTCGCGGGGTTCTCAGTGACAGGCTGAGCGTGGAGAGGCTGCTCGGTCTCTAACCAGAAGCCCGGCCTGCAGCCCGCTCATCGGTCTGACCCAACTAGAAAGGACACCCACGGGCTCCCCCGCACCCAGGAATCAGAGTGTCCGTGGGGCCCGGGACCTAACAGACGTCTCGGAGGGACCAGACTCAGACGCAGGTCGCGGCGACCAGCCCGGAGAGCGGGCGGCAGGCGTGGGCCTCGCCGCGTGAACGAGAACTTACGGGCGCCGGCAGAGACGTCGTAGTAGAAGACGAAGACGGTCCTTGGAACCCTGGCCGAGTCGGTGACGATCTGGACCGTCAGCGTGTTGGAGGATGACTCAAACACGGGGACATAGTCGCTCGTGCTGCAGACTTTCCCGAGCAGAGCCCTCTGGGTGGAGTTGCCATCAAAAACGTTGATGTGCTCACTCTCACAACTGCCATCTGGATCCAGCCTGCGCACCGAACACACCCGTGCTGGAAGGGCTGCCAACGTTGGGGGCGGGGGGCTCACAGAGTGGAATCAGCTGTTCACATCGGCATCGCCGTTACCGAGGGTGACACGTCCACCTTCATTTTAATGTCTCCAAGACCAACCCCACACACCGACCCTCCCCACACCTCCCCAGGGGCTCAGGGAGCCCAGCTGCTGTCCGCATCCTGTACCAGTAGGTGGGGGAGCTGGGCCTGGAACCCGGGACCCGTCCTCCTCCCCATTTCCACCTCTCGTGTTCCCCTGCCCACGCGACTGTGTGGTGTAGGACCTTCTTATTTAACATCGGTCCCTTGGTCATTTGAAATCCAAAGCTGCCAAGGTGGAGCAGTTTCTGAAATGGCCACCTCTCTCCGGGCGAAGCAGCCTGAGCGTTTCCCCAGCTGTCCTTTCCTCGCATCCCCCCAGCCTGCAGCCCCGGGCCTGCGTGGCCAGGGCAGCCCATTCTGACAGAGTCTCTCCAAACGCCCCGGGGGACACATTTCCAAGGGGACCTAGAGGGAAACCACAAGGGTCGGGGCCTCAATTGTTCCTCCACCTTGTCACCTGCTGTGTAACTTTGGGTGAGTGAGTCAACCTTTCTTGACTTCAGTTTTCTGGTCCATGACATGGGATGTCACAGCCAACTTCAGCTGGGGCAGGGTTACAGTACTCTGAGCCTGAAGTCCCAGCCCAGGCCTGGCACCTGGGTCCCATAAAAGCGACGTGTTCGTTTCCCTTCCCACACGTCCCTCCCACGCGTCTGTTCCCTTCCCACACAGCAGCTGGCACGAGTGTTTCTCTGAGGGCCAAACGGACGTCAGTTCCTACTGCAGTGGCCCAGGACCGTGACTTTCAAAGTGTGGCACCTGGGCCAGCAGCAGCAGCCCCTGGGGACTTGTTCCACGTGGGAATCTCAGGCCCCACCCAGCCCGTGATCAGAGAATCTGGGCCGGCACCCAGCGGTGGTGCTTCGGAGACTCTCCCTGGCCAGAACCGCTGGGAAGGGGACAGTACCCGTGGTCCGCCAGCAGCGTTTGCTTCCACGCGGTTCATTGTAACACCGATGGAACTTAACTCGTGTGTATACCAATTAGCTCGTGGTGAAATCGGTTTCACTGTGTGTCATTTCGAGGAAAGTCACAGGAGCTACTGACGGCGGTCGGCAAGGACTTACCGCACCTGAGCTGGACACGGCTGAAACGGGAAAGCCCCGCTGAGGGCCAGGGAGGCAGTCTGCAACGAGACTTCGCAAGCAAGGGTCTGGCTCCCGAGCCAGGAGGCTGGGACGCGAGTCCTCTCCCACTTTTATTAGTCTGTGGCTTTCTTATCCACTGGCCGGGAATGACTGCGTCAGGGATGTTGGCAGTCTCCTGAAGCCCTGAGACTCTGGGGGTGCAGCCCCCTGTTCTCAGCTTGACCTCATGCTGCCGTCACCTGGGCTCCCATCAAATGTGTGTGAGTATGTATTGATTTCAAAATAAAAAGTTTAAAATCAAAGAAAAAAATACGGATGCCGCTCCCACCCCCGGAATTGTGAGCTAATCACACAGGGTGCCATCTGGAATACGAGTCTGTGGGAGCCCCCTGCTGGCCCTCATGCCCAGCGACGCCTGGAACCACAAGCCTGGTGACTTAGGGCCGGGACCCTGGAACCACACCGGCTGGGTCCTCACCCTGGCCATGCCGGTCACCAGCTGTGCAGCCTGAGACGAGTTCCTACCGCCCCAGCCTGTGTTACCCGTGCTGACCTCGCGGGGCCTTTGTGACCAGAGCCAGGGCGCAGCCGTGAGTCAGGGACTGTCCGCCACGATCCCTGCCCCCGTGACAGCTGCCTCCACCTAAGGAGCCCGACTTCTTCCCACAGAGACCCCCTGCAGTGGCAGAGTCCAGCCACCCTCTTCAGAAGCGGAAGCCTCTACTCACTGGAGGTGAGAGAAGATCAGCCTGATGGTTTTGTCCTCTGGCCTCGCCAGCGTCCAGGTGCAGTCCTCACCGGGGTTGAGCTGCAGAATGAAGGCTCTGTGGGCTTCCGACTGGCTGGCACCTCCCAGGCTGGCCCTGCAGCTGGACCTTCCTGCCGGAGACCACGGTTGGCACTGAGCAGAAGCAGCAGCCCCGGCCCAACTCCTCCGGGACCTGGGAATCTCCCCCCACGGGGAATATCCACACCAGCATGCTGGTCACTGTAAACGGAATTTAGCTCACTCCAACAGAAGCCACCGTTTTGCTGTGTTCTCCTTCTTGGATCCCTTGGGTAGAGAGAATTTATGATTTCTCTCACTACGGTGCATAAAAGAATAAAGAAGAGGGCCTGAAGAAAGATGACTTTATTATTATCTTTTAATCCTCATCCAAGGATATTTTTCTATTTATCATCAGATAGAGTGGGAGGGAGGGAGAGAGAGAGAAACATTGACATGAGAGAAACACATCGACTGGTTGCCTCCCGCATGACCCCAACCAGGGCCGGGGACTGAACCATAACCCAGGTGCCCTTGACTGGAATCGAACCCGTGACTTTTTGGTCTGCAGGCCGACGCTCTGACTGCTGAGCCAAACCAGCCAGGGCAAGAAAGATGACTTTAAAAAGAAGCTTTATATCTAGAGTATATAAAGAACTCTCACAACGCAACAATTAAAAGGCAACCCACGTAAAAATGGACAAAGGACCAAAATAGGTATTTCTCCAAAGAAGACAAAAACGGCCCATAGGCACATGAAGAGAACCTCAACATTATCAGGGAAATGCACATCGAAAACACAGTGAGATACCACTTCCCGCAGATTAGGATGTGAAACAAACATTAGAATCAACACAGAAAATCAACATGGGCCAGGATGTGGCGAGTTGGGGGCCTTCAACACTGCTCACAGGGATGCAAACAATCTGGAAATCCCTCAAAAAGTAAACACAGAATTACCATAACCCAGCAATTCCACTTCTAGGCAAGTCCCCCAAAGAAACGAAAACGTATCTCCACACAAAAACTCGTACACTAACATTCATAGCAGCGCTACTCAAAATAACCACTAAGAGCAAACGACCCACAAGTCCAACTGAGGACTAAGTAAAATATGGTCCACCCACACAGTGGAGTAACGAGGATGGAGCGCTGATATATGGTACAGAAGAGATAGACCTGGTCAGCGTCATGCTGAGTGAAAGACCACATATCATTCTGTTTATAGGAAATGTCCAGAAAGGGTAAATCTACAGAGACAGAAAATAGATTAGTTGGGGGGGGGGGGGCATTGAGGAACATGGAGAGCAACTGTTAATGGTACAGACTTTCTTTTGGGGGTGATGAGATGATCCCGAATGAGTGGTGATGGTGTCACGGGACTGCATGTATACTGAAAACCACTGAATTGCACACTTTATGGGTTTTATGGTATATGAATTATATCCCAATAAAGCTGTTATTAAAGAAGAGGAGGAGGGCCCTGGCCCGGTGGCTTAGTTGGTTGAACGTCACCCCGTACACAAAAAGGTCGCAGGTTCCATCCGCGGTCGGGGTGCGTGCAGGAGGCAACCGATCGATGTTTCTCTCTCTCTCTTCCTTCCTCCCTCTCTCTCTAAAAGCAATAGAAACATGTCCTCCAGGGAGGATTTTTAGAAAGAGAGAGCGAGCAGGGGAGGACGTGGAGGAGGAGCAGCTGTAATTGAATGTGAACCCCCCAAAATCCAGTACCTCGTGATGGAACCTGACTGACGGTTAAAACTCCAGTTGGGAGCAAAGGTTTTTATTTTCGTTTTCATCCGTGACAGATGAGCGCTATCCTTATAACCACAGTTTTTTATTTCATTTCCCCCTAACAATAACTATTAATACTGTTTATTAGTAAAGAAACGAGAAAGCAAAGGCAATTAAAGGGTGTGCCCATCTACCCAGAAACAACTCTCATTACAAATGCCTTGCAAATACTTCCAGACCCTTTCCTGTCCTCTTCTCTCCACGCCCTGGTTTTTTAACACTCGGATGTGTATGTTGTAAACATAAGCACCATTCTATTTTACAAGGTTCAGGTAGTTTTTTTCTCTAGAAGCAGATCCTGGGCACCTTTCTCCTAGCTCAGTCTCATCTTCAAGAAGTTGCCAAAGGTTATTGCAATTTGCCGTGCCTTGGCCGTCCCTTACAGAATGATGGACGTTCACACTGCCCCCTACGATGACACCGATGCACAGTCCCTAGACCTTTGTGCACTTGTACGATCACTTCCTAAATACTAACTCTCAGCAGTGAAACTACTGGGCAGCGCCCTGGCGTGTTCTCACGTTCATGTCACACGGGCCTGGACACAGTGTTAGTGTTTATTCGAAGTCCCATAGAGAGTGGATGTGCAAATAGTCTCTGTGTTCGGGATGACAGCACACATGAGACGTTTAAAAACTTTGGGCAGAGGCCTCTAAAAAGGAGGTCTCCCCTATTTTGACTGACAAAGCGAGTCCAGTTTCCTTACCTTCAGACGTGGTTGAATTAAACTCTGCCCAGCATGACACAATTAAAATGGCCAAAGGGATGAGCCGTCTCGGGGCATCCATCCTTGTAAGGGGAGGGACAGCCTGAGGGGCTGGCAGGCTTTTATACGTCTGTTTCCTACCTATCTGGTTTCATAAGCTTCCTGGTGACCTTCGGGGAACTGTGTCACTGTGACCACACCAGGGATAGATTTACGTGAGAGCCCAGCAGCTGTGTGACCAGTTTATTATCAGCAATCCTTAATTAACAGTGAGTGTTTGCTCTCCTCCGCTGATTCCCGGAAGCCCTGTGAGTAGGACCCAGCTGAAGCCCTTCACAGGGGACCTCCAACACCTGGCACACACAGGCGCTGAGGACTCCTCGGGGCGCTGCCTTGGAATTGGGCCTTTGCCCTGTGATTTGTTCAGATCACGAAGGGGGTGACATCATTGACGCCTAAATCCTTCACTGCCCTCTGTAAACATTAAAACCTTTGGGGGTCCAAAGAATCAAGTGGCGGGGAGTGGCACCTGGGCCACCTCTGGGTCCAGCTAGGTCACTCGGAGGCCTGCCAGGGCGTGGGGAGGGAAAAGCAAGCACATGGCCAGCTTCTGCGAGTTTCCAGCTGGTCACGTCCAGGGAGCCTGAAGCCGCAGCATGCACGTCCCAGGCAGTGTGTCCAGGTGGGAGAAAGGAGCCCTGGTGTCCCGGGCGAGGCCAGGGCTGCACGGCCAGTCCAGCCCCTGTGACATGGGGCAGCTGTGCTTCTGAGGGGCTGGTCTGTGGGGCTGCCCTTTGCCCTCCATCCATCGGTTCGTTCAACAAATATTCCTCAGCTACTGTCCCAGGGCCTGGGGACACAGACTCGAACATGAGAAACACAGTCCCTGCCCTCACGGAATCTAGTCTTTAAGGAGGGAGACAGACAAGACAGCACGCAAAAATAAATTACAAATAGTGAGAGGTGCCATAAACATACAAAACCGCCCTGGGGTGCAAAGAGCAATGTCAGGGCGGGAAAATGCATCTTGAGAAGATGCAACTGGAACATGCACAGAAAGAGGCATCAGTGTGTGACCTGGCCTCGGGAGATGCATTTTAGGCAAAAGAGTGACAAGTGCAAAGGCCCTGAGGCAGGAACCAGCTGGGCACATCAGCAGAGCAAGGGAAGCCTGGACAGGGTGGTGGGTGTGAGTGAAGGACGGAGAGGAAGGCGGGAGGTGAGGATGGGAAGGGGAGGCAGGTCATGGTCAGATGGGAAGAACTTGTAGACCAGATGAGGAGTTTGGATTTTATTCTGAGTCCCATTAGAACTTTTGAGCAGGAAAATGACGAATGTTTAAAGCATCTTCCCAGCAGATCTGTGAAGGGAAGGTAGGTATCGACTGGACCGTCTAGGTAGCAGAAACCCTTCCTGGCTGCCCTCGATCCTCGCACGATGGGCTGACGGCCCACCGCCCGGACTCCTCCCAGGGCTCTAGGATATTGGGTCGCCAAGGACACAGGCCTACACTGTGACAACCCATTCCAGGTTGGGTTCCTGGCCCAGGTGTTTGGCCCCACGCCCAGAGACAGAGGCAAGGCCAACACCTGCGACACTGAGAAGCTGGGACACTGACCAAGGTACCGACACGGCTCCACTCGAGAGCTAGTGGTTGCGAGGGAAAACTGACGCTCACAGGGCACCCGGGCAAGGCTGGAAGCCGCCGATGCCAGGTCGCTTCCAGCTGCCAGGTCCAAGGCAGGCTCCAGGGGAGATGCAGCCTCGAATTTGTCCCTTGAAACTCGTACTGGGACAGCTCTGTGCCGGCAGCCTCACTCCCACGCCCCTCCAGGCTAAGTTCACCCCACGGAAGAGCCGAACGTTCCCTCACGGCCAGCCCTCTGCTGGGAGGACTGAGTGTCGGCCAGCAGGGCCGCTCCCACACGCTGTCCAATCCTCGCTCACTCCGTCAGCCCACAGGGAGCAGCCGTCCTTCTCGTCAACCCTCTGACCAGGTGGCGCCTGTTACTGCTTAGTGCTTCACAGTCGGTAAAACGAGGACGCGCACCGAGGTTGGTTAACGAGAGAGCGTGGACGTCGTGGTTACAGACGGGGAGTCCGTGATCAGAAAGGGTCCAGAGGCCCCATGGAGAGGGCGGGTACAGAGGGAGCTGGTGAGCAGAGGTGGGGGGGTCCTGCTGCCTACTGCCAGGATCGAGAAAAGCAGGCTTCAGTTCTGAGCCGGAGGTTCCTGTCACCAGGTAAAGACGTCCACAGGTGAGTCGGCGACATCAGTGTGAAATAGTAATGTGAGCAGGGAATCGAAGACCAGAGGCTGCCCAGGGGACGTTTGCTGAATGTCCGGTGACACCACTGAACTCAACCCCATCCTTCCGCAGACTTAACCCCATCCCTCGCAACCTAACCCGGAGACACCCACCTGGCTGTTCTCTCCCAGAGGTGTGGAGCTCACCTTGAGGACAACGGAGCATCACCTTCGGCCGCAGAGTACCGGGCCCCAGGAGGACGAGGCTGGGCCAACTGCTCCAGCTTGGGACTTAGCTGGGTCTGAAACCAGAAACCATCTCCGATCAGTATGTATTTTTCTCCTGCTGTGGGAGATGCGCTGGATGTTTCTATTTTCTACTCTCACTCTCCTTGTATTGCAACATGATAACAAGCCAGTCGCCAAATCCCCAAGGGGAACACGCAAATGGAAGTACGTTATAACTGACAACACAGCACCCAGGGCAGAGAGGATTACTTTCAATACTGCATTTATTCAAAAGTACATAAATATGTTATACAGTACATAATATAATGTAAACACTATAAAACTTGACTTGAATAATAAAACATTCAACTAAGGAAGAAGGTTTGCTCATGAAGACATTTGTGCCCACGAGTCACAGACCCTCGTTTACATTGCAGAAGCATGGTGGCAGGGTTTCCGAGTCCGCGCACAGGTTACATTCCTCACAGTACGGCATGTTGGGGTAGCACCCAGAGGTGATGGATGTGGACGCAGTGAACTTGTCCTGGGTGAGCATGGGTGGATTATTTCTTAAGGCCAGACAAGCAGATGACCTTTGAGCTCTTAAGAAAAGACAGACACATCGTTACAGACAGTCCATTTGTTACCCTGTCAGGGGGACCTGGGAAGTTTAGGGCTGGAGCCCCTCACACACGGGCACCAGCCTGAGGTGAAGCTCCGCCCCGCCCAAGTTCCTGTCTAATCTCTTCCTCTCCTCAGATCCCTAGAAATGGAAAGTTCCGATTAAGCAAATAAGGGGGAGGGGACTGCAAGCGTGGGTCAGCCTGCTGGTCGCTGCAGGCCCGCTAAGTGCCCCAGTCAGCTGTCCCCCAGGTTCCGGGGCTTACCTTCTGGGTCACAGGCTCACCTTCCTGGAAGGGGAACACCCCTCCTCACAATGAACGTCTCCTGCAGTGGAAGGTCCTCTCCCCCAAATGAATGACCTGTCTGATCTACACTCCCTTGTCAGGTGTCCCCCGGGGATCTTTACACAGCTCAGCTTCCCACACTCCAAAGGCCACCTCACCGTCCCCAAGGCCACGGGCGATGAAGAGAGAAGACCCCGAGAGCTCCCCAGCTCAGGCGAGGGGAGACCGACTCCGCCCGTCCTCTGGGTGAGCATGAGGCAGAGGCCGGGGCACAGCCCTCCCGCCATTCAGTCCGTAGGGCCCGGGATGCGGAGGGCCCGCTGAGGGTCAGCTCCGGGAGGCCCGGTGACAGCAGGCAGCGCTGACATGCAGCCACCCAGCTGGGAACGCTCACTCGTGAGCTCACCCGCAGACCCGGGGGAAGCAGCCCAGAGCCCACCCTCACCTGCCTTGGCCTTTCCAACCTGCTGCTCCTGACCTCACCCAGGTGGGGCCCCAGGGCCAGGAGTGACCTGCTCAGGCAGCCCAGGTGTCCCGTGAGGGCCCTTCACGCTTACCCACGGCACTCACCTCAATGCCTTGGCCACTTTGAAGTAAAGACAGGTGACAACAACTAACAACATGAGTATGGCCGCCAGGATACCGCCACCAATGCTGAACGTGAATATCGAGTTCATTTTAGAATTCTCCTTACCTGGGCAGAGAAGGGCGGGCGAGCAGTGAGCACGGCCCCCGCCCCGCACGGCCCCCGCCCCGCACGGCCCAGCAGCAGCCTCAACACGCCTCCTTCAGCAGAGGAGGGAGGAGCCCCAGACCGCAGAGCCTCCTGCGTGGGAACACGAGGAGTCTCCCGGGGGGCCCAGGACCTCAGCTGGCCCAGCACGGTACAGGGTTGTTCGTGGACGGAGAGGGACTGGGATGCAGTCAGGGAAGGGATTCAGGACAGAGGGTGGGACAGCCTCTCCCTCCCCCAGGCTGTCGGCAACAGGCCGGCACGTGAGCAAATGGCTTTACTCCCCAACTCCTGGGCCTCCTGAAATATGTTCACTTTCAGAGTAAGAATTAACCCCTCACTGTACAGCAGACTTTAAAATGTCCTGCAGGAATGATTAGGAGAATGAGCTTCTCAATGTTATGTTGGACAGAACGGAGAATGTACAAACCCATGTTCTGATACATGTTTCAGGAAATAGGCTTTCAGTTCTCCCACTGCCAACCGCCTCCTTCCTCTGGAATCCTAAATTCTCCCAGGAAGCCCAGTTTGTCTGGAATAAGCGATCTGTTTGGTCTCCCCCCCGGGAACTAGGTCAAGGTGAGCCATGAAAGGTTAAACCAGCCACTGCCTGAGCATACTCACTGGATACGCCTTGAGAGCTGGACGTGCGCAGATGGTAAAGTAAAGACACAATCAAAATAAACTTTAGGGAACAGTACATCTTATCAGGACGTTCTCAAACCTTTAACTTGAGAAAGAAACTTCTAACTGTCGTGTGAGGAGTGACCACGAGAGAAGGTGAAGAGCCCGCCCCACCGGAGGCAGCAGACTGGACAGCCCGCCCAGCTCAGATTCCATGGCACCCGGCCGCCCGCTGTGTGACATCAGCGTTCTGCCAGCTGTCTTCCGTGGAGTTCTGAATTCCGTGCCCTCGTCAGACTTCTTTAGCACCGATGGAGCTGTGACTGCTGAATGCTGTTTTAGGTCATTCCCTCTCGGTCTCACCTTTTCAGGTTCTGTGACCCTCAGCGAACCTTTTCAGGCTTGACGGTTCATCAAAAGCAAATTTGGGTTCATAATAAAATAAAAGGACAGTAATGTGGAGAGACTAATATCTAAAAAAACTCACATATCTATAAGTTCAATGATAAAAGACTGATTAGACTTTGTATTTTATCCACACAATGAAATAATAGTTATAACCATTTAATAGGCTCACTGGCTTCAGAATATTATCATACTTGATGGTTAAGATAAAAAGATTTCAAAAAGTAATTTGAATAAGCTACATGTTCTAAATCAGGTTTCCATGATTTCAAGGTATTCACATCCAGCAAAGTTGGTTCAATTAAATGAGGAAATTTAGCCCGGCTGGTGTGGCTCAGTGGTTGAGTGTTGCCCCCTGTACCAAGAGGTTGCTGGTTCGATTCCCAGTCAGGGCACATACCCAGGTTGTAGGCCAAATCCCCAGTGGGGGGCATGCAGGAGGTGGCCAATCGATGTTCTTTCATCGATATTTCTATCTCTCTCTCCCTCTCCCTTCCTCTCTCTCTCTAAAATCAATAAAGAAAAAAAATTAAAATAAATAAATGAGGGAATTATTTTAACTACAGAGGTTATTTCTTGCTGCTCTGGCCAAGCCCTGGGTGAGGCCATGAAAAGCAGAGGAACTATCAACAAAAATGGTGGCAGAAGACCTCTGAAAATTCTCTCCTCTGTTAAAGCAATAAAAAATCTGGCAAAATTGGTCAGAATTAATTTTTCAGACCCCGGAAATTAACTAAAAGCTCACAGCACCTCAGGAAACATTTACTCAAGAAGAACAACCGAATCTCAGTATAACAGCAAGTTGTGTGGCATTGTTCCATTGTTCCCTCTCCAGCTCCACGGCGGGCTTGAAAATACCAGCCCAGAGTCCGATGCAGCCACCAGCAGGAGAGAATAAAGGTACAGCTCTTTCAACACCTCATTTCCAAAGAATTTTCATTATTTGATCTGTCTGCGGGTTACCTGGAAGACATCACTTGAAAAGCTATCTGTATTCGACCTCATTTGGAATCAACCCAGTACAAAGTCTTCTCTTCAGGGGCAAAAACAATCACAGGCAATTGTTTTAACTTCCTGGCTGCTTGAAACTGTGGATAACATTCGGGGCACATGACGGACTAGCCAAAAATCTCCGTGGAAAGGCTGGTGAGTTAGCTTTCCGTAGAGATTTTGAAAAGCCCTGATATGTGTCTGGAAGTCTAGAAGGCCATGAGACACTGAGATGGCCTTAAGCATTCACCTCTGGCTGACCTTGAGGCTTTTCCCAAGCAGGAAGTGAAGGCAAAGGCAGGTTTTTTGTTGTTGTTGTTGTTTGTTTTTGGTACGTGCCCCTAGCGGGAACAGAACCCGGGACTCTCTGGTCCGCAGGTCAACGCTCCAACCGCTGAGCCAAACTGGCCAGGGCCAAAGGCATAGTTTTAAACCACTTTGCTGATTGTTGGAAGTATGATACAACACGCACACACAGCCCCTCAGGAAAGGCTGGGAGAATTACAGGTTCCAGGCATTTAAGATCATCTTTTTTTAACCATTATCTGACCACTACGCTAATCATAGAGACTTCAGTGTCCACACACAACAAAGAATACAGATTTTACAAAATTAGTTCAGAAAAGTCACTAAAAAACAATGACAACTATAACAAGCAGCAACAGCAACAAACCTTGGAGGGTGGGGATAATATTTCCAGAGTTTCCATGTTATATTATTTTAAATGTCCAGTTTTCAACAACAGACTATAGGACTCGCAAAGAAATAAGAAAGTATGGCCCATAAAAATAGGGGGAGGGAAGCAATTAATAAAAATGTTCCCCAAAGAACCCAGACATTGGCCCTACTAGACAAAGACTTCAAATCAGCTATTTTAAATATGTTTAAAGGAAACCATATCTAAAAGAGTAAAGAAAAGTATGAGAATGATGTTTCCAATAGAGAATATCAATAGCGAGATAGAAAGTAGTAAAAGAACCACCACCACCGCCACCAGCAAATGGAAATTCTGGAGTTGGAAAGTAAAATAACTGAAAAAAAAATTCACTAACATCCAATTTTAGTAGGCAGAAGAAAGAACCAGTGAGCTTGAAGATAGGTCAGTTGAGATCATCTGGTCTGAGAACAGAAATAACAAAGTGAATAAAAATGAATGTAGAACTTCGCTTCCACTCCAACATACAAAGAGCTTGTGAGCTGTCATCCTCAAAACAAGAAAAAATCTGAAAAAACTGAAAGCCAACCAGTCTTCTTACGACAACCAAAGAGCTGAAGCCACACCAGAAAGTGAAGTGACGAGTGGGTACAGAGAACAGCTCACCAGGAGCAGGCCACTGCGAGCGGGCACTGGTGGGAACACTTAAGTGATAATTAATGAATTGCAGAGGCTGAACGAGGACAAGCTTGAGAGTTTTTTTTAAAAATTCCTGGAGACCCAGGTTTTTTTTGGTCAGGGGAGGACACACTTTCATGAGTTTTACCTCTAGGAGCTCAACTAGGTTCTTATGGTTTAAGATTTCAGAAAAAAAAACACAAAAAACCCTCATGCTTGGTTCTCCAGGGACACCACGGTGGAAGTGGCCTCGTTCCCCTGGGAGATGGTGAAAGTCTCCACTAGGCCTCATCTGAACGGAGCCTCACTGCCTCCGGGTCAGCATGAAAGTCCAGACTCCCCAAGGTCTCCACTGACGCCATGAAGGATGGGCAGGGGCGTTGCCACCCAGGGGTAAAAGTCTCAGTTCTTGATTTGGCTTTCTGTTACGCAACCCTGGGATACCTCTTTACAGCCTGCTGAGTGTGGAAGTCTAGGCTCTCCATCTAGTCCCTCCTTGGGGGGGCCTGGGGGGAATACATTTTCTTCTGTGGTCCTCCTGGGTCAAGAGAGGATGAGAGGCTTAGAAGAAATTGCTCCAGAGCATCTCTTACTCACTGCCTCTCCTCTGGGAGATCCACAGAACGGTTTCTCTTGCCTCTGGTTCTGATGAGGGGTAAGGCTTTCTGCCTTGCCCCCACCCCTCAGTAGAACGTCAGAATATAAAACCACTTCGTTTCAGACTAGCACTTGCTTCTCAGCATCAAAATGTCCCACAGCGCGCACTGTGGTCGCCCAGCCCCTTCCGCTCGGGGTGTGGAGCACGCGCTTGGCACCTCTGGCTGCCCTCTCTCTCACTGCATGTGCAAGTACTACACTTTGGTTCTGGAGGCGGACTGTGGGACTTTTGCCAGCAGAACCAGTCAGGTCCCACCTAGTCCCACGTGGTCTCGCTGGCACCATGCTGTCCACTTTTCATCCAGGCCAGGCTTTGGACCTTCAAGATTTTGCATTCTTGGGGAAGAGCAGAGAAGTTTTAAAGTTTCAGTGACGCCAACTCATAATCTTAACAAACAGTAGGGAAGAGCACGAATGCCAGTCTGACTCCACAAGTAAACACTCAGTGCCCACTACGTACGAGGTGTGGAGACGACCCGGTGAAGGGCTTTAGTGATGGTACTGCCCATGGACCTTCTGTGCATGCGGGAGAGGGGATGCGTCCTCTTCTGAAATTGCTAACAACAGACCAGCCAGACAGCTGCTGCATTCTCACACAAATCTACACGTGGCTGGCACTGCTGTTCCCCTGGAGGCCAAAGTTACAGAGCAGGTGTAAGTGACAGGTAGAATAAGAATTCAGGTTTGTTGACCCTTGTGGTTTTTTCCCTCTAAACTACCTTGGAAATGTGTCCTGTGAGTGCATCTGGAGAGACCCTGTCAGAGCGGGCAGAAAAGGAGAATTGTGGGCTGCCCTGTCCGAGGCAGGGCATGGTGCTGTCTTCGAGAATGTGGAAGTGGCGGTGTGGGAAAGGAGGGCGGAACTGGGGAGATGCTCAAGGGTCCTTTACCTCCAGTTAGATGCAAACGGTCCGTTTAAATTACTTACCTCACAACACCAACACGTGGGGAAGAGAATTGTAAGAGAGACGCTCGGGGTAGCCATGGAAGAAGAATTATTTTATCCAACAACTGCTTTGTATTTCCATGACAAAAGGGGTCAATGACCAATGAGAAGGCTGTTATGGGCTGAACTGTGTGCCCCCCCAACAAAATGTATATGTTGAAGCCCTAACCCCCTGTACCTCAGAATGTGACTGTATTTAGAGATGGGGTCTTTAAAGAAGTAATTAAGTTATAATGAGGCCATTAGAGTGGGCCCTAATTCACCATGACCGGCGTCCTAGTCACAGGCAGCCAGGACACAGACATCCCCAGAGGAAAGAACATGAAAGCACAGGGAGACCGCCGTCTGCAAGCCAAGAGAAGCTGAGCAGAAAGCGAGTGCTCACACCTGCTCTTGGGCTTCTCGGCCCCAGAACTGAGAAGGCGGAGGCTGTGCCAGCCGCCCAGGCGGTGGGCCTTGGTCAGCGTAGCCAGAGCAGACGAGCACAAGAGGGTCGGGGCTGCGGTGAGCAGAGGAAGCCGGAAACCAAGCCCCACTTTTCACTCTCCCTGTAACTGCGAGCAGCGTCCCTGTGTGGAGAATGGACAAAAGGAGGCCTACTTGGGAGGGATGCTTTGAGGATTAAATGAAGTAGGGCATAGAAAGCTGCTAGAATCGATCCTCTAATTCCATTACCATGTCTTTCTCTTATGAAGAATTCAGTGAGTCAGAGAAATGGTGTCAGCTCAGACACCTCCTATTACTTTGCTGATCCCCGGAGAGAGGAGTGGGCAGAACTGAGCCCAGATGAAAGGTGGCATTTTCCATCTGCTAGAAGACTTGGGTTACCACCCAAAGCAGGCAGGTGGAATCTCAGCTCCATCTTTTGCTACTGAGGTTCAGTCCCTGAAGCAGAACAGGGAGAGAGGTGGACTGGGTCCGGGTTATGAGTCTGCAGGGCACGTGGGTACCCGCTCTCTGGGACCTGCATGTAAGAACTCCTAACTCCCACGCCCCTTCTCACTGCCTCCTGCACCACGCTGACCTTGCACAGCACAACCAGCGTGTGTTCTTAACAGTCTACTTTCAATCCTTTCTCTTTCTCTCTCGTGTATCTTGAGTAGGTATACGTATTGGGGTTACCATGGGGCTTACATAAAACGTAAGTCTATTTTAAGCTAACCTGACTGTGATCACACACAAAAACACTCCACTTTCACTGCCCCCTGCACACAGTTCTCAGTGTCACAATTCGCACCTTCTTATATGTGTACCCACGTTGTTAGAGTTGTTTTAATACTTCTGACGTTTATGCTAGAACTAAGTGACGCGTCCACCATCGTCACAGTAGTACTCTGTGTCTATTGATCTCACCAGCGAGTTTCAGAGTGTCACGTGCTTTTGTGTTGCTGTCTGGCATGCTTTCGTTTCAGCCCGAATGGCTCCTTTAGCATTTCTTGTAAGGCAGGCCCCGCAGTACGGACCTGTCTCACCTCCCGTGGGAGGGAGTCCCTACCTCTCCTGTATGTTTACCAGATACAGTATTCCTGGTTAGCAGGGTTTGTTTTCTTTTCTTTTTCCCAGCACTTGGAATATACCATCCCACTCCCTTCTGACTTGTCCCCTGGGGAAAGAGGGTCCACGGTTTCTTATTCTGCCATCTTGCTTCTACACTAACCTGTCTCTCCACTCCTTTATGAGTGTCTTCCATGGAGCAAACATTTTTAATTAAAATAAAGTCCAGTTTATCAATTTTTTCTTTCATGGATTCTATGCTTGGTGTCATCATATCAAAGATGTCACTGCCAACCCAAGGTCACACAAATTTCCTATTTTCGTCCAGGTTTCATAGTTTTGCTTTACATTTAGGTCTATAATTCACGTTCCTTTAATTTTTGTGTAAGGTACAAGGTACATGCTGACTTTTTTTTGCATGTGGACATTCAACTAGTTTTAAACAACTATCCATTCTCCCACTGAATTGCCTTTATGATGTTTTAAAAAAATCAGCTGTGTTTGTGGATCTGTTTGTGGGATCTCCATTCTGTCCCACTGGTCCATGTCTGTAATTCTCCAATCCTTGTATTGATCACTGTAGCTTCAAAATAAGTCTTGAAACCGACAACTGTTTCGGCTATTCTAATTCTTTCGTCTTTCCAAATATATTTGAGAATCAGCTTGAAAACATCTACCAAAAACTTTCTACACTGAATCTATGTATCATATTGGAGAAAGCTGACTTCTTAAAATATTGAGTCCTCTTATCAATAAACAGAGGATAATCTCTCCATTTATTTAGATATTTTATTAACTTCATGAATGTTTTATAGTTTTCAGCATACATATGCTGCCCAGAGTTTGTCAGATGTATACTTTAGTGATTATTTTTATTTTTGGTGCTACTGTAACTTTTTTTTTTTCATTTAAAATTCCAAGTGTTCACTGCTGGCACATGGAGCAGTGAACTTTTTAATACTGATTTTGTTGTTAAGCTCACTTATTAGTTCTATGAAATTTTTTGTACATCTTTTGGAATTTTTCTACTTAGTGAGTCATGTCATATGCAAATAGCTGTTGTTACCAGCATGTATGTTTACTTCCTTTTACTGACTTATTATACTGTCTAGGAATTTCAGCACAATGTTGACGATTTGTTGACGAGAAACTTGTCTTCTCCCAAATATTAGAAGGAAAAGCATTTATTTTCTCACACTAAGTATATTTTTTATACATACACTGTATTGTGTTTCAGAAGTTCCCCTCTACTAGTTTGTTAAGGCACTGTATCTTGAATGGATACTAAATTTTGTCAGCTTGGGGTGGCAAACACACAATACAATGCACAGATGATGTATTATAGACTTGTACATCTGAAACCTATATAATTTTATTAACCAATTCCACTCCAATAAATTAAATAAAAGTGTTTTAAATTTGTTGTTAAATACTCAGTGGGATGACAAAATGGTTTTCCTTATTTTGTCAATTACCTTTGATTTTTGAATGTGTAACAAGCTCTGAATTTGTGTACTGTAACCCACTTGTTCACAGTATATTCTTCCTTTTTTATACATGGCTGGGTTTTCTAACACTTTGTTGGCCATTTTTGCATCTATATTCATGAGAGACAGTGTCCAGTTCTCTTTTCTTGTAATTCTTTGGAATTTTAATGTTCTGGCCTCAAAATTTAAGTTAGGAGACTCCCTCCTTTTCCGTTTCCTATAATAGGTGACATAGAATTGTGGGTTATGTTTTATTTTCCTTAATTGTTTGGTAGTATTTATCAGTGAAACCACCTGGGCCTAGCATTGAATAATTTTTTTTTTTTTTTTATCCTCACCTGAGGACATTTTTTCATTTTTTGTTCAGAGTGGGAGGGAGAGAGAGGAAGAGAGAGAGAGAGAAACATCGACGTGAAAGGGACACATCGAGTGGCTGCCACCCGCACGACCAACCAGGGCCGGGGACAAACTGCAACTGAGGTACATGCCCTTAGCGGGAACCGAACCCGGGTCTCTCTGGACCGCAGGCTGACGCTCTAACCGCTGAGCCAAACCGGCCAGGGCGCATTGAATAATTTTTAACTACAACTTCAATTTCTTTACTAATTATAGGATTATTCAAGTTATCAATTTCTGAAGTTTTGAAGCCTGTATCTTTAAATGAATTGTTTCATTTTCTCTAAGATGCCAAAACACGCAGGTGATTCACCTGTTATCCTTTTTAATTTCTGAGAGCTCATTAGCAATATCCCCTCTTTTACTGCATATATTGGCAATTTCTTTCATGTGTTTTTGTCACCCTTGCTAGAGGTTTATTGATTTCACTGATCTTTTCTATGAACCAGCTTTTGGTTTGATTGATTATTCTCTATTTTCTATTTTCAACATTTATTATATGGACCTTTACAGAAAAAGTCTGCCAACCCCGAACTAGTACCATGATTGATCAATCAATCGATCTATCTATCTCCTCTCATCAAATTGTTACGTCCTCTCCTTTAATTCCCATTCAACCTGTTCTTATGTGGTAATTTTAAACCAGCTCCCTCAAGTTCCAAAGTGGTTAATATGCAGACAAAAATAAAAGATGTCACCAAGAAAGGCATACTAGACTCAGAAAATTTTTTCCTAATTTCATATTTACTGAAAAGTATGTTAGGAATAATGTAAATATGACTGTCTAAAGCAAGTGAAGAAATACTATAATTATCAAAAATTAAAAATATACTTTAACTGAAATGCTAAATATTTTACTAAAAGGAGATAAAATATAAACCGTAAGGTATTTGTTCCCAGCATTTCCAGGTTCCACTCCTTCACTTTGGTCCTAGCAGCATGTCAGGAAGCAACTGAGACTGGCATAGACAGTGCACTCTTCCCACAGGTGAACTGTGGTAGGGTGACACAGGGGGTTCACCTGTGCTGGGGCCACAGCTGCCACAACGTTCTTCTCTAAGGCTGCATCATTACTGAGCGTCTAACAAGTAAAGAGTTAGGAAGCAACACTTTTTCAGCATTATCTTCTTTTACTTTATTTTTATGGTTGACAGTTACAGATGTCCCATATTCCCCCTTTGCCCAACTCCACTCAGTCCCCGCCCCTCAGCATCATCCTCTTCCAAACAACAAGCCTTTTGTGTCAATGCTTTTTCAACGTTTCTTCACCACTCTTAAGAAAATAATTATATTGGCCCTGGCCGGGTAGCTCAGTTGGTTAGAGTTGTCCCAATATACCAAGGTTGTGGGTTCGATCTTCAGTTCGATCTCCAGTCGATCTCTGTCCCACCGGCCGACGTGTGTCGGTGTCTGTCCCAACAGACCCCGAGACCGGGCGGTCTCTGCCCGACCAGCCGACCTGGGTCGGGGTCGGTCCCGACAGACCCTGAGACAGGGCGGTCTCTGTCCCACTGCCCGACTTGTGTCTGTGGGACAGAGACAGACATGTCTTGGTGTCTGTCTGTGGGACACAGACAGGCATGTCTCTGTCCCGACAGACACCGAAACCGGTCAGTCTCTGTCCCACCGGCCAACCCGTGTCGGTGTTTGTCCCGACAAATGCATCAACCAACAAATGCATAACTAAGTGGAACAACAAATTAATGTTTCTCTCTTTCTCTCTCACGCCCCCTTCCTCTCTCTCTAAAATCAATCACTAAATACATTTTTTTAAAAAGAAAGAAAAAACCGCCCTGGCAAGCTTGGCTCTGCGGTTGGAGTGTCAGCCCTCGGACCAAAGAGTCTCAGGTTCGATTCCAGCCAAGGGCACAGGCCTTGGTTGCGGTTCATCCTCAGCTCTGGTCAGGGTCGTGCGGGAGGCAACCAATCGATGTGTCCCTCTCTCTCCTTCTCTCCCTCCCACTCTGTCTGAAGATAAGTGGAAAAATATCCTCAGGTGAGGGGAGAGAGAGAGAGAGAGAGAGAGAGAGAGAGAGAGAGAGAGGGAGATAGAGGAAGACAGAAAGAAAGAAAGAAAGAAAGAAAGAAAGAAAGAAAGAAAGAAAGAGAGAGAGAGAAAGAGAGAGAGAAAGAAAGAAAGAAAGAAAGAAAGAAAGAAAGAAAGAAAGAAAGAAAGAAAGAAAGAAAGAAAGAAAGAAAATACTCATTCGATTTTTGGAATTCTTCTGAGTCCATTTGTTACACTTCCCAGGGCGTTTTGGCAGGAATTTTTCAACTGAGGTAAATCATACCATATGACCTCTCCCAATTTCTATCCAATCCTTTCCTCCCCAAATATTTTATAAATATGCAACGAGGCTAAAATAAACCAAGGAATGCAAACTTGGCACCAGACTGCCACGTTCTGCCCTGTCAATGACTAACCAGCTGGTCCCTGCAGGCCCAAAGGGGCCTGCCTGTGTTCTGCCATACTCAGAGGTAGCCGGTGGGAAAATGGACAATAACAGCTCAGAACCATTCCTGTGTCACGGACAAGACACAGCCTGGTGAGGTCTATGGACCCTTTCCAGAGTAACACATTTAAGCGTATAACATAAAATATATTGGATTACAAGGATACTGAAATAATCAGAAAATATTTCCCAAACCAAACGTATAATATAGTAGTATATGTATTTCTTTACAAACAGATGCAATGCCCAGTTCTAATAACTACCACGTACAAACTGTGGTACATCCACACTGTCAAGTTCACTATATAACTACATGCACTTGTCAAAGGGCATAGAATTGTATACTAAAAACTGTGCCTCTTCCTATACGTTAGTTACACCAAGTCTGACGACTACAATGTGAAAGTTTTGATGAAGTGTTAAGACAGCTGTAAGGCCCTGGCTGGTTTGGCTCAGCGGTTAGAGCGTCAGCCTGCGGTCCGGAGAGACCCGGGTTCGGTTCCCGCTAAGGGCATGTACTTCGGTTGCAGTTTGTCCCCAGCCCTGGTTGGTCGTGCAGGAGGTAGCCACTCGATGTGTCCCTTTCACGTCGATGTTTCTCTCTCTCTCTCTCTTCCTCTCTCTCCCTCCCACTCTATCTGAACAAAAAATGAAAAAATGTCCTCAGGTGAGGATTAAAAAAAAAAAAAAAGACAGCTGTAAGAATACCAAAGTGATGTGAAAAATGTCAGAGATCCTTTTAGTGACCAGTTGACAGGGCGGCTATATCCTAATGCAGTTTAATGTTTTACTAATCATGGAAACGTAAAACTTCAACATGCGGTGAATAAAAATGAAGATGGGCATATTCCTCCCAGTTTGGGTTGATGGCCCGCATACAATCCGCCCACAGCCGGTGTGCACGGAGCACACAGAAGGGAGTGAACTAGCTGCCCAGGAGCAGATAAACAAGCAGCCTGGGGGTGTGTGCACGGACCTGGGTGTCGGCGGCCCTCAGCAGGCAGAGGCTCTGCATCCGCAGTCAGCAAATCGGGGTGCCCGAGGCTGGCCAGACTATGGTGAGGTTGAAAGAGGCTCAGAGACATCACCCTTCCCATCCCATCTCGGGGGCAAATAGAAAGTTCCATGTGCTCTCACGTTTGCACACCCTTCGGGTCCATCAGATTCCACTTGCCCAGCGCCCGAGCTCCCTCCGACACCCCGCCACGCCCGGGGCCGCCCCCGACTCCGTCCAGGCCTCCACCGGACCGCCGTCGCCTTGAGGACCAGGAGGGCGGAGGGGGGGGAGGACAAAGCGACTCCCCGCCGGTCCCCAGGACACCGCGCTCCGCTGCAGGGGCGGGAAGGCCCCGCCGTCCACGCCGGAGGATCCGGGGCACGTCCTTCCCGTCGTGTGAGCGACGACTCCACACCTGCCTTTCCACGGACTCTCAGGGCACCGACCCTCGCGGGCCTCCCGTCAAACGTCGTCCGCCACCTGCCTCTTTCCAGGTAACGACGAAGAACCCACCGGTGCCCGCGTCGCCGTCCCACGCCTGCGCACAGCGCCTGCGGTGCACGGGTGCTGTCAGAGCGCATGCTCGGCTCCGCCCCCTGGAGGCTCCGCCCCCTGGAGGCTCCGCCCCCTGGAGGCTCCGCCCCCTGGAGGCTCCGCCCCCTGGAGGCTCCGCCCCCTGGAGGCTCCGCCCCCTGGAGGCTCCGCCCCCTGGAGGCTCCGCCCCCTGGAGGCTCCGCCCCCTGGAGGCTCCGCCCCCTGGAGGCTCCGCCCCCTGGAGGCTCCGCCCCCTGGAGGCCTCCCTCCCCGGCAGGTTTGAACCCGTTGCTGAATCCCGCCGCACGCGCATGCGTTGCTACGGTACTTGGTCTCTCCCCGCAGCTGTGAGAAGTCTAATAAGCCGGAAGTTGCACCGCTTCATCACCTCCCCTCCGCCCGGCGGAAACCCAAGCTCCGGAGGACAGGTTCCGGGGCTGGTCTGACCAGCAGGTGGCCGAATGGAGACCGAGACGGAGGACGAGCGGTTGGCCCGCCGCCCGACGCTGGCCTCTTCCTGGGATGCGGCAGGCGGGGCCCTGCACCGGTGCCTCCGGGTCTCCGGAGCTGGTCTGGGCGCCCGGGACCTGGACTGGGACGAGCTGCTGGCGCCGCCTGCCCCGGGGTGCGCTGGGCCGGCGGGGGCGGGTCGCTGCTCGGCGTGGCCGCGCTCCTGGGGTGCTGAGGGGCTCGGGGGCGGGCGGGGCCGGGGCAGGGCCTGGCCGGGCGCGCCCCCCCCGCCGTAGCCGCCGGTCGGCCCGGGAGGCCCGCGTCCCCGGGCTCCGCCCGCAGCCAGCGAGCTGCCGTCCCGGCGGCCAGAAGCGGCGCAGACACCGCCCGTCCGGCCTGGCCCGCGGCCCGCGGCGCCCCGAGCGCAGAGCAGGTGCCACGCGCGTGCAGGAGCTAGAAGTAATTCCGGGGATCAGCGATGTCCACGGCCAGGAGGAAGCGCAGGGCGAGCCCTGCTGTCCGAGTGGCCGTCGTGTGGACCATGGGTGGGTGCGTGGGAGGCGCGTGACCCCGCAGCAAGTGGGCGTGAGCGAGCAGGAGGACCCGAGGCCTGACGAGCGGTTAGTAACAGGGTGCAGGGAAGCCCACCGTGCGATGCTGTGATTTCCTTTCCAGCCAGGATCTGGTGGTGTTGAAAAGGAGCCCGAAGAGCCCCGCTGAAAAGCCCTGCTGCCTCTACCTGACGTGTGACCCTGACGGAGGTGAAGAAATCGTTTCTGTTGGCATTTTAAGTTCAGCGAGAAACATGGAAGTGTACCTAGGAGAGGAGTACTGTGGCACCAGCAGGGGCCGGAGTGTTGGTACTGTTCTGGACAGCAGGTGTGTGCCTCCCGTGCGAGATGTTCCTGAGGTGGGGTTTTCCTAGTTACCGGCCTTGGCGAGATTCACTGGTTCTGTCTGCCTTGGTGCCAGACGTTAGGGGGGAGATTTGAACATACCGCGGGCACAGAAGTTTAGACCTTCAGGGACCTTCAGGACCGGCCAGGTCAGCCTCGTTGTTTTTAGGAATGTGGGAGTTGAGAGCTAAAGGGAGGGAGATCGTTTGGTAGAAGGTCACAGCTACTCAGTGGAAGAGGTTCCTTCTGTTTCCTCTAACTCACAGGGGTCTGTTTTCCAAAAATTAATGTGTCCATCAGTCTGGAACTTTGAGCTTATCTTTTTGTGGGAAGCCCTTTACAAACAGTGCGTGAGCCCAACGCTGTGCCATGCCTGCATATTTACCCCTTTAGTATTACTTCTTGATTTTTTTCTGACTATTACATTTCTGTCCTAATCTTTCTTCTATATAACCCAAAATATAAATTGTTTTATATGTCGTGCATGTTGGAAATAGTAGATATAGTACATATGTTTATTAAGCTTTCAAATATGCTGTGTGCTACATGATTATACATTTCTTATGAAATGTAATTCTCTCATATAGCTAGTAAGTGGCAGATGGAGTCCGTGTGCCCAGGGCCATTCAGTGGGAGACAGAACCCTTCATGCTTCACCTGGGAAACTGAATCCCAGAAAAAGTGTTGTCCTGAAAACCTTATTTTTAAATGTGACTATTAAAAGTGATAATGTGGCCCTGGCTGGTTTGGCTTGGTGGTTAGAGCGTCAGCCCTTGGACCAAAGGGTCTTGGGTTCGATTCCTGGTCAAGGGCACTTACCTGGGTTGCAGGCTCAATCTCCAGCCCTGGTAGGGTTTTGAGGGGGGCAACCAATCGTTTATGTTTCTCTCTCTCCCACTCCCTTACAGTCTATCTAAAAACAAATCAATAGAAATATATCCTTGGTTGATAATTAACAAAATAAATGTATAAATAAAAATGATAATGTGTGAAAGTAAAAAAAAAATCAATTTTCATTTTTATTTTTAGAGAACATGAAAATATTATTATGTACAAAAAATATCTGAAATTGGAGTCCTCCGCACATGCTTGTAAAATAAAGGTAGGTCATAACTAAGTGTTAACTAAGTTGAAAACTGCAGTTGTTTTGTACCGTGCGTGTTTATCTTATGTTGGGTTTGGAATGGAACTACTCACTTTAGTCCCTGGAGATTTTAACACTACTCGCCTCCATGACAACCATGTGAAATCTTTGTGCTCCGGACTCCAGTTTTGGTGTTTGCCCTGGATCGATCTCATTCTCTCAATCTCTCCCTCTCTCTCTCCCTCTCTCTCTCTCTCACACACACACACACACACACACACACACGCACAGAGGAGCAGATACTCACTGAACTCCCGACTGTCTGACCCTCAATCCTGTTCCCTTTCCACTGAGCTGGTTTGTGGTCCTGAACCAGGTGTGAAGCGTCTTCTGGTTTACAGCCTGGACGCAGGGAGGCAGCACAAGCACTGGACAGACCACTGCCATAGAAACCAGAGGAACTGGGTCAGACTCACTCTGCTCACTGGGGGCCTCTGATAGGTTAGAAGTCACCCTGCACTCGTCTTTGTTATGTGTAAACGACTGAGCAATAGTCGATCATCTTGACATTCCTCCGCAGTTCTAACTTCTACATACAGACTCTCAGATTTAGTATTTCAGCGAACGCTGCGTGGGCTCGGCACAGCCTTGCTTTACATTGAGTAACGTTAAAGCAAGTTGCAGTATAATAAGCTGTGCTTGGTATGGGTTATCTTTAATTCCTTATCTAAGTATGTTACATGTTATTTCACATGTGATCTCTTAGTGTGGAAAGGACTTGATTATTTAAATAGTTGTTTGGAGTGTGTTTCAGGCTAGAACTATTCTAGGGAAACTTAAGTTTTAGATTCTTGCCTGCTTCACTGTTACTCAGGTAATAACAAGACGTGACCTTAAATGATGGTTGTTTTAAAACAATTATTTATGTTCCTGAACTTCTGTGTCACACTAGTTGCTCTCCTTTGGTGAAAAGCAGTGTGTGTCCGTCAGTCACGTCGTGGTACACCTGGAAGCCGTTTCAGCAAATTCCTCAGCGAGCGCGCCTGCTCTGGGATCGAGGGTAGACCTGGAGAGGGTCCAAACCCTCGTGGAGTCCATGGGGTCAAAGTTATCACCTGGAGCTCAGCAACTGATGAGAATGGTTAGATTTCAGCAGCAGGTACGTAGAAAGGGATTTCTTTCCACAACCATGAACATTTTTTTAAATGATGGCTTTTATAAGGACGTGTAGTGATTTAAATTTTTCTTTGGACTTTTATTATTGATATGAGTAATCTGTAGTTAATTGTGTAAAAATAGCATTTTGTACATCTATTCTCTTGAAAGTATGTATTTTTGTAACAGAGTTCACCATATTCCGTGGACTCATTCATTTAGCTAGTGTGGATTAGCCAGCTTCTCGGGACTGTGTTGGTCACTGTGGAAGGTTCAAGGATCAAGCTCTGTGTCCTGTCCGCGGGGTCCTTTTAGGGTCATTTGGGCAGTTAGGTCACCTAGTGTGGGATGGTGAGGAAGGTGAGGAAAGGCTTACTCACGAAGTAGCACTGTGTCGAGGCCCTTAGAGAAGAAGGCTTGGGTTAGGCAAGTACCTTTGGAGGGAAGCAATTTCACAGTCTCCAGAGCTAGAGGAACAGGGTATAGCTAGGAAATGGAGAGAAGTTCATTTCTCTGGAGCGAGGAAGGGACGGGGCAAGGTTAAAGTAGGTTGGGGCTGGATCCAAGAGGGCTTTGCAAGTGATTTCTAAAGTTTATGAGTTTTTTGACCTGCGTTTTAAAGAAATTCTAGTCTGTCCCTGGCCAGTGTGGCTCAGTGGGTTGGGTGTTGTCCCTTGCACCCGGAGGTTCCCCGGTGTATCCCCGATAGGGGGCCTTCAGGCGGCAGACGATCAGCGTTCCACTCTCACGTTGATGTTTCTATCTTTCTCCCCCTCTTCTCTCCTCTCTCTTTAAAATACCAAAATATAAAAGAGAAAGAGAGAAAAAAATTCTAGTCCACGTTCTGTGTAGGGTGAAACGGAAGGAAAGGTGAGTCTGTGGAAGTGAGACTACAGGCAGGAGGGCATGCACGTGTCCCCCCTCGGCCACAGGAGAGGTAGCGAGGGTCTGATGTTGGACACACTAACATGATGCAGGACTGAGGCGCTCAAACGTGGGGCCACGAGGACTTGACAGCTGACGTAATGTTGGTGTTGCGGATGCAAAGGAGAGTCCGACGTGAAATGGAAGCTTTGAGATGAAGATCCAGTGACATACACGAGCCCAGGAGAGGAGGCTGCTTGGGAAAGAAGCGGTTTAATCTGCGGAATACTGAGTTTTAGACGTGGCTAGAACATTGCCTGGAGGATGTGATGAGCATCGGGAACACAGGTGGGGGGTGGAGTGGAGGGGGTTGGGAGGTGTACCCCTAGCAGAGGGCAGGGAAAGTGGGGAAGGAGGGACTGGAGGGGAACAAGGGCCCTTGGAGAGCCACTGCCTTGGTGAGGATGTAGGGGGAGGAGCAAGGACCAGAGAGAGGAGACGCGGTGGGCTAGAGGAACAGCGAGAGGAAAGATGGGATGTCAGGATCTGACAAGTTCTGGTGCTGATGTAGGTTCTCTTTACGCGGCATTGCTGCATGTCTTCACGGTAGATTTCTTCACCTTCAGGGTGTGATGATAGTGCTGCTAAGATCACAGGAGGAACTTCTGTGAAATCTACCAGTATGAATATAGTACGAATGTCACTGGAGCAGTAGGCACAGGTAGGAGAACCAGGAGCGTTGATGGCCGTGGGAACCAGGCTCTGTTGTCCTACAAATGATTAAAGCTGACATAGCCCAAAGGTAGCTCGCTGTAGTCATTGAAAATGTTTGGTCCTTGAGAAAGTCACAGATTGACCCACAGAACATCACACTGTAAGCATATAACGGTCTGGTGTATCTTCCATGAAAAAGTAGTTACTAAAGATGGCCTTGGCTTGCCCTGACGGTTTGGCCCCAGCAGTTAGAGTGTCAGCCCAGGACTGAAGGGTCTCGGGTTCGATTCCCGTTCAAGGGCACGTACCTGGGTTGCAGGTTGGATCCCCGGTCGGGGTCATGCAGGAGGCAGCCAATCAATGTCTCTGTCTCACATCAGTGTTTCTCTCGCTCTCTGCCCCTCCCTCCCTTCCACTGTGTCCGGAAATTAATGGAAAAATATACTTGGGTGAGGATTAACCAAAAAAAAATATATCTTTGGCTTACTGAATGTGAAGGTTGACACATAATATTTAATTCTTTGATAGTTACTAATTTTTGTGACTCTCATACATTTTATTACCATAAATCAAGAAGGCCTTTGTAGTGGAAATACTAAAATACGCCAATGCAGTTTTACTAAGTGTGGCAGTATTTATTTTAATTTTTTTTTTAAAGAAATATTACAGTCAAGTGATTAAAATCCCTGACTCAAGTTAGGTGGCTGGGTTCATGTCCTGTTTCTGCCACTCACTAGTTGTATGACATCGACCAAGTTACCTTAACCTTGGTCTCCCAACTGCATACTGGAGAGTAGTTGTAGCGTACTCCATAGGGGTGTTTGAGGATCAAATGAAAGAATGCACATTGCCCGAGTCTAAGTTACTCAAAAAATTAGCTGTCGTCATTACCATTAATGGTGACGTTTACGTACTTACCTGCTTAGAACTGCATTCCCGTCGGAGAGCAGCTGCAGTCGGTGTTGGGAAATGCTGCGTACCAGCGGATGGTGGGCCTGCAGCCATCTGCGACCTCAGGAGCCTGCGACAGGTCGTCCCCCGGCCCTTTCCCCTGGAGAACGGCATTGCCATCGGGAGGGCTGACGGAAGGCCTGAAGGCTGGCACTGAGGGACGGTCACGGTCCCCCGGGGACGGACACAGGACAGCCCTCGGGGAGTGTGACCCTCTGCCACAGGAGCGGGCTCTTCCTGAGAGAGCTGGTGAGGACGCGGTGACTGCCTTCGTCCCTGAGCCAGCCGGTGGCAGCTCGGGCACACCGCACGCGGACGTGCTGCCTCTTCTCCAGAGCCTGTGTGGCCAGGTGAACCATCTCCGCGTGGGGCCCAGCCGGGAGTGGCCGGGACTCGGCCCCCAGCCCAGTGACGGCATCGTGGGTGTTGCGTAAGTACTGAAGGGACTCCTGGCTGGAAATGTCCCCAGAGGTCGTTTTAGGAGCTCCTTCATTTCAGCAGACACACTGACTGGAAATAGTCTTCTCTGGTAGGATGGAGGCTCTCCAGGGGCTGCCCGAACTGGGGGTCTGAGCATTGTCCGCGTTGCGGGGGGCACGAGCGTAGTTAGGGTGGCGTAGAGTTCTCCGCAGGGGTGGAGGGGATCTGTGGGCACCGTAATAACTACACGTTTGCCTCAGTGTCCCAGATGAGCCATCGGAACATTATACTTTGTGTATCGTGTTTGACCTACTTGGAGTCATCAAAACATTTACTTATTTATTTATTTATTTATTTAATCCTCACCCGAGGACATTTTTCCATTTTTTGTTCAGATAGAGTGGGAAGAAGAGAGAGAGAGAGAGAAACATCGATGTGAAAGGGACACATCGAGTGGCTGCCACCCCCACGACCCCGACCAGGGCCGGGGACAAATTGCAACCGAGGTACGTGCCCCTAGTGGGAACCGAACCCGGGACGCTCTGGACCGCAGGCCGACGCTCTAACCGCTGAGCCAAACCGGCCAGGGCCATCGAAACATTTTTAAGCTTATAGTTCCTTCCAGTGCCCAGGCTCTTATGCTGGACCTCATAATTCCGATTTCTTGGCAATGCTGGTGTGACTGAGGGACGGCTGAGTATTTCCACGTTCCCTGTCCTTACACGGCTGTGACGGTCACACTGCCGCACTGGACAGAAGTCCGCACTGCAGCCGTCCTGTTAACGCTTCTCCTCAAGTTCAGGCTCCCAGCTCAGTTTCCACACACACGATGAGGTGCTTGTGTCGGCTTAAATGTTCTTACGGTCTACAGTAGCGTTGGGATTTGCAGCGTTATTTATTGAAACGTGGTTCCTAGTCAGTAGGGACACAGAAAGGTAACACTGGTCTGTCTTGTGGTAGTCTACATCAGTGCTCACTAGCCGGTATGTGACATGGCAGAAATAAAGCCCCAAGAAACAAAAAGGCAAAACAAAAGAAAAACTAGACAGATTGAAACCTGCTCCGGGTCAGCTGAGATGGAGTGCCCCACTCCTCCAGTCCCCCTTTCACACACACAGACCCTGTGCCTCGGCGGCCAGCGTCCCAGCCTGGCCGGAAGGAGGCAGCCTGCCCGGGACTGGAGGCAGGACCCTCCCTGCCCGCTCCCTGTGTGTCTGGCATGGGTGGGTGCTGCACTCGGCAGGTGTCTGTGTCAGCTTCCATGTTGTGAATCTTCTCGGGCAGTCTGTTGATGTCGGAAATTACATTAATTTTGAAAAACTGAACCAGCTTGCACACCCGAGATAAATCCCTCTTGGTCCTGTGTGTAATTCTTCTTTACACATTGCTGGATTTGATTTGCTAGTATTTTGTTGTTGAGTATTCTTGAGTCTAACTCAAGAGAGAGATTGGTCTGTATTTTTCTTTATACTGTCTTTGTCTGGCTTTATATCAGGGTAATACTGGCCCATAAAGTGAGTTCTGTGTTTCAGAAGAGATTGTATAAAATTGGTGTTATCTCTTCAATGAAACCAGCAGGCCTAGATAGTTCTCTCTTGGAAACTTTTAAATTACAAATTCAATTCCTAATATAGTAAAGTACTCAGTTCTCCCCATTAATATAGAGGCTTAATTAACGTGATGCATATTAAAATCCCTATGTTTATTTTGTAGACAAAGACAAGATTATTTTTTAAGTTATAGGAAAAGGCAAAAGAGGTAGAAGCTAAAGCAACTTTGGGAAGATGAGAAAGTGGGAGGAATCACTCTTCCAGTGTCAAGCCTTCCACAGTGAGAGTGTTCAGGACCGTGGAGTCGCCAGAGGGGTAGATGCACAGATCAGTGGAACACCTTGCAGGGCCCAGAGATAGCCCCACACAATTGTGCTCAACTGATTTTTGACAGAGTGGCGACAGCAGTTCCACAGGGCGAGGATAGTGCTGTAACACGTGGCCTGGAGCTGTTGGGTGTCCAGCGGGTAACAAGTGAGCTCTGGCCTGAGCCTCGGGCCTTGTACAGAATTATCCGAGCGGACGGTGCGCTTACATGTGACACACAAAGCTGCGTGTCGGCTGCTTGTTGCATAGTTTGGTTGGTTTGCTACAATGTTAGAAATAACCCTTATATTCTTATTTTTCAATTACGTTTAGAATGGGAGAACAGCCTGTTTGCTCCTACTTGGAAAAGATTCTTTGTAAGAACATGGAACGGATGGAAAAGAAACTGACAGACTACATTGATCAGCGAATATATAAACTCCAGGAGCACATTGATAATAAGATTGCTTTGTTGATGGACTTGCTGCAAAACCCCAGCTCGCCACCCCATGGGCTGCCTCTAAGACATTACGACTCTGGAGAGACACTTTCAAATGGGGAAAGATAAGTGCTCGGGATGCAAGGTGCCCACAGGTGTTTATTACATGTTTATGACAAAGGTGAGACCCGCAGCTCAAAGCAGGTGCTCAGTGTCCCTTTGGGAAAGTGACCGCAGCGTCCACGGTGACTGTGCTTGTGACTGCAGCCCCAGTACTGTGCGTGAGAGTGAGCGTGACTGGGTTGGAGTTACCTTGTTTGCACCATTGTTCACTACAGAAATGTATGTGCACTTCTGTGTTGTTTCAGTGTTTAAAATCGTTACGGGTTTCTAATATGGTTTGTTAGTGCATATTGTATATGTATTTGAAGTATTGTTTTAATTTATTATTTGACCTTATGTTTTAGGGATATGGATACTTGCTTAGAGTATTTTACTGATTTTTTTTTTTTTTACTTTTTCAAATTGGTTGTTCTTGGTAAACCAGGTGCTTACAACTTGCTACCTTTAATTTCAGATCACCAGATTAAATTTCATCTTGTTTATCTGAATACAAAATGGAACGTGCTGTTTGGCTTTTGTAAAGTTAGTTAAATTGGGGTCATTTATTTCATGTTCTGTCATATTGTAGCTATAAATAGGAAAGTAAAAATCAAAACTGGCCTATTTGTTGGAATTGTTCCTTTAGATTTAGTGATTGATGCTGAACAAGAGAAGTGACCTTGTTTTAGCTCAACCCAGAAAGTAGGAGGAACTCCCCCTTTGAGCAGATACGGGCTCTTCTCTGCAGAGCCTTTGGGGGTGCCGTGTGATGTACTGAGGCTCCGCTTTGAAGGAGGGAGGCGGGTGACCACGAGGTGGTGGTTCGCTGGTGGACCTAGTGTGCAGACATTATCACTATTGTATATGTGCTGCTGGGTGATGATAATATCTGCACCTAAAAAATAAGTGCATCCAATATGGAACTGTTTGCTGTCAAAGGGAATGTCACAGCCCACTTTGTTCTCCTGTGTGACATTTATCATCTTTTGAACATGATGCCCCAACACAGGCCTGGTATATGGAAGTCCAGTAAATGTTAGACTTTCCTCTCCCTCTTCTCTCTCTGCTCTTCTGTTGTCCTTCTTCTTAAACAGTAGGAATGACACACGTGTCCCCTGATGTCATTACTGTTCCAGTAAAGTGGACAGTCCCCTTCTCCTGCTGAAGAGGAGTCAGTGCAAAGGCCATTGCAGTCCTGTGCACTTAACGTTGACGACACCTGAGAACCCACGTCCTCAGGTGATTCCATGGTCGTGCAGCCGGAGTGCATGTACCCAGTCCGAGGTGGTCCAGCCTACTGCACACCTCGACCACATGGTCTAGCCTACTGCTCCCGGGCCACAAGCCTGCACAGCCTCTTCCTGCGCAAAACCACACGAGATGGCGTCGAGCAGGGGCTACAGGGACACAGCTGCAGATGTGAGCGCAAGATACGTGAGGCTGCTGCCGGCATGACGGCCTGCTCCTGTGCAGCGAACTTTCTTTTATAAGTAGAGGACACTCTAAAATAATAATAAAAGGGTATAGTACGGCAAACGCATAAACCAGTAACAGTCATCCATTATCAGGTGTTGCATACCATAATTGTACGTGCCGCACTTTTATATAACAGGCAAAGCAGTAGGTTTGTTTACTGCATCACCACAAACGTGTAAGTGAAACATCACGACACTTAACGACGTTGCTAGGTGATAGGAATTTTTCAGCTCCATTACTGGAGACCACCTTCATACATGCGGTCTGTGGCTGACCAAAGAACGTTATTCTGCAGCGCGTGACTATTGAGCTGTGGTCTCGAGTCTGGTTCAGGGACCAGCATCATCAGCATCACCTGGGCACTGGCTTGACGTGCAGATTCTCAGGCCCCACCGCAGACGTTATGAATCAGAACCGGGGGGTGAGGCCAGCCGTCTGTCTCAGCCAGCCTTCCGTTTGCTGCGTGCTCAGAACTGCAGGCCTGTGTTTACAAGCCCCGGCTCTGGCCGGATTGCATGGGCTCCTTGCTAAAACCCCAGCGAGCACCTTCCAAAGGTGTTCTGTAACAAGCTAAAGAAAATCTAGACTTTAAGTTTGAAACCCCCACAAGGTTGTGTCCTTGGCTAATTTTTCCAATTTGTGTCCTGCCAACACTCCCCGCCACACATCCCACTCCAGCCGCGATGGCCCTTTCCTTGTTCCTTGAACACACCCAACTCACGGCAGCCTCGGAATTCTATTGTTAATATTTTTTCCCTCTGCAATACACCTCTTCATTTTGCAAACTTTTTGTTTGTTTGTTTTTTGTTAGAAAGCAATTTAATGTAGTATATACTCAAATGAAAAATATTAACATTTTGCAAACTTTCTTTTTCCAGGTCTCTGCTGAAATGTCACCTCCTCAGAAATGCCTTCCTCAACCATCCTAGCTAACATACTCTTCCCACCCCTATCACTTTGTCAGCCATTTTCACTTTATTTCTCCTATTGCTGTTCTTTAAGGGCTAGATTGTTTATCTTCATCAGAGACTGTCTTTAAATAATTTTTTTTTTGCCTTTGATTCCCAAAGGATAGTTTTGCTGGATATATAATTTGCAGTTGACAGTTATTTTTATTCAGCACTTGAAAAATGGCATGGGCTACTTCCATGTGGCCTCTGTGATCGTAGGTGAGAAAACCACTTTCATGTGAATTGGTGTTCCCCTATGGGTAATGTGTCATTTCCCTCTGGCTGCTTTCAAGTTTGTTCCTTTGTCTTTAGTCTTCAGAAGTTTGATCATTATAATGTGTTTTGCCGTGGATTTTCTTGGTTTTATCCTGCTTGGGGTTTTCTCAGCTGCTGCTTTTTTTCCCCCTCAGCATCTTGAATCAGCCAGTTTGTGTCTTTACCAAATTTGAGAAGTTTTAGCTATTACTTAAAAAACTACTTCAACTCCATTTTCTTTCTCTTATCCTTCGAAGACTCTGATGACATAAATGTTGCGTCTTCCATTACAGTCCCACTGGTCCCTGAGGCTTTCATTTGGTTCAGATCGGATAAACCCTCTTATTCTGACCTGAAGTTCACCGAGCAGCCCTGTCGTCTTCATCAGCTCTTGAGCCCATCCAGTGAAGTGTTTTGTGTTTGTTTTTGTTTAATTTCTACTAATGTACTTTCTAGGTTCTGTAATTTCCTTCTGGTTCTTTTGTTATAACCTTCACTTTTTGCTGGTATTTCTGTATTTTTGCTTTTCAAGAAAATTTGTTATTGATTGTTGGAGATATTTCATGATGGCTGCTTTAAATCCTTCTTGGGTGTTTCCAGCATTTGATTATCTTGCTGTTGGCATCTTTTCTCATTCAGGTATTCTCTGGCTCTTGGTCTGACAGGTGCCTTTCCATCGAATCCTGCGTATTTCGGCTATTGTGTTAGGAGACTAGGTCCTATTTAAATCTTTACTTTTATCAGGCAGTCACCTGCTTAGGTTGAGCATGCAGACCCTGGCGTACTTTTGTGGGATGAAGTTCCAATGACTACTTAATGTTCCGAGGCTTCACAGTGTTACTTAGATGCACTTAGCTGCTCTGGTGCCACCAGGGTGCCCATGTCCTGACAGTGCTGCCTGAGGAGCAGAAGGACGTCCCCCAGTGCAGAGCCACCTGCTACCAGCTGGGTGGGAGACGGGGATCTGGCCCGTGGGGACAAAGATGCTTGTTCGAGTGGGATCCCCTTTGGACTGCCAACTGGCCACCCCACTGTCTCTCAGTAGAGGAGAGGAATCTCAGAGCCAGCAAGGAACAGGGCACTTGCCCTGCCACTTATTGTCAGCAGGACTCATTAAGGAGGGAGGGCAAACCCCGGAGCCACCTCCTGTTAGATTCAGAGCTGGGACACGTGGAGCCAGGCTGCCTCCCACTCTGCTGCTCCGCTGTTCATCCAGGCCTGCGGTCCCCAGCCAGCTGCTTTCCTCTGTCCAGCTTTCAGTTCTCCTTTCGTTGACCTTTGCTGTTTTTTTCCAGGGATTACAGTTATTCTTCGTGGGGAGGAGCAGATAGAAACATTTCTAAGCCACCCTTTTTTTTTCCCCGCAATATTTTTAAATTAATTTAAAGCTCTGGAGCATTTGCTCCCTTGCAAAGCTCCCTCTCACTCCAACCAGCGAGTGGTTGTAGGTTCATTGCGTTGCACCACTCCCCAGGCCCCGAGACGGCACCTCAGAATGTGGCTCTGCTCCGTGAGATGCCACCTCGTTCCTGAGTCATCGAATAAAGCCAATTAAATCTTCAAATTTACTCAGTTAACGTCTGTTGATTAACACCTTTTATAAAAAGTGTGAAAATCTTCCAGTGTCAATGAGCATACAGCCGTCCCTCGTTTACCGTGGTTAATTCGTTCCAGACTCTAGCAGGTGCACCTGGCGTTGAAGGATTCCTGGGGTGCTCGAATACGTAGGCCTACAGTCCATACGTACAGTAATTTTAATTGTAATTGTATTACAGGGGTGTATAATTGACTCAGACAAGCGAGCGCGCGCTATATCACTTTCACTGTGTCATCAACTTTTTAATGAATATGTTTGAAAAAACCAGGATAGAGTGAAGCCGCGAACATCGAACGCAAGTGGGGAGGGACGGCTGTGAACTTAAATCCTAGGAGATGGCGCCACACTGTTCCGTGATGTAGCTACAACATCAAGTCTAACCCGTATACTCTAACTGAACTTCTAAGTATATGAGTATTTTTAGCCTCCCCGCGTTTCTCTTTTTCTTCTAATTTTAAAATTGAAATCTTACACTTGCTTTTGATTAGCAAATTCTGAAAATTAGAGGGAAATAAGACTTGAAAAGTAAAGGCGTAGAATTAAGTGATTCAAAATAGTATTTCTGTTCCATGGGGGCTGATACAAGTCCAATGGAATAGAATTCAGAACTCCACGGAGGAGCCCGTGTGCAGAGACTTGATGTCACACAGGCCGTGGCACAGAAGTCGGAGCTGGACAGTGGCTGTGCTTCTGAAGTGAGCTCGTCTGCCCTGGACCTTAGCTCCTCCTCACAGGGAGGACTAGATCCCTCTTTCTCAAGTGACAGGTTTGGTTGCTTCCTGGCCTTTTGGCCAAGGTCGAGTGTAGTACCAAAGGACAGGTTTCATAAAATACCCTGTTTTCTAAAGTTTAAGAAACGGTCTTTACAGTTGGCCTCCATCCGTAGCTGGATGGTGTGATTATGCCGAGTGTGCTGAGCAGACATAGTGTCTTCCTTCCTGGCTCCTGGTTCTCCAGTTTCAGGGCGTTAGACTAGGCAAGTTGCTTATTCCAAATAAACTGAATTTCCTGGGAAGATTTAGGAGGGAAAACGGCAGGAAGGCCTATGGTCTCCCAGAGACAGAATGAGGGACCAGGGCTCCTAGACTCTCCTTAAACAATGAGATGGCATGACACTGTCGTGGGACCATTAAAAACCCTTTTTCCTTCAAACATCTCACTACACAATGGGTTTGCTTATTCAGATTGTACAGTATGACATTTTGGAAGAAGTCATTTACTTAGTTATGCTCTTAAAATGTTTTCAGATTTGATGAACAGCAAGGGTCCATCCTGACTCTATCAGTGAACATATTTCAGGAGGCCCAGGAGTTGGGGAGTAAAGCCATTTGCTCACGTGCCGGCCTGTCGCCGACAGCCTGGGGGAGGGAGAGGCTGTCCCACCCTCTGTCCTGAATCCTTTCCCTGACTGCATCCCAGTCCCTTTCCATCCACGAACAACCCTGTACCGTGCTGGGCCGGCTGAGGTCCTGGGCCCCCCGGGAGACTCCTCGTGGTTCCCACGCAGGAGGCTCTGCGGTCTGGGGCTCCTCCTTCCTCCACTGAAGGAGGGGTGTTGAGGCTGCTGCCTGGCCGTGCGGGGCGGGGGCCGTGCGGGGCGGGGCCGTGCGGGGTGGGAGCCGTGCTCACTGCTCCCCGGCCCTTCTCTGCCCAGGTGTGTGTAAGATGTTCGACGTCAGTGTTATGACTGCTGTCGGTGTTGCCTTATTGATCGCCATACTGATGCTCATGTCCTGTGCCTCCACTCTTTTATGCAAATTGACTGACCTACTGAAGTAAGTGCCGTGGGTAAGAGTGAAGGGCCCTCACGGGACACCGGGGCCGCCTGAGCAGGTCACTCCTGGCCCTGGGGCCCCACCTGGGTGAGGTCAGGAGCAGCAGGTTGGAAAGGCCAAAGCAGGTGAGGGTGGGCTCTGGGCTGCTTCCCCCGGGTCTGCGGGTGAGCTCACGAGTGAGCGTTCCCAGCTGGGTGGCTGCATGTCAGCGCTGCCTGCTGTCACCGGGCCTCCCGGAGCTGACCCTCAGCGGGCCCTCCGCATCCCGGGCCCTGCGGACTGAATGGCGGGAGGGCTGTGCCCGGGCTTCTGCCTCACGCTCACCCAGAGGACGGGCGGAGTTGGTCTCCCCTGGCCTGAGCTGGGGAGCTCTCGGGGTCTTCTCTCTTCATCGCCCGTGGCCTTGGGGACGGTGAGGTGGCCTTTGGAGTGTGGGAAGCTGAGCTGTGTAAAGATCCCGGGGGACACCTGACAAGGGAGTGTAGATCAGACAGGTCATTCATTTGGGGGAGAGGACCTTCCACTGCGGGAGACGTTCATTGTGAGGAGGGGTGTTCCCCTTCCAGGAAGGTGGGCCTGTGACCCAGAAGGTAAGCCCCGGAACCTGGGGGACAGCTGACTGGGGCACTTAGCGAGCCTACAGCGACCAGCAGGCTGACCCACGCTTGCAGTCCCCTCCCCCTTATTTGCTTAATCGGAACTTTCCATTTCTGGGGATCTGAGGAGAGGAAGAGATTAGACAGGAACTTGGGCGGGGCGGAGCTTCAGCTCAGGCTGGTGCCCGTGTGTGAGGGGCTCCAGCCCTAAACTTCCCAGGTCCCCTGACAGGGTAACAAATGGACTGTCTGTAACGATGTGTCTGTCTTTTCTTAAGAGCTCCAACGTCACCTGTTTGTTTGGTCTTAAAAAATCCATCCATGGTCACCCGGGACACGATCACCGCGTCCACATACGCAACCTCTGGGTGCTGTCCCAGGGTCCAGAACTGTGACGAATGTGACTTGTGTGCTGACTCGGAAACCCTGCCACCATGCTTCTGCGATGTAAACGAGGGTCTGTGACTTGTGGGCACAAATATCATGAACAATGTTTCTTTCTTAGTAGAATGTTTTATTATTCAAGTCAAGTTTTATAGTGTTTACATTATATTATGTACTGTACAACATTCATGTACTTTTGAATAAACGCAATATTGAAAATAATCCTCTCTGCCTCGGGTGCTTTGTTGTCAGTTATAAAGGTACTTCCATTTGCGTATTACCCACTTTGGGATTTGGAGCAACTAGCTTGTAATGTTACATTGCAATGTAAGGAGAGAGAGTAGAAATGAAAAAAAGGATGTAAACAATTTAATCGGAAAAGCTATCATTGTGCCGCATGCTTGGGATGAAAAAGTAAGAGCGTTTGTAAACTCAGTTCAGAGGGAAGCTTCGTGGCTGCCCCGGCAAAGGAAATACAATGTCTCCAAACGAGAAAGTTTTTCCTGGTGGTGAATGGTTTGGACCTTCCTACATGGAGCCCTCCCTGAGACTACAAGAACAACGCCTTCCACCTGGGTTTCACAGACTCGGACCCGGCTGCCAAGCCTTGGCGCGTGCTCACTGTCCGTCTGGACGTGTCCGCCACAGCCCTGGGCTCTAGGTCGGCTCCGAGGAAAGGGTTTCCGGAGGTGGTGTGGCGCGAGGGAACCCAGACCACCAGAGCCGAATTAAAGCCAAACAGAGCAAAGCCGGCCGGCGACTGATCCCCAGTTCTCGGAGATCAGCCCCGACTTTCAGCTACTTTTTTATTTCATAGGGGGCTTGTTACAAACTTCTGCAACTGGCAGTTCTTATTGCCTTGGGGAGAGCAAGCAAGCAGGTACAGACTCGGAGGCAGTTGGCGATCAGCGGGAGGGAGCCGAGGCGGGAGGGAACTGGGTGAACTGCTCAGCACACATCTATCCTGCTATTCATTCTAAGTTCTAAAAACTAACAACTCAGCACACATCTATCCTGCCTTTCATTCTAAGTTCTAAAAACTAACAAATTCGCTGAGAGGACAAGTTCATTTAGAGGGGCACAGGCCAGCTGGTACGTCCTCAGTTTGCCTCTGAAAGCTCCATAGTCGGCCTTTTGTATCATTTAATCAGGACGAGGGGATAGGAGCAGGGCAGGCCAGTACAGAGGGAGGCCCTCCCCCATGGGCAACACTGGCCTCCTCGTGGCAGGTGCCAGGCCCACAGCAAGGTGCTCGGCCAGCAGGGGGCTGAGGTGAAGGTGAGGATCCTGGGAGCAGAGCTGGGGCTGTGGAAGACAGAGGTGAAACCTGGGCCAAGGAAGGGGGCTCACGGGCTTATTCCCAGTGGCCTGGGCCCCGGGCTGCTCTGTCCCCAGAGATGGGATTGTGCAGGTATCGTGGTGTGTGCCACCACCTGACCAGGTGTTAGCCACAGGACGGGTACTCGGCGAAACCCCACAACCTGACCTGGTGCAAGTGCCTGTGAGTGAGCGTGAAGATTTCTTGCTGAGGAGACACCCAGCCCCCACAACCGAGGGGACCGAGTCCGGCTCCCCGATCCTCAGCACAGCTGTGGTCCAGCCTCCGTGCCAGGGGCCAGGCTCCGTCCCTCCGACACCCCTGAAGAGTCTGTGAGGACTTCCAGGAGGGATTGTTTAGCATATAAAACAGAGAACAAAGAGCCAGCCTCTTCCTAAATGACCTGCGGCCTTGGCATCATGGGGCCTTCAACTGACACTCAGCTCCTCGTGCAAGGACACAGTAACTGCCAGTCACAGGGCAGTGACCCCGACAGCTGTGACCAACCACCTTCCCCGCCTCCCCCTTGTGCACCCGTAGGGAAGGCCCCGCGGGGAGCTACCAAACTCTTTTTTGCATGAATTGGTGAATGCAGCCCTACCCCAGGAACCCCGAAGCCCCCCACCCTCGGACCCGAAGGCATGTGCCCAGGTCCCGACGCGCTCTGCCTGCACCTGGCCACGCCTTCCTTGTGTGGCCCCGCAAGGCCGCTGCACCCTGCAGGGCCTGAGAGAGGAACTCGAGCTCACTGTCTCTCGTGGTCTTCTGTAAAAAGTGGCTCCCCATCCAGTGTCCGGAGCTCTGGACAGCAGTCACAATGCACGGACTCACAGCACACGGAAGCCATGCGTTCACGCTGCCGGAGATTAGAACGACCATGCCTCTGCTCCCAGTGTTTCCTCACCGCGCACCTGCGGGAGATCCCTCATCACTTTCTCCGCCACCTGCATCTCCTGTCATCGCGGGCCCTGCTCGGCAGTGGCGAGGCTCCAACGGCAGGGAGGCCGTGGGCAAGCAGGAAGACTGCAGACACCAGCGGCCGGAAGACTTCACTGACGGTCAGCTGGAAGCCCCACAGGTTTCTCGTGAACAACAAAGAAAACGCTCTTGTAGCTGTACACGTTGGGAATGTCCCATTGATGAGAAAAGACTAGAAAAAGTGATATGCAAGTGACCTGGTGACCAGCTGCGATGTGCTCCACCCTGTCAGCTGTGTAGTACCAGGAGACTGAACCGAGTATACAAAGAAGCAAAGTCACTGAAAGCAAAGTATTGCTGTTTAAGACATGTGCTTCCTAAATGGACACATTTACCTTCCATTTGCAGATACCTCACCCATCAGCACACACACAACAGTGATCATTGCTGCACAGAGTCTGCCAGCGAATCGCCACCTCGAGGTCACCCGCCCCCCTCCTTCCACGCGGAGCCTCAGCACATCGCAGGGCAACACCCCGCAGCCTCTGCAGAGAAGAGCCCGTGTCCGCCCAGAGCGGGGGTTCCTCCTCCTTTCTGGGTTGAGCTACAACAAGGTCACTTCTCTCGCTCTCCATCCGGCCCTAGAGCTACAGTGACAGCCCCACAAGGAAGCGGCAGTTCTGACGGTTACTTCCCGTCACAGCCACCGGCGCTGGAACGGACACAGCCCAGACGGCAGGAGGCCCGCACACGCGCCTTCCCGGCCCAGAGCAACATGAACGTGTAAATCAGTGACCGGAATTAAAGGTTTCAAGGCTTCGGTATCCAATTTCAAAGAACAATCAATTAGAAAAAAAACAATCAAATACTTTGAGCATCAATTTTCAAACTTCTAATACTGTGAAATAATCGTTTATAAATTAAAAAACTTCTATCAAACACTGCAATAGAAATCCTTAACGATTTTAAACACTGAAAAACACAGAAGTGCACATACATTTCTGTAGTGAACAATGGTGCAAACAAGGTAACTCCGACCCAGTCACGCTCACTCTCACGCACAGTACTGGGGCTGCAGTCACAAGCACAGTCACTGTGGACGCTGCGGTCACTTTCCCAAAGGGACAATGAGAACCTGCTTTGAGCTGTGGGTCTCACCTTTGTAATAAACATGTAATAAACACCTGTGGGCACCTTGCATGCTGAGCACTTATCTTTCCCCATTTGAAAGTGTCTCTCCAGAGTCGTAATGTCTTAGAGGCAGCCCATGGGGTGGCGAGCTGGGGTTTTGCAGCAAGTCCATCAACAAAGCAATCTTATTATCAATGTGCTCCTGGAGTTTATATATTCGCTGATCAATGTAGTCTGTCAGTTTCTTTTCCATCCGTTCCATGTTCTTACAAAGAATCTTTTCCAAGTAGGAGCAAACAGGCTGTTCTCCCATTCTAAACGTAATTGAAAAATAAGAATGTAAGGGTTATTTCTAACATTGTAGCAAACCAACCAAACTATGCAACAAGCAGCCGACACGCAGCTTTGTGTGTCACATGTAAGCGCACCGTCCACTCGGATAATTCTGTACAAGGCCCGAGGCTCAGGCCAGAGCTCACTTGTTACCCGCTGGACACCCAACAGCTCCAGGCCACGTGTTACAGCACTATCCTCGCCCTGTGGAACTGCTGTCGCCACTCTGTCAAAAATCAGTTGAGCACAATTGTGTGGGGCTATCTCTGGGCCCTGCAAGGTGTTCCACTGATCTGTGCATCTACCCCTCTGGCGACTCCACGGTCCTGAACACTCTCACTGTGGAAGGCTTGACACTGGAAGAGTGAGTCCTCCCACTTTCTCATCTTCCCAAAGTTGCTTTAGCTTCTACCTCTTTTGCCTTTTCCTATCACTTAAAAAATAATCTTGTCTTCGTCTACAAAATAAACATAGGGATTTTAACATGCATTACGTTAATTAAGCCTCTATATTAATGGGGAGAACTGAGTACTTTACTATATTAGAATTGAATTTGTAATTTAAAAGTTTCCAAGAGAGAACTATCTAGGCCTGCTGGTTTCATTGAAGAGATAACACCAATTTTATACAATCTCTTCTGAAACACAGAACTCACTTTATGGGCCAGTATTACCCTGACATAAAGCCAGACAAAGACAGTATAAAGAAAAATACAGACCAATCTCTCTCTTGAGTTAGACTCAAGAATACTCAACAACAAAATACTAGCAAATCAAATCCAGCAATGTGTAAAGAAGAATTACACACAGGACCAAGAGGGATTTATCTCGGGTGTGCAAGCTGGTTCAGTTTTTCAAAATTAATGTAATTTCCCACATCAACAGACTGCACGAGAAGATTCACGACATGGAAGCTGACACAGACACCTGCCGAGTGCAGCACCCACCCGTGCCAGACACACGGGGAGCGGGCAGGGAGGGTCCTGCCTCCAGCCCCGGGCAGGCTGCCTCCTTCTGGCCGGGCTGGGATGCTGGCCGCCGAGGCGCAGGGTCTGTGTGTGTGAAAGGGGGACTGGAGGAGTGGGGCACTCCATCTCAGCTGACCCGGAGCAGGTTTTAATCTGTCTAGTTTTTCTTTTGTTTTGCCTTTTTGTTTCTTGGGGCTTTATTTCTGCCATGTCACATACCGGCTAGTGAGCACTGATGTAGACTGCCACAATGACAGACCAGTGTTACCTTTCTGTGTCCCTACTGACTAGGAACCACGTTTCAATAAATAACGCTGCAAATCCCAACGCTACTGAAGACCGTAAGAACATTTCAGCCGATACAAGCACCTCATCGTGTGTGTGGAAACTGAGCCGGGAGACTGAACTTGAGGAGAGGCGTTAACAGGACGGCTGCAGTGCGGACTTCTGTCCAGTGCGGCAGTGTGACCGTCACAGCCGTGTAAGGACAGGGAACGTGGAAATACTCAGCCGTCCCTCAGTCACACCAGCACTGCCAAGAAATCGGAATTATGAGGTCCAGCATAAGAGCCTGGGCACTGGAAGGACCTATAAGCTTAAAAATGTTTGGATGGCCCTGGCCGGTTTGGCTCAGCGGTTAGAGCGTCGGCCTGCAGTCCAGAGAGTCCTGGGTTCGGTTCCCGCTAGGGGCACGTACGTTGGTTGCTGTTTGTCCCCGGCCCTGATCGGGGTCGTGCGGGAGGCAGCCACTCGATGTGTCCTTTTCACATCGATGTTTCTCTCTCTCTCTCTCTTCCTCTCTCTCCCTCCCACTCTATCTGAACAAAAAATGGAAAAATGTCCTTGGGTGAGGATAAAAAATAAATATATAAATAAATCAATAAATAAATGTTTTGATGACTCCAAGTAGGTCAAACACGATACACAAAGAATAATGTCCCGATGGCTCATCTGGGACACTGAGGCAAACGTGTAGTTATTACGGTGCCCACAGCTCCCCTCCACCCCTGCGGAGAACTCTACGCCACCCTAACTACGCTCGTGCCCCCCGGAACGCAGACAGTGCTCAGACCCCCAGTTCGGGCAGCCCCTGGAGAGCCTCCATCCTACCAGAGAAGACTATTTCCAGTCAGTGTGTCTGCTGAAATGAAGGAGCTCCTAAAACGACCTCTGGGGACATTTCCAGCCAGGAGTCCCTTCAGTACTTACGCAACACCCACGATGCCGTCACTGGGCTGGGGGCCGTGTCCCGGCCACTCGCGGCTGGGCCCCACGCGGAGACGGTTCACCTGGCCACACAGGCTCTGGAGAAGAGGCAGCACGTCCGCGTGCGGTGTGCCCGAGCTGCCACCGGCTGGCTCGGGGACGAAGGCAGTCACCGCGTCCTCACCAGCTCTCTCAGGAAGAGCCTGCTCCTGTGGCAGAGGGTCACACTCCCCGAGGGCTGTCCTGTGTCCGTCCCCGGGTGGCCGTGACCGTCCCTCAGTGCCAGCCTTCAGGCCGTCCGTCAGCCCTCCCGATGGCAATGCCGTTCTCCAGGGGAAAGGGCCGGGGGACGACCTGTCGCAGGCTCCTGAGGTCGCAGACGGCTGCAGGCCCACCATCCGCTGGTACGCAGCATTTCCCAACACCGACCGCAGCTGCTCTCCGATGGGAATGCAGTTCTAAGCAGGTAAGTACGTAAACGTCACCGTTAATGGTAATGACGACAGCTAATTTTTGGAGTAACTTAGACTCGGGCAATGTGCATTCTTTCATTCGATCCTCAAAACACCCCTATGGAGTACGCTACAACTACTCTCCAGTGTGCAGTTGGGAGACCAAGGTTAAAGGTGACTTGCCTGACAATCGATGTTCTCTCTCATCGATATTTCTATCTCTCCCCCTCCCTTCCTCTGTCTAACATCAATGAAGAAAAAACACAATTAAAAAAAAAAGGTAACTTGGCCAAGGTCACACAATGAATTAGTGGGAGAAACAGGACATGAACCCAGCCACCTAATGAGTCAGGGATTTTAATCACTTGATTGCAATATTTCCTTAAAAAAAATTAAAATAAGTACTAGCACACCTAGTAAAACTGCATTGGTACATTTTAATCTTTCTACTCAAAAGCCTTCTTGATTTATGGTAATAAAATGTAGCACTCTCAGCTGAGTCACAATGATCGGTAATTTTCATAGAATTAAATATTATCTGTCAACCTTCATATTCAGTAAGCCAAGGATATATGTTTTTGTTTTTGTTAATCCTCACCCGAGGATATTTTTCCATTAATTTCCAGACAGAGTGGAAGGGGAGGGGGAGAGGGAGAGGGAGACGGAGAGACAGAGAAAGACACATTGATCGGCTGCCTCCAGCATGACCCTGAATGGGGCTAGGGATTTTACCTGCAACCCAGGTACATGCCCTTGCGCTGATCCAAACCGTCAGGGCAAGCCAAGGCTATCTTTAGCAACTACTTTTTCATGGAAGATACACCAGTCAGTTATATACCTACAGTGTGATGTTCTGTGGGTTAATCTGTGATTTTCTTAATGACTAAACATTTTCAATGACTACCTTTGGGCTATGTCTGCTTTAATAATTTGTAGGTTAATAGATTAAGTTTTGTGGCCTCAACTCAGTGGCACAGAGGATCAGTGAGGAACCTCCGGGATACCAAGGTGAGAGATTGGCACTAGAGAAAGAAAAGCAGGGGCATTGTTCTTTCTGAAACTCAGCTTCCCATGGTGTCCACGGTCATCCACTCTCCTGGTTCTCCTGTCTCTGCCCATTGCTCCAAGGATATCTGTACTATATTCATATTGGTAAATTCCACAAAAGTTACATGAGGTTTTACTTATATTATTTCTTTTAAAATATTTCTTCTTTTAGAGAGAGAGGAAGGGAGAGGGAGAGAGAGAGAGAAATATCAATGAGAGAGAACATGGATTGGCCGCCTCCTCATGCCCCACACTGGGCATCGGGCCAGCAATTTGGCATGTACCCTAACTAGGAGTCAAACCAGCGACCTCTTGGTGCACAGGACAACACCCAACCACTGTGCCACACAGACAGGGACAGACTAGAATTTCTTTAAAACGCAGGTCAAAAAACTCATAAACTTTAGAAATCACTTGCAAAGCCCTCTCGGATCCAGCCCCAACCTACTTTAACCTTGCCCCGTCCCTTCCTCGCTCCAGAGAAATGAACTTCTCTCCATTTCCTAGCTATACCCTGTTCCTCTAGCTCTGGAGACTGTGAAATTGCTTCCCTCCAAAGGTACTTGCCTAACCCAAGCCTTCTTCTCTAAGGGCCTCGACACAGTGCTACTTCGTGAGTAAGCCTTTCCTCACCTTCCTCACCATCCCACACTAGGTGACCTAACTGCCCAAATGACCCTATAAGGACCCCGCGGACAGGACACAGAGCTTGATCCTTGACCCTTCCACAGTGACCAACACAGTCCCGAGAAGCTGGCTAATCCACACTAGCTAAATGAACGAGTGAGTCTACGGAACATGGTGAGCTCTGTAACAAAAATACGTATTTTCAAGAGAATAGATGTACAAAATGCTATTTTTACACAATTAACTACAGATTACTCAAATCAATAATAAAAGTTCAAAGAAAAATTTAAATCACTACACGTCCTTATAAAAAGCCATCATTTAAAAAAATGTTCATGGTTGTGGAAAGAAATCCCTTTCTACGTACCTGCTGCTGAAATCTAACCATTCTCATCAGTTGCTGAGCTCCAGGTGATAACTTTGACCCCATGGACTCCACGAGGGTTTGGACCCTCTCCAGGTCTACCCTCGATCCCAGAGCAGGAGCGCTCACTGAGGAATTTGCTGAAACGGCTTCCAGGTGTACCACGACGTGACTGACGGACACACACTGCTTTTCACCAAAGGAGAGCAACTAGTGTGACACAGAAGTTCAGGAACATAAATAATTGTTTTAAAACAACCATCATTTAAGGTCACGTCTTGGTATTACCTGAGTAACAGTGAAGCAGGCAAGAACCTAAAACTTAAGTTTCCCTAGAATAGTTCTAGCCTGAAACACACTCCAAACAACTATTTAAATAATCAAGTCCTTTCCACACTAAGAGATCACATGTGAAATAACATGTAACATACTTAGATAAGGAATTAAAGATAACCCATACCAAGCACAGCTTATTATACTGCAACTTGCTTTAACGTTATTCAATATAAAGCAAGGCTGTGCCGAGCCCACGCAGCGTTCGCTGAAATACTAAATCTGAGAGTCAGTATTGTAGAAGTTAGAACTGCGGAGGAATGTCAAGATGATCGACTATTGCTCAGTCGTTTACACATAAGAAAGACGAGTGCAGGGTGACTTCTAACCTATCAGAGGCCAACAGTGAGCAGAGTGAGTCTGACCCAGTTCCTCTGGTTTCTATGGCAGTGGTCTGTCCAGTGCTTGTGCTGCCTCCCTGCGTCCAGGCTGTAAACCAGAAGACGCTTCACGCCTGGTTCAGGACCACAAACTAGCTCAGTGGAAAGGGAACAGGATTGAGGGTCAGACAGTCGGGAGTTCAGTGAGTATCTGCTCCTCTGTGTGTGTGTGTGTGTGTGTGTGTGTGTGTGTGTGTGAGATCCAGGGCAAACGCCAAAACTGGAGTCCGGAGGAAAATGATTTCACGTGGTTCTCATGGTGGTGAGTAGTGTTAAAATCTTCAGGGACTAAGGTGGAGTAATTCCATTCCTAACCCAACATAAGATAAACACGCACAGTACAAACACAACTGCAGTTTTCAACTTAATTAACACTTAGTAATGACCTACCTTTATTTTACAAGCATGTGCGGAGGACTCCAATTTCAGATATTTTTTGTACAAAATAATGTTTTCATGTTCTCTAAAAATAAAAATGAAAATTGACTTTTTTTTCCCTTTCATACATTATCATTTTTCTTTAAATATTTATTTTTGTTAATTATTACCCAAGGGTATTTTTCTACTGATTTGTTTTTAGACAGACTCTAAGGTACGGGGAGAGGAAGAAACATCAATGATTGGTTGCCCTCTCACAACCCGAGACCCTTTGGTCCAAGGGTGACGCTCTAACTGCCAAGCCAAACCAGCCAGGCCACATGATCACTTTTAACAGTCACATTTAAAAATAAAGGATTTTTGCCCAGCCAGTGTGGCTCAGTGGTTGCGCATCGACCCATGCACCAAGAGGTCGCCGGTTTGTTTCCTGGTCAGGGCACATGCCAAGGCTGTGGGCCAAATCCCCAGTAGGGGGCATGCAAAAGGCGGCCAATTGATGTTCTCTCTCATTGACGTTTCTATCTCTCTCTCCCTTCCTCTTTCTAAAAATCAATTTTAAAAAATCAAATAAAAATAAAGGTTTTCAGGACAACTCTTTTCATAGGATTCAGTTTCCCAGCTGAAGCATGAAGGGTTGTGGCTCCTACTGAAAGGCCCTGGGCACAGGGACTCCATCTGCCACTTACTAGCTATATGAAAGAATTACATTTGATAAGAAATGTATAATCATGTAGCACACAGCATATTTGAAAGCTTAATAAACATATGTACTATATCTACTATTTCAAACATGCACGGCATATAAAACAGTTTATATTTTGAGTTATATAAAAGAAAGATTAGGACAGAAATGTAATAGTCAGAAAAAAATCAAGAAGTAATACTAAAGGGGTAAATATGCAGGCATGGCACAGCGTCGGGCTCACGCACTGTTTGTAAAGGGCTTCCCACAAAAAGATAAGTTCAAAGTTCCAGACTGATGGACACATTAATTTTTGGAAAACAGACCCCTGTGAGTTAGAGGAAACAGAAGGAACCTCTTCCACTGAGTAGCTGTGACCTTCTACCAAACGATCTCCCTCCCTTTAGCTCTCAGTTCCCACATTCCTAAAAACAACGAGGCTGACCTGGCCGGTGCTGAAGGTCCCTGAAGGTCTAAACTTCTGTGCCCGCGGTATGTTCAAATCTCCCCCCTAACGTCTGGCACCAAGGCAGACAGACAACCAGTAAATCTCGCCAAGGCCGGTAACTAGGAAAACCCCACCTCAGGCACATCTCGCACGGGAGGCACAAACCTGCTGTCCAGAACAGTACCAACACTCCGGCCCCTGCTGGTGCCACAGTACTCCTCTCCTAGGTACACTTCCATGTTTCTCGCTGAACTTAAAATGCCAACAGAAACGATTTCTTCACCTCCGTCAGGGTCACACGTCAGGTAGAGGCAGCAGGGCTTTTCAGCGGGGCTCTTCGGGCTCCTTTTCAACACCACCAGATCCTGGCTGGAAAGGAAATCACAGCATCGCACGGTGGGCTTCCCTGCACCCTGTTACTAACCGCTCGTCAGGCCTCGGGTCCTCCTGCTCGCTCGCGCCCACTTGCTGCGGGGTCACGCACCTCCCACGCACCCACCCATGGTCCACACGACGGCCACTCGGACAGCAGGGCTCGCCCTGCGCTTCCTCCTGGCCACGGACATCGCTGATCCCCGGAATTACTTCTAGCTCCTGCACGCGCGTGGCACCTGCTCTGCGCTCGGGGGGCCGCGGGCCGCGGGCCAGGCCGGACGGGCGGTGTCTGCGCCGCTTCTGGCCGCCGGGACGGCAGCTCGCTGGCTGCGGGCGGAGCCCGGGGACGCCGGCCTCCCGGGCCGACCGGCGGCTACGGCGGGGGGGGCGCGCCCGGCCAGGCCCTGCCCCGGCCCCGCCCGCCCCCGAGCCCCTCAGCACCCCAGGAGCGCGGCCACGCCGAGCAGCGACCCGCCCCCGCCGGCCCAGCGCACCCCGGGGCAGGCGGCGCCAGCAGCTCGTCCCAGTCCAGGTCCCGGGCGCCCAGACCAGCTCCGGAGACCCGGAGGCACCGGTGCAGGGCCCCGCCTGCCGCATCCCAGGAAGAGGCCAGCGTCGGGCGGCGGGCCAACCGCTCGTCCTCCGTCTCGGTCTCCATTCGGCCACCTGCTGGTCAGGCCAGCCCCGGAACCTGTCCTCCGGAGCTTGGGTTTCCGCCGGGCGGAGGGGAGGTGATGAAGCGGAGCAACTTCCGGCTCATCGGCTTCTCCCTGGTGCGTGGAGAGAACCGAGTACCGTAGCAACGCATGCGCGTGCGGCGGGATTCAGCAACGGGTTCATACCTGCCCGGGAGGCCTCAGGGGCGGAGCCTCCAGGGCGGAGCATGCGCTCTGACAGCACCGGTCCAACGCAGGCGCTGTGCACGGGCGTAGGACGGTGACGCGGACACCAGTGGGTTCTTCGTCGTTACCTGAAAAGAGGCAGGTGGCGGACGACGTTTGACGGGAGGCCCGCGAGGGTCGGTGCCCTGAGAGTCCGTGGAAAGGCAGGTGTGGAGTCGTCGCTCACACGACGGGAAGGACGTGCCCGAGACCCTCCGGCGTGGACGGCGGGGCCTTCCCGCCCCTGCAGCCGAGCGCGGTGTCCTGGGGACCGGCGTGGAGTCGCTTTGTCCTGCCCCCCTCCGCCCTCCTGGTCCTCACGGCGACGGCGGTCCGGTGGAGGCCTGGACGGAGTCGGGGGCGGCCCCGGGCGTGGCGGGGTGTCGGAGGGAGCTTGGTCGCCGGGCCAGGGGCGGGGGCGCAGGTGAGGGGCACCTGGTGCCCCCAGGGGAGTCAAAGGGACGGCCCTCGGGCTCTGCACTGGAGCAGAAGCGGGGCTGGGTCTCCGGGGAAGTGGAATCTGATGGACCCGAAAGGTGTGCAAAGGTGAGCGCAGATGGAACCTTCTAGTTGCCCCCGGGTGGGATGGCAAATGGTGCCTACACCCCACAACTCATCCTCTTTCTGAAGATGTTTGTGCAGGTGAGTTTTTAATCTGAACGAGAAAAGTGGATTTCAGAATTCAGAGCCCTTAATTGTAATGTTTTTCCAAATACTCCAGCCTGATTCTAGGTTGTGTACATCACTAATTCTGTCCTGTACGTCCTGCTTTTCTCACTCTCCTCAAATAAATGATTAGCTTTTGTTTTTAACACCAGGAGATGTCTTTATGTGTGAATCCCCGGCATTTACTACTGTAACGTACACTAATACCAAGTGAATATTGAATGAATGACATTCAGTGTTAAAACACAAGGCTTGTTTAATAGTCTGCCGGAGAAGTTGATTGTTTTAAACATCTTTATATTAAACATATAACACAATATTAGGAAGTGAGGAAACAGAAGTCTCATTGGAAATGTCTAGGAATTGCTTTCTTCAAAGAAAGTTGTCTTGGAAACTTGAGAAACCAAGGAATTGACGTCTGTCTCATCACTGATGCTTGAGCCAGAGGTTGGTGACATTCAGATCCTTCTTTATCTTAGTAAAAGTGCTGTTTGTACCTTGACCTTTCCTTAGACACTTTGGTGGTTCCTAGGATTAGTGAGACTGATGATTGATTATTCTTGGTCTAAGTACCCACTTTGAGCACATTATGAAATGTACTTGCTCTCAACCTCAGGAAACCAGGAGCAGACCAGTTTTTGCATATGCAGGAAAACACTATAGATGTTATAAAATTAGTTGAGGATCTGCTAACATTTGAGTATCTGGCTCACAATTCAGGATAACTTTGTATTTTAAAAACTCAGTAGGAAGACTGGTAACTTGAAGATGATTCAACTGGAAATTTCTATTTCTAAGAATTTACTGAAGATACATGTCAAATACATATATATATATCCACAGTTATTTGTCAGAATTGTTTGTAATTTTGTAATATTGGAAACATAAATGTCCACACACAGGAGAGTTGCTGAATAAAATATGGTACATCCATATATGATAGAGTCCTGTGCTGCCAGAAAATAAGAATGAAGTGATGTAGTGGTTTCCAGGATATATTGTTAATTAAGCAGGAAAAAAGCAACGTGCAAAAGAGAATTTATACTATGCTACCTTTTGTATGAGAAGGAAGGGAAAATGAAATATACATGTGCCTCTTTTTACAAAAGGAAACGCTGGAAAGATAAATGAACATGTGATTGTTTGCCTAGGAATTGGGTGGGAGTGGAGTGGATAGGATAAGGGAGAACCATGTTAATGTTTTGTATACTCAAACATACAACAAAAATCAAGGATGGAGGGAAACTAACCCAAGCAGCTTCTGAAAGCAATACTTTGACTATATATCTTCATACTAAAGATGAAAAAGAGCTACATTTAACTTTGGTAGGGTTTGTTCAGGGGCATGGAAAAGCGATTTAAAAGTGATTATTTCAGAACTGAGCAAGTAAGTATATATTTTGAGGACAGCAAGAACCAGGTTTCTCACTGATAGACAAAGGAGTTACAGAGCTGGAAGAGAACCTCTAAAACGAACTTTCAGGTGTTGCGTTGGTATTGAAGGTACTCTTGTGAACTCATGATGGATGGCTGGATGGACAGTAAAGATTTCCCATCTCTCTCTGCTGAGATAGTAGGCAACAGCACGTCAATAACAATGAGCACACTTAGTGTCCAGATCTTGATTTCTTTTATTGAAATGAGTCTTTTTTTTTTAAAGATTTTAAAAATTGACTTTTAGAGAGAAGGGAAGGAATAGAGAAACATTCATGTGAGAACAAAACATTGATCGGGTGCTTCCTGCACACCCCCTACTGGGGACCCAGCTGGAAACCTGGGCATGTGCCCCGATGGGGAATCAGACCAGCAACCTTTTGGTGCACAGGACGACACTCAACCAACTGAGTCACACCTGTCAGGGCCAAATCTTGATTTCTGAGAACCAGTCTTCACTCAAAACAAAACAAAAAAATAGAGCTTCTTGAAGAAATGGCTGCTTCCAGAGCTAGGGCAGGGAAGGACAAGATGGATCTGGAACATACTGGTGTGCCATAAAATAAGGAAATGTTCAAAAGAATGATGGGCGTTGGGGGGGGGGGGGCATGACCAAAGGACACAAGAGTCAGCTTGAAGGGCCTCCCACTTTGCAACTCTGACACTGTTGTGGCAGAAATTCGGTTGGTGGGAAGAGACAGACTGCAACGCACTCAGAGGATTAGAAAAGGACTGTTTAATGTGCTCTGGTGCTGTCCCAGGGAGCCACCTCCAAAAGCTGAGCCCTGAGCCTGGATTCCAGCCACCTTTTATACATGATAAGCCTCCTGGTATCTGGGGGCCTTGTAGTTCCACTGTAGTTTAGGAGGTTGGCGGATATATGGAAATTACATTACAAAAGCCAAGGGTGGGGTTGCTGCACTGCCTGAGGGGCTGCACCTGGCCTGCCTTCTCAATACAATTTGAGCACGAAATATTCATAGAATCCACTGAGTAAACGTCTAAATCCATTCTGATAAAAATGATTAAATGTCCGAAAGGACATAAGAGTTAGGAAATCACCATTTGACAGCCATCATAGCTATAATTGATCAAAATGGTGAGAGCTTTGTGAGAAACAGGATGTTCCCACAGTCTCCAAGTATCGCTCTGTAAGATATTAATTACAGAGGAAAAGTTGTATTACAGTGGAGAAACCTGGGAGACAACACGTTAATCAACCGGCTAACATGAACACCACCAATAATGGGGAAAACCACATTCTGTGTTTTATTTGAGAATACATCACTGCGGTAGTCTTTGCTGAGTAAATACATAACCTAAATCTAATCATGAAACATCAGATACACTCAAAATGAGAGACACTCTACAAAATAATTGGCCTGTACAACCAATAAGGAAAGCTAGCAAGGCAGCAGGATATAAAATCAATATACAAAAATCTGTTGCATTTCTTTACAAGAACAGGAAACAAATAGAAAACGTAATTGGTGAGAGAATAATTTACAATATTAGAGAATACTAACTAGGAATTAAAAGTTGTAAAGATATATATGGCATCTATAGGGAAAATTATAAAACTTTATTAGGAGATAATTATTAGACCTAAATGTTATAAACAGACTGAGTTACAGGTTCAATAAAATTTCAATCAGAATCCCAAAGAGATTTTATTGAAACTTGATTCTAGAAAAGCTTCATGAAAGAAGTAATTGGTAAGCTGGACTTCATTAAAGTAAAAGCTTCTTCTCTGTGGAAAACACTACCAAGAGAATGAGAAGACAAGCCACACAATGGGAGAAAATACTTGCAAAAGATGTACCTTATAAAGGACTGTTATTTAAAAATATACAAAGAACGCTTGAAACTCAGCAATAAGAAAAGGAACCACCCAATTTAAAAATGAGCGAAAGATCTGAACAGACACCTCACCAAAAAAGATGTACAGATGGCACATAAACATGAAAAGAAGCTCATCATGTATTAGGAAATTTCAAATTAAAATAACGAGATACTACTCCACAACTCTTAGAATGTTTAAACTCTAAAACACTGACAACACCAAGTGCTGACAAGGATGTGAGGCAACAGGAACTCTCATTCACCGCTTGTGGGAATGCAAAATGGTGCAGCCGCTTTGGAAGACAGTTTGGCAGTGGCTTACAAAATCAAACATACTCTTACCATAAGATCCAGTAATCACGCTCCTTGGTATTTACCCAGATAAGTTGAAAACTTAAGATACACACTAAAACCTGCACACAGTTGTTTATAGCGGCATTACTTGTAACTGCCAAAACGTGGAAACCACCAAGATGCCTTTCAGTAGGTGAAAGAATAAACTGGTTTATGCAGACAACATTATTCAGTTCTAAAAAGATGTGAGCTCTCAAGCCGTGAAAAGAAACAGAGGAATCTTTGCCTATTACTAATATGCAATGATAGTGAAAGAAACAAATCTGAAAAGGCCGTGATTCCAACGGTATGATTTGGTATTGAGCTATGGGTTGCATTTCCCCCCAGCATACACTGATCTTTAACCGCACTTGCTCACATTTTGAACATACCTTAAAATAAAGTCAGCCCTGGCTGGTTTGGCTCAGCGGTTAGAGCGTTGGCCCTTAGACTGAAAGGTCCCGGGTCTGATTCCCAGCCAAGGGCATGTACTTTGGTGACAGGTTTGACCCCGGCCCTGGTTGGGGGTTGTGCAGGAGGCAGTTGATGGGAACACATCTATGATTCTCGCTCTCCCTCCCTTCCACTCAATCTAAAAATCAATGAAAAAATATCCTCAGGTGAGAATTAACAAAAAATAAAGTGGTTTAAAAAATGAATAAAGTGAAAGCTAGAATCTAAATTCAATTTTAATCCACTGTATTCCCCACACAAGAAATTTGTTTTCTCTCTCTCCGCAGCTTAGTACTTGTTTTTTTTTTACGCTGATATACCCATTGTCCTCTGCATGAATGCAGTGGGATTGAGGTGAAGGGGTGTTGCTCTCCTGTCCTATTTCCTCACACTTGCTGCCCACTCGTGGCGTCAGGGCACGACTGAGTTACTTGGCCCTGCCGCGCATCAGTCACACAGTGAGGGGCAGTGAGTCTGGGGTCAGACTGCCAGGTTCCCCTCCTATTCTCTGATTTTCAGTAACTGACCTTCCGAAGACTGAGGTGGGGGCAGGGGGAGGGGGAAGAGGCTCAGAAGTCTCTTCTGTGACCCCTGGGGAGGGGACTTCATGCAGCAACTCGAGGCGCGGATCCCAACGCCTGCCAGCTCCCAAACGAGGATGATTCTAACGGAAGACTCCAACTCTGACCCTTTAGGAAAAATCCTGGAGTGGGAAACGCCTCGCGGGGTCTTGCACGCGCGCCACAGGTGATCTCGAGGCCCCCTCGCAAACAGCCCACACCACGGGCCCTTGGGTCTCGGGCTCGCCCTTCCTCCGCCGCAGCGCCAGGGGGCGCAGGAGCGCGGCGGGGGACTGCGCGCGTGCGCACGGCGGCGGGGCGGTGCCGCAGACGACGTTCCCGGCGGCCCGCGGTCTCCCGGGGCAGCATGAAGACCGGCAGGGACACCACGGGGGCGCGCGGCGAGGGGCCGCGGAGGCGAGGGCTGTGCGTCCTGTGCGTCCTGTGCGGCCTACCCGCCGCAGGAAAGTCGACCTTCGCGAGGGCGCTCAGCCACCGGCTGCGGCAGGAGCGCGGCTGGGCTGTCGGTGTCGTCGCCTACGATGACGTCATGCCGGACGTGTTCCCCGAGGAGGCGAGCGCGCGGCCATTGGTCAGCCCGGCAGGGGCGGGGCGGGAGGGGGCGTGGCCTAGGTCTAGACTGGCGGGAGGACCGGTGCCGGCGCGCCGCGTACTGGGGACGCCTGGGGCGGGGGGTGGCCGGGTGCGGACCCCGGCGGGGACCCCGGGCTGCGGTCCCGCAATGGGGCGCTGGCTCAGTGGTCCCGTCTCAGAGTAGGTCGTGCAGAGGGTCCTGTGTCTGCACGGGTGCGTCTGTGTCGTGTATTCTCCCCGGGGTGTCTCACCGGACAGGTCCGGTTGTGCAGTTGGCGTGCAAGGTGGGGACCCCCTAGTCAAGTGTGCTCTTGAAAATCCTTTGGGACGCAGCCAGCTTATCCTCCAGCCCGGGGCGAATTCAGGTTCTGTGGGGCTGGAAGGTTATCCAGCTGGGGATCCTTTTTAAGGAAAAGAATACAAAATGATGAGCAAAATCGCTAGGGTCCCTCCCACGACGGTCAGGTGCTCCGTCCCCACTCGCCTCGGGACAAACCTGCCTCTGCCAGCAGAGGAAAGGACGGCTGTTTCTCAGGGGACCCCCACGAAGTAATGCGCTTGTGTAGGGACCGGCGAGTCAGTACACACCTCTCTGTGAGCCCTCAAACCCCACGCGGCGCAGGGGGATGCCTGCCCTTGGAGAAGCCCGTGAGAACAGACCTCGGGAAAGGAGATTCATGCCTCCCATCTCAGGTGCACTCCAGAGCAAATACTCTTTGGCTGAAATATTCTGAAGAATGTAAAGTTATTTCTTTTTAAATCCCCACCTCAGGATGTTTTATTGATTTTAGAGAGAGAGAGACATTGATCAGTTGCCTCCTGTACCGGGAATTGAACCCACAACCTAGGTATGTGCCCTGACCGGGAATTGAACCTGAAACCTTTTTGGTGTACAGGACAATGCACCAACCATCTGAGCCGCCCTGCTGGGCTAAACAGTTATTTTTGTCGTTTATGCCCGAATGTAGATGCATTCACATAAATGAAATACACATATGATGTGATTCCACTCTATAAGTATATACGCAAACATACAGCACATTTGGTGTATGGAAAAACGTCAGACCACTCGAGCAGAGTTACATACATCCCCATTCTTGACTAATTACGAGGTAGATGCAGTATCAGGTCCCTGGCAGCACTGGATTTAGAGTGGTATTTTCACCACTCTGGAGAAAGCCGAAGATTATTGTTAGGGATTGCCTGTTTGCCGGGCTTTTCCTCGCTCTTCTTACATTTCTTCCACTCCTCCTACAGACCGAGGCCATGGGACTCATCTAGTCACACGAGAAGGATATCTCTCCTTTTTCAGTGGACTGGTTTTTTTTAGCACGTTTAGTTGATGAGTTTGTTGTGTGTACTGTGATCTCAATGATGTGGTAAGGCATGGATCGGTAGGAGAGGGACCCTGACCTCCTGCCCTGGTGTTTGACCTCATAACTATGTCACAGCTCTCCACAGCCTTTGAGCAGCGCAAGATTACATATGTTCAAGCTATTTATTCTCTTCCCCTCAATCTGCTTCCTCCATCTTTCCCCATCACACTCCAACCCTTTTGTTAGCCTGAGGTCTTTCCCCCATTGACCCAGGGACCGTTCACCTGGGCCTCTTTCTGTCCACAACTGTTCTCATTTCAAAGGCAAACCAGCATTGCTGTATCATAGCCAGTCTAATGTCATTTGGCATGATATTGATTTTGGCTTCTTTCTCCTGGATGGTAACAGCTTTTCATTTAGTGATTCACTTACTGAGTCATTCAGTTACTTAATATGCATTTCTGGAGCACCTATGTAATGGTGCCAGCCCCTCTGCGGGAGGCAGGGTGTACAGAGGACGAGCAGGAACACAGAGCCGTGCAAACAAATGCCTGAACAGTGTAAACCCTGCTGGACTGGAGGCCCAGGGTGTGCAGAACAGGGTGTCATGGTAGCCAAGGGAGGGCTGAGCTGCCTTCTACCAGGCTGAGTCTGAGAAGAGTTCACAGAGGACTAACATCATCGCGGAGGAGTCCTGCGGGAGGACGTGGACGCATGAGAAAAGAGGCTGTGTTTGGGGACCGCCCAATGGTTCAGTATTGCAGGCCGGAATTTTCACATGGGGCCGGGTGGCCATGAGACACGGCTGCCTTAGCCCAATATAAATCGCAATTCTTTGGTCTTTTGTAGCCATCCCAGTGGAAGCTGCTTCGACAGGAACTGTTGAAGTACTTGGAGTACTTCTTGGTGGCTGTCATTAATGGGTGTCAGATGTCTGCCCCACCCAACAGGACTGAAGCCATGTGGGAAGATTTCATCACCTGCTTGGAGCGTCAGGGTCTGCTTTCTTCGGCTGCGCTGGAGGGCCAGTCTTGCTGCCTCTTGACACAGACTGCTGTTTCCGGACCTTTGATTTTGATTTTAGATGACAACTTTTATTATCAAAGTATGAGATATGAAGTCTACCAACTGGCTCGGAAATGTAATTAAAACATTTTTTTCTTATACACACACACATTTATTTGCCTATCAAAATCATTACTGTCTTCAGTGAGAATTTAATTGGATTAGGAGGTTTATGATTGACTTCGTTTTCAAAGCTATCGATGGCTCATTATTGCAAATGGTTTTTCCCTGCTGCAGCTGGGATAATTTGTCTAATGTGTTTCGTTCACATTTTGGAAAATAATACACCGGTAATTTTGTGGTTTCAAATTGTTTTCAGATTCATTAGGCTTTTGCCAGCTCTTTTTAGACTGTTCTCTCGAGACCTGTTTACAGAGGAATGGCCAGAGACCACGGGCACTGCCTGCTGACACCATCCACACGATGGGAAGAAAGATAGAAGAGCCTGACCCTGAGAAAAATGCCTGGGAACACAACAGCCTCACGATTCGGAGTTCAGCATGTCCTTCTGAGACCAGGTACCTTCTCAAGGCAGACCCTTCCTGGAGTCTCCTGGAGGGAGGCACTGTGCTGAATACTTTACTTAGAACCACTTGGTTCATCCTCCCACGGCCTCGGAGAGATACTGTTATTTCCCCCTTTGTGCTGAAGAGGAAACTGAGCGAGAAAATGTCGTTTGCCCAGAGTCACCGAGCCTGTGACAGCTGAGACTGGAACCTAAGTTAGTTTGCAGACGTGTGCCCTGGTTAAGATTCTGGTCTCCCAGAGGTCAGGCAGGGGTTCAGAGGACACATCTTTGATACTCTTGCTAAAATTCCAGACTAATCTAAATAGGTTGCCCAGTAGTTTTCTTACAGAAAGGAAAAGAATGGAATGGATCCCGAGTCCTGGTTTTGCCTCAGACCTCGCTGGGGTTGTGCTGCTGGTGTAGAGATGAGGCTGCGGCTGTGCTGTCAGGTGCCTGTAGCTCATGGTCTGTCTGCAGAGCTCGGAACGGCGCACTTCTCTTAGGCATCTCGCTGTTTCACTGGTGGAACGTTCTCCTTTTGCACTGTGCAGTGTGGTCGGCGCCGGCCACGTGACCACTGAGCACCTGAAATATAGCCAGTGCACTTGATGACCTGAAGTTCAAACTGTCATTGCTTTGAACTCAAGGAGCCCCATGTGGCCAGTGTTATCGTATCAGATGGCGCAGCTCTGCAAGCATACTGCCACGTGTCCCCGGCTCCTGACCCTGGACCCCACTCCCGCCACGTTTCCCCAGCTCCTGACCCTGGATCCCACTCCCGCCACGTGTCCCCGGCTCCCATCCCCAGCTCCCGCCACGTGTCCCCGGCTCCCATCCCTGGCTCCCGCCACGTGTCCCCGGCTCCTGCCATGTGTCCCCAGCTCCCATCCCCAGCTCCCGCCACGTGTCCCCGGCTCCCATCCCTGGCTCCCGCCACGTGTCCCCGGCTCCTGACCCTGGATCCCACTCCCGCCACATGTCCCCGGCTCCCGCCACGTGTCCCCGGCTCCCATCCCTGGCTCCCGCCACGTGTCCCCGGCTCCTGACCCTGGATCCCACTCCCGCCACGTTTCCCCGGCTCCCGCCCGGCTGGCAGCTGGGGTCAGCAGTTCTTAAAGGCTCATTTTTTAAAACTCATTCTTAAAAATGGTTAGTTCCTAGGATACAGTTTCCATGTATCTTATAACATGTACTTTAACATAATAAAAAACAATTAGATTTAAGTGACTGTTGCTTAGGGTTTATGAAAGACGCTGTTGCTGAGGTCTCTAATTTTAATTCTGATAATATGCTGCGGCAGGCACCAGCTGCTGGCTGCTCATTTTGGAATACTTCAGCGGCCTCTTGGGGAAGGGAACAGCTGGCTGCGGCCTGGAGCTGTCCCAGGAGCAGCACAGGGCTGTGCGTGTGCCTCCGAGCCGAGAGGCCAGTGCTCCCGAGAAGCAGGCGCGTGGGCTGCTCCAGAACCAGCCCAGCTCTGAGCAGAGTCTGCATCCGGACGTGGTGGCCTGTTCTCGGAGGTCCAGAACGGTGGTTTGAGTCTGGTGGCCCCGTGGCAGGAGGCGGGTGGGACAGATGTGCCCTTCTCAGGCTTCCTATGACTCGGCAGCCACAGCAGCCGCACGTTCTGAACTCGGTGCAGGTAGAATCTCACTGGACCCTCACACAAACCGGGAGGGTGCAACGGCGCTCTCCCTTTGAGATGGGCTTGCGAGCCACCGGCAGGAGGGGGCAGAGCCCGGTGTGGACCCAGGTCCTCACTCTCTCGAGCCTGGGTTTTTCTCAGTGAGAAAAATCTCCTTGAGGTTGACATTTAACTCAGTGAGTTCACTGCCTTAAATTTTCTCTTCTACCCTTCGTACCGAGTAAACTCCAAACTCCTCTATTGTAACTGCCATGTTCTGACCCTGCTCAGCCCCCAACCCCATACCCTGCCTCGCTCCCTTCGCTTCTTTCCAACCCGAGCAGCCTGCTCTGGGCGTGAGCACAAGCTTGTTCTCGCCTCAGGGCTCTGGGCTAGCTGTTCCCTCTACCCTTCCACAGGGTGCTTCGCCGGCTTCCCTCACCACCCCAGCTAACCGTGCAGAGTGTCAGACACCCGATCTCGCTCACCCTCACTGTGTGGATTCTTTCTTTTCTAATCCTCACCCAAGGATATTTTTCCATTTATTTTCAGATAGAGTCGGGGGTGGGGGGAGAGAACCACCGATGCGGGAGAGACACATCAATTGGCTGCCTCCCGCACGACCCCGACCAGGGCTGGGGACCGAACCACAACCGAGGTCCATGCCCTTGACCGGAATCGAGCCCGAGACTCTTTGTCCCTCGGGCGGATGCTCTAACCACTGAGCCAAACGGGCCAGGGCATCACTGTGTGTATTCTTAACTCACCACTTGTTACTGTCTGAAGTTATTCTTTTTTGCTTAATTTATTATCTGTCTCTGTCCGTTACATGGCCCTTGGAGAGGGTGGGGATCTTGCTTTACCCTCGCCTTAGCATAGTTTCACATGCATAATTGTGCAATATTTTTCATAGAATATGCTCAATAAATATGTGTTAAAGGAATGAATGAATTCTGCCTCGACCCTCCATGGGCCCCAGATGAGTGAGGAACTCTGCTAACCCACATCCGGTCAATGAGCAGAGGCCAGGAAGTGGACTGAGCGTTTCCTGAGGGAGTCGAGGAGCTTTCTGGCAGCCTGTAGTTCCGCCCTCGGGGGGGAGAAGGGGTGTCTGTCCAGAGCTTACTGATACGTCTCAAGAAATTAATATTTTTTTAAATGAGGGTTTTCTTTGTTGTTTTTTTTTGGCTTATGATTTAAGCTTATACGTTTGGGTATTGCAAGCGGAAGGCGGCTTTCACATCATTTCCTTTGCCCCTTTTTAGGGTCCTGGTTTACGGCAACTTTGTTCCTTTAGAATTCAGTTTGCTGTTCACCAACACAAGTTCTGTAAAAACAGGTGTTTGCTGTATGATTTATTTTATCCCCCCTCTCTTACAGCCCGGAGTTGACTGATTTGTTGCTCACTGCTCTGGAAAATCCAGTGAAACACGTTGAGGACGATGTGGGACAAAAGGTGAGTCGTCCAGCTCAGGGGGAGTGTAAAGGAGAAGGAGCCTTCTGGAGTGAGGATAAAACATGGGCGCACGTGGAAGGCGCCTCGGCCCGCGGCAGCGTCGGCCCGCGTGGGGGCAGCGCCCTGGCGGCCCGGCCGTTACATCTCAGGACTGCCGAGCCTCTGTGTTGGTAGCTTGAGGGCAGGGATGACGCTGTGTACACCCCAGACCGACAGGCACGATAGCCAGGTCTCGTTTTTCCCTGGAGAGCCCAGTATTGGACATTTGCCAGCACCCCACTGGCCGGATGGAACCATTTCCAATGGGATGTATTTCATTCAGACCCTGTCCTAGGGAAGAATGACTGGAACGGAGAAGCCACTTCAACTTTTTGTCTTTTCAAATAATGCAAAACTCTAACTGTTCTAATCTGTATTACATAGGAAACAGACAGAATTATTTGTTTGACTAACGTTCTTCATCAAGCTGATCAGATGCTGCGAAGAATTGTCTCTCAGACCATGAAGGAAGCGAAAGGTATGTTGGGTAGTTGTAGTCTGTGAGAACATGCTCGATGCCATTAGTCATCAGGAAAATGCAAATGAAAACCACAGTGAGCTCTCACTGCACACCCGCTGGGACACCTAGCAGCGAAAAGTGCAAGTGTTGCTGAGGACGTGGTGAAGTCGGACCCCTCGTGCTGCTGGTGGGGAGGGCAATGGCAGCTGCCTGGGAGACAGCCTGGCAGTGCAGCCAGGGACCTGGCAGTTCCACTCTTAGGGACGTACTCAGGAGAGAGGAAATGTGTTCATACGAAATGTGTGCACAGATGTTCGCAGCCGCATTCTTCCTAACAGCCAAAAGGGGGAAGCAACCCACATGCCCGTCAGCTGACAGATGATTAATACAGGTGCTATCCATGTGAAATGGATTCTTCAGCCACAGAAAGGCTGAAGCACTGATACGTGTTACAGTATGGGTGAACCTTGAAAAATTATGCAAAATGAAAGCCCATCAGAACGGCCAGATATATTATGAGTCATGTGAAATGTCAGAATGGGGGGATCTAGAGACACACCCTGGATTAATGGTTGCTTCGGGATTGGGAGGTGCAAGGGGATGGAGTAGGCAATGTTCTAAAACTGTGGTGACAGGTGCACACACCTGGAGATACTAAAACCACTGAATTGTAGTTTAAACGGATACATTGTATGGTGTATGAATTCTTTTCTTTTATCCTCACTCGAGGACATTTTTGCATTTATCTTCAGATAGAGTGGGAGGAAGAGAGAAACATTGATGTGAGAGAGAGAGACACATTGAGTGGTTGCCACCCACACGACCCCAACCGGGGCTGGGGACAAACTGCAACTGAGGTACGTGCCCTTAGAGGGAACCGAACCCGGGACTCTCTGGTCCACGGGCCAGTGCTCTAACCGCTGCGCCAAAGCGGCCAGGGCGGTGTGTGTTCTTTCTCAATAAAGCTGTTGAACAAAAAATTCAGTTCCAGCCACACAACCCACAGGCCTAGTGGCTGCTGAAAAGGGCAGACACAGAACACTTCCATCGTTGTAGAGAGTTCTGCTGGACAGCTATGGTAGGTAATACCTGTTAGCAAACCAAGCTGTCCTTTTCTAGCTCTGTTTTGCCTCACTACCCGTTCAAGAATGTTAAGTCAGCTCTCTTATCATCAACAAAAACCCCCCTTCAGGCTTGTCTGTTTTGCTCAGCAGTTTCCTAGCAAGTTATTTAAATGATTTGTTATATCCCATGAATGTGACTTTTTGTCTCTATATTACACTAACTCAGCTGTGGTTATTTATAGGAGTGATTGGTTTGTCTGAAATAATCAAATTAATTTCTGGTGTCGTTAGCCAGCACAGCCTGCATCAGTTTGCACAGATAATCTGAGAATGTCTTGATTTTAGATGAACAGGTGCTTCCTTGCGACCTGAAGCTTCTAGCAGAAGACCTTAACAAGCTCAAAGCGGAGTTTCTGGAAGACCTGAGACAAGGAAACAAAAAATACCTGTGCTCTCAACAAACCGCTGACACAGCAGACGTTACTTCTTTTTTTCATTATGAGAAAGAGAGCATTGTGCGGAAGTATTTTTCAAAGCATCATTAAAACTTCTGAATTTCTGACCAAATGTCTGATTTTGGTTAAGATTTTGCAAATCGACTACAGCAACTTTGTATGACTGGATGTTTTCTAGGCCAGTGACGTGACTGGCCCAAGACTTATTTTTCTTAAAAATCAGGCATTCTAAAAGATCCATTTGTCTTTGGTTTATCTCAAAAAATGGGGATATCTGTAATACTTTCAACAATAAAAAATAAAGATCCATTTGTCGTAACAATTACTGCTGTCACTCTCGTCAAGTGTGACCCAGATAATCAGGCGCCAAGGCCTGTAGGGCTGGGGAGGGGCCGGAGTCAGATGCATGGATCTTACATAAAGCCAAGAAACTAGAAAGGAGACGGAATGTGGCCGTGTGGAGCTGTTTTTAACTCATGGGTAAGGCTTCCTACAAATTCAAACTAGTGCAGCCATAACCTTTCTTTTTTCATTAACATTTTACATACTAGAGAATTACTAAAAAACTAATTGGATCCTAGTTCTTAAAAAAGAAAAATCGAAATCATTAGAAAGTGTTATTCTTTTATTCATAAATTACAAAAGCAAAGCTTCTTTCACAATATGAACTACATACTAGGTATGGTCACTTCGGCATTAAATCTCTTTCTGGAACCCCTAAACATAGTTTTTGCAGTCATAATCATCTTATGTTTTGCATACAAAATATGTTCTTTACATCAAAGTACATATTAACAAAAACAAGATCTAGAAATCATATATCCTCTAAGACTATTTAATGAAAAGAATCCTTAGCAGGGAATTTTTTAAAAATACGTCCATTTGATAAATATTTTTGCAGAACTTAAAATGAGGTTTATGTCTGAACATTTTTTTAAGCAATATTCCCTTTGTCCAACAATTCTGCAGATGAATGGCAAACGTTTATTTCTAAAATGAAATAGCACTAGAAAATACCCAATGAAACTTTTTCAAAGTAAAAGTCTAGCCTTTACTTGAATTTCAAGGAGTTGTAGTTACATACTACATTAGTAAAATCTGAAATAAAGTTACTCCCTATTAATTTCTTCACAGTTTCTTAAAAAAATATTAGTGGAGATAAATTATCTACCAACTTGAAGAATCTAAACATGTTCACGGAACAAAAATAAATTTCGTTTCAGAGCATTGCCTGTTAACAGCAAAGTACTATAAATACTGCATGTTCAACTTTCCCCAACAACTCATTTCTATAAAATGGTTGGTTAAAAATAAAATGGGATAAATATATCCAATACTTAGTGGAAGATACATTTAACTCACAGAAGATTTAAGTAAAATCCTAAATCTTTAAAAATACAATACTAAAAAAGTTTCTAAGGTAGATTTGCTTCAAAAACTTTAGTGCACTTAGAAGGAATCGTAGCTCTCGAGCAACACCTTTGGGATACCAACTGCGTAAGTCACGAAAATCAGGATTACACATTCTAGTTTGTAATTACGGGAAAAAAGTCTATGTTTAAGTTAAAATGCACCTTCAAAACATCTGTCTTTAGTTGTCAGGAAAAAATGTGTGTGTCACTATTTGGCTCAGAATATAGTTAACAGACTGGTTTTAACAAGAGAGCTCTTCCTTTAATGAAAACTTGCATTTTCTATTTTGCATATTGCTTTTATTTGAAGAATAAAAGTGAGAGGGGAAAAAAATAAAAGCTTCCAAATGACAGCAACCTCCTCCTTTCCGGGAATAAACAAACACTGGGCCAAGCTGTCCACTGGACACGGCTGCACTAACATGGACGTGAGCGGGGCGCAGTTCAAGCCTGAGTGAACGGCTGGAGACCTGGAGATGCAGACGCCTCATCTTTGACAGGGAAGAGAGGTATGGCTGTTTGGAAAAACTCTGAGATGCTGCTGCTTTCAACCGCGTCTGATTGGCTATGAAACCACAAGATTTCATGTAATGGCTTTCTAGCATTTGCGAGGGCAGAAGATCCATTAGCTTGGCACTTAGGGGTTTTGTGGACATAAATCATCAATCTTTCCCTTTTATTTACTCTAAGAGTAGTGGTCCTTTTTGGTTAATACATGCTCAGTTGTTAGAACGTTCTCTTTACAAAGCCAATTAGTAACACTTTCAAGCTTTGAACCAAATTAAAAATAAAATGTTTACAAACACAGAAACCAACAGTTAGTAACAATATAGTTTATTGTTTGACCAAGCTCTCCTCCAAATAAGCGAGTTATTACACAATATATAAACAACAGCCTCCTATTCAAAATTACTCTGGATTTATTTAGCAAGTCTTATTTTTGTAAACCAATTAAATCTGTTTAAATGTATTCTATCTATTTTCACATTTTACATCCTTTCCGACGAAGGCGACCATCCAGTCAGGTTCCACACAGCTTTGTCACCGCACAGGGAAGGCTGGTGACACTGCGAATGAGCATCACAACTTGACTTCACACAACGTGTTTTAAAAGGCCAATTCTGAAGAGAGACCAGAACTCGTTCTGGATATACGTTCTCATTTTTAAAAGTATTAGTTCACCATCACATTTTCCCTGTGGGAATTACGGACAACAAATGGACACAAGGCAGGAAAAAGGAACACCAGAGATTTTGTTCAGGGCTGTGTTTCCTGGAACCAGACGGGTGACTTCCACTTACCTCTTTGGTCATCAAAGGAACAGGAGGAAGAACAGATTCTTAGTATCGTTATCAACCTCACCTGACAGTAATAACATCAGAATGAAGGATTTAAATATAAGATTCAAATTAAAGAATAAAAAAGGCATCTTCATAGATAATCAATCCTCTGATATTTCTAGCATTCTCATGGATTTACCTGTGGTTTTACAAACAAACTAGAATATAATAAAAAGAATCCAATGAAAAAACTGATGTTTCAAACCAGAAATGGAATAAACAGGTTTTCAGACAGCAAACTCCGTTTTCTATGTAAAGCCTTAGGTTTCATTTCAGAACTTTTCTCTCAAATTTTTATAACTTTAATTTTAAAAGAATTAACTGTTTTTCATTTCCCCTTATGAAAAAAGGAAGGTTTACTATACACTGAAATAGCTTACTATTATCAGTTGAAACTACTAATTCAACTTTAAACTATGTGAACTAAATAGTATTTCAACTAAGAGCAATTTTAAAGGCAATTCCTCTAACATTGAAGTTGTAACAAACTTTGTGGAACATAACTTATTCCACCATTTTAAAATATGGCAGAAATAACATCTCGCTGCAACATATCTATTGAGGCATCAAGAGTATCGAGCTTTGCAGTCTACATGGACCAGACGGGGCGTCTAAAGGGACACCTGTACGACAAAGATTGCACTTCAACTCTGAGTGTCTAAATGAAAGGGAAACAGACACCAACGTGTCTAATCGTCCTAATATATAAATGACCCTGGCCAGACTTTTACGGAAAAAAGGAAAACATTGTTTCCATTGTCAAATTTGTTTTCTATAAATATAATGTATAAACTTTAAATTAGCATATACCTTATTAGGGATGGGTCCCCCCCCAAAAAACCCAACAATAAACAAAACTACAAAACACAAAGTCAAAGCCAAGTAAAGAACAATGTGATTGTTCCGATCAGTGTTGGTTGTGCTGCCCTCGTGCAAAATGACAGGCGAAATCGTACTTGTTCTTACACCTGCACCCACATATGTTGCACTGAAAAGGGTTCTCGTAGCCGTGACACCCCATGTGAATGGTGTAAAGGATGTTGTCAGCAAAGTACATGTCACAGTGCTGGCAGTGGTGCAGGAGCTGCGGGTCCTGGACCGGCAGGGTCGGCGCTGGAGTGCTTGGCTGGCTGTTTCCTATGCTGGGTGTACTGGTGTGGGCACTTGGCTCACTGCTTGGACCTGCCACGGGACTGTAGTTCCTCTGACTCTGTGAGGGCCGAGGTTCGGGGCTTGCGGGGGAGGCGCCAGGAGGAATACCCGCCGGCACAGCAGACACGATGGTCTGGGCAGAGGGCTGCTGCATCACGAAAGGCTTCTCGTCCGGGCAGGGCACGACATCAGGGGATGCTGGGTTTTGGTTTTCAGGTGGCAAACTGGACAACTGTCCTGCTAGAGTGGAGAGCTGATTTAAAGGGTTGTCAACCAGGAGTTCCTGGGGGTCCCTCGGCAGGCCACCCGTTGCTGTGGTTTTTGCCATACTTTCATAGGAGTCCGTCTGGATGTTTGGGATTTCGTGGGTGAAATCGTTAAGGTAGTCTGGCTTCTGAACCACCATGGAAGGGGGACTCAGGTTGATTAGTGCTCTTCTGCTATAGCCTAGGTTGCCCGTTTTCTTCTGCAAAACCCCCCACATTTTCTTGCTGCTTAAGGAAGACCTCGTACCTTTAATTGGTACCATTTTATGCTTGCGCCTTCGATGATGGGACAAGTTACTTCGGTCACTGCAGCGGAAGGAACACAATTCACATTTGTATGGTTTTTCTCCCGTATGGGAACGCATATGCGCTTCCAGATGACGCTCATAAGCAGATGCAAATGGACATAAGTGACATCTATGAGGTTTTTCACCTGTTTTAAAAAGAAAAATGGGGGAGAAATTGCAAGAGCAGCTCATTAAGGTAAAGTTTCATTAGTTTTGAAGTTGATCAAAATGAAATGCTTTTCAGAAATTCACATTTGCACCAAAGTATTGAAATTTGTACAGAAACCTGCACACAAAGCTTCAGGATTCGTCAGCAACAATGTGAGATGTGCAGCTGTATCTCATGAGTCAACGCAGTGTAAAAACAGCGATGGCTCCCACTGGTTTGGGGAAAGCAGCAGCAGCACAACTGACAAGGTCCCTACATAATCATGACCTCACCAGTGTGCCCCCGAGCTCCACTCGTGTGCACGTCTATACATGACCCTTATTCACACACATTCACACACACACAAATACTCTTCCGGGGAGAAAGTACAAAAAACCTCTTTTAAGAAGTCTTTCCATCGAATAAAGTTCGAAACTGAAAGGGGCTTGCTAGACCGAGTGTGAGGTACGTAGAGCGTCCCTCCGAACTGCCAGCGTCACGGCCACCTTTCTCCTCTGCGCTGCCAGAGGGACGATTCTGGCTAGTGCCGCACTGCAGGCGGCTAAATCTGTAAACTCAGTCTCTGGAATGCTGGGGCACCAACGGTGTGCCAGAGGCCCTGCTGGGCTCGGGGGCACGAAGATGGCACTGACACAATCCCTGTTCTCCAGAGGTTTCCAGGTCACCACCACACCACCTGGGAAGCCACTGGGCACACAGAGGGACACCTGACCTGGTCTCGGGCCAGGACAGGTGTGGTCAGGAGGATCTCACAGCAGAAGGGACAGCTAAGGTGAGACACAACATGAGCAGTGTAGTCCGCAGCTCAAACGTACTTAGTGAGGATAAAGATAGAAGCGTCTTCTCACTTCAGACAGCCGTCGCATTCCCTTGCCCGGCCTGAGAAGCAGACAGACGCTGAGATTACTGGGATCAAGGAGAAAGATGGCTACAGAATGGAGAGCTCTCCAAGGGGCCCACTTCCTGTCTGTATGCTGGTTATGCTACTGCTCTGTAAACATGGAGTAACTTCCCCATTTATTCAAACCTTACAGCAACCTTCATTTTTAAACGATCAAAGCCACTCCTATGACAGATCAACCGGCCCCCCTTGGCCCCTCTCCTGCCCCCAAAGGAATGCCCTCCTGAGCCCCGCCCGTTACCTGTGTGGATCCTGATGTGCTCGATGAGCCGGGCTGTCCCTTTGCTGGCATAGTTGCAGTACCGACACTTGAGCTTCCCGTCGAAGGTCCTCTCGAACCCATCCACCAACATTCCTGAGTTTTCATCCAGGGAAACTTCAACAGATGGGTGATCCAGTCCATTCTGATCATCTGTTCCAGCTATAAACAAAGCAAAAGAAATTATGCATCTCACAATCAACTCAATGTAGCCGTTTAGTCTTACGTAGTAGAAAATCTTTAATGAAATGAAACTTTACTTTACTTACAAAATTTTATGTCCTCAACATGCTTTTGTGGACAAGAACAGGGTGTTATCCTTGTCTGACAGGTGAGGACACAGAGGGGAGTAAATAGTGAGGGCAGTTATACACGTGTTTAGGATTCTAGCCACGTCTATAAATGTAACTGGAAGTCATGAAAATCTCCACAAATCCTAGCTTGTTTACTTTAGCCTAAACCAATTAATGCTGAGTTTTGCACTGTTACACTGTTTGTACATATGTCCCAGATGCTGGGTTGCATTTAGGATCTAATTCAGCACATAAAGAAAAATATCGCATTTGATTCCTCTGAATGTTAGAACTGTTAAGAATTTGAGAGCTAAAAGATGTTTGGCTTTTTACTTTTAACCTAATTTGACGACTACTTTGTACAGTCGTCCCTCGCCACTTCGCGCTTCGACTTTCGCGGCTTCACTCTATCGCGGTTTTTTCAAATACATTCATTAAAAAGTTGATCGAGACAGTGAAAATGATACAGTGCGCACTTGGTTGTCCGAGTCAATTATACACCCCCGTATTACAATTAAAATTAAAATTACTGTACATATGGACTGTAGGCCTATGTATTCGAGCACCCCAGAAATCCTTCAACGCCAGGTGCAACTGCTAGAGTCTGGAACAGATTAACCGTGGTAAATGAGGGACGACTGTATAAAGAAACTGCAAGGGCACGTGCTCCTAACCAGGAAAACCAGCAAGCGGCGGGGACAGCCCTGGTCTCTTCACCCCAGTCCGGCAAGCGGTACACCAGTGTCTGGAGGACGTTTTTATTCCTGCAGCTTCCAGGGGAAAGCACGTCTATTCCATCCCCAGGGGTAGCAGGGTTGACGTGAATTCCAGTGACACCCTACCCAGGAGAGAAGAAGTGATTTTGCTGGCTGGGGCAAGTCCAACACCCAGCCATGCCACTGCACCAGAGGTACAGGCTCAGCGCTGCCCCGCCCCGCCCCCCACTGCTTTCCCAGGCCCGCGCCTCTCAACACTTAATGTACATGTTCATTCCTTGGGGAGCTTACTAAATTCAGATTCTGATTCAGTGGCTCTGAGGTGGAGTCTGACATTTTGCCGTTCTAACAAGCTCCCAGGTCCCTGCTGCAGGTCCCTGACTACAGGGCCATAGACCACCTAGGTCGGGGGCCAGGCACTTTTCCTGTAAGGCCCAGACAGCAAGTGCTTCAGGCTGTGGGGCTATTTGGTCTCTACCACAACCCCTCAACCCTGCAGCTGTAGGCAGAAAACATGGAAACAAGCAAGTGTAGCTGTATTTCAATACAACTTTATGGATGAAGATTTAATTTCATATAATTTTCAGGTTATGACATTCTTCTAATTTTCCCCAAGCATCTTTAACTGTAGAAAGCACTGTTAGCTGGCAGGTGGTACAGTAACAGTGGTCCAGATGGGGCTCAGGGGCTGTCGTGTGCGGACCCAAGTAAGGTTCACAATCAAATTACAGTGTGTGGTAAGCCAACGAGACACAGACACGGTCTGTCTGCAGTGGACTGCTATCTCCTGGTTTCTCCTCCTAGATGGGTAACATGGTCTGCCCTCTCTTCATTTTAGGAGAGACGAACCCAAAATCCCCATTGAGTTTCAGGTCTAACCCAGATTTCCTAGTGGCTGAATCCTGTGTGTGTGGAAGCTGATGCTTGACCCCTCTGGGTTCCCGCCGTCTCTTGTTAGTTTCTAGAACCTGGAGGACAGGAATGGCATTTGAGCCCCTAACCTTCCGACAAGACCATAAAGCAGCTCTAGACCACATGAGGCCCTGGCGGAGTTTCACTCTCCCTCAGCAAAAATCTGACATGCTCAAAGAAAGAAAAAAATTGCTGTCTCTTTAGGAAAAATGGAATGATTCACATTAGTGAATGATGGTCTCCCGAGTATGGACAGCTACACACAGACATGAATGTATTTATGAACAGGAAATGATCAATAGTACTAAGATGAGTCTACCTCCCTGAAGAGCCTCTGCTTCCTTGTCCCCACTCACTGATCCGGAAATCATGTTCACGTGATGGGTCTGCTGCGTCAGGTACTCCTGGAAGTCCTTCACGAAGTCCAAGGGCTCTGGCTTCTTTTCACCCATCTTGCCTTTTTTTTTTTTTTTTTTAAGTTTACAGTTCGTTATACCTGTGGGGGGAAAACTGCAATAGTTTGACACTATTTCGGGAGATGGGTGTGTAGGAAACAGCAGTGACAAAGCACTACTGCAGGCTCTGTGCAGAGCAACCAGGACATGGCCCTGCCTCAGTTCTGTGTGATCTCCCGGTGACTGGAGACGACACAGGCAATGGGGAAACATCAACGTGTTTAGTATTTAAATTACTATGATTCAGACTTAATTCTTAGAGGGAAGGAAATTACAAGGACAGAATAAAGAGAAAATAGTCCAGATGAAAGAAGCAGGCACCAGCAGGGATTATCTGTGCAGACAGTACAGCAGCCAGTGGCTCAACAAGGCTGTCAGAGTTTCAGGGAGACGGACACGTCACAGGGCTGCGTCCTCCATGCAGTTGCTACTGGCTACATGTAGCTACTGAGCACTCCAAATGCGGCTACTACAGGTAGTGCGAGTTTTAAATGTTATTTAATTAATTTAAATTGAAATAGCTAGCCCTGGTGGGTTTGATTCCCAGTCAGGGCACATACCCAGGTTGTAGGTTCGATCCCTGGTTGGGGCACACATGGCAGGCAACCGATCAATGTTTCACATCAACGTTTCTCTCTCTCTCTCTTCCTTCCTCTCTCTAAAATCAGTGAAAACACACACACACACACACACACACGCTGCAATAGCTACACATGGCTAGAGACTGCCACCATGGACAGCTCTTAAGTCACAGGGCTCCCGTGTGAACGAGTGGTCTAGAAACAGGTGGTTTAGAATAAGGCTGGCAAACCTTTCTGTAAAAGCCAAGTAGTAAATATTTTAGGCTTTGCAGGTCTCGCAGTCTCTGTGAAAACTATTCAACTCTGTCTCTGTCGCTGTTGCTAACAGCAGCCATACACAACATGTAAATGAAGGAGTCTGCCTGTTTCATGCAATACGGCTACAAAAAACAGGTTGGCCTACAGGCCGCATTTCCCCAACCCCTGCCCTAGAACCCAAACCACCTCTACCACCTCCTCTCTGAGAATGGGGGGAAATTAAGAAAGAAAAGATCCCTGATGCTGACACAGAGTGGGGAAGCCTCACGTGAGATTTTGTAATCACAATCTAAATTGGTCCTCACATAGGTTTATAGCCCGAATTCATAAATCAAAATCACCAAAAAGTTTTCTAGTAAGAACAACATTAGGAAGTCCACCACCTAAAAGGCAAAGTATTTTCTTCCAGTAAAAAGATTTTTATGTAAAGGCAAAAAAGGTTGTGAAATGAGGTTTCCGTTAAAGTATTTTCCAATTAACAAAACAACATTTTAAGAACCAAAATTTCTATTTTAACTAACTAGAAATCTACTGGAAATAGCCTGGCCCTTGACTGTTACCACTGTAGACCATCACACTCCACAGCAGCACAGGGACAGCCTTTAGCACTAACGAAGAACACAAGTCTGTTTCCGTGGCTTTTCCCCACCCCCCATCTTTCCTCCAACTGGTTCTGTCTCCTAGCCCTTTGATCATCATATTACTCTATAGTTGATTTTACTTATTATTTGTCCTTTAAAATTTACCCTTTGGCTAGAAATAAAAAGTGAGCCAGTCAGCTCCAATGAAAAACATTAATTTAAGAGTGAGATAAAAAACAATACATAATAATGTTGTATCTCAATAAAACTGAGGTGGGGGGGCAACTCAAAACACAGAGGGATGGGGAGAATTGTAAAAATGCACATAAAAAGGTAAGAAATGTAGCAGACAGAGGTGTAGAATGAGTTCTAGAAAGAGAAACATAAACTAGAGAAATGGCTTAAAAAAATAATAATAATCAAGACATTTCCAGAATCAGAGCTCTCTTTCAGACTGAACGGGGTCAGAGTGTAAGATAGAGTATGTGACAACACTACTGACACAGTGTCGTGAAACTTAAAAACCTCAAAGACAGAAAATTATGCAACACTGTCTAGACTAGAAAGGCAGTCTACCCACTTAAAGAAACCAGATAAGGGTATCGATGGCAACCCTAAGTGGCAAGAAAACAACAGTGGAATCATTTATTCAGATTCAGAATGTTTTAACTTCAAGGTGGTAAAGGATATCTTCCAAAACTTTACATCACAATTAATGGAGAAAATTCAGACGCACTGCCTTTAGAATCAAGAATAAGACAAAAATACTTGCTATCGCTACTGCTATTTTTTAAATTGAATTTATTGCGGTAACATTGGTTAATACAATTATATAGGTTTCAGGGGTACAATTCTATAACACAGCATCTGTATACTGCTATTTCACACAGTACTGGAGGTAGAGGCCCCCGCAGTAGAAAAGGAAGGAAGGAAAGAAAAGGTTATGAGGATTGGGAGATAAAAAAAAGACTATGAAGACGACGACGATGATGATGATCTGGGAAGCTGTTTCATGAACTGTAAAGGCTGTAAAGCCCTAGAGCTTGTCTGTGTTCTAACTGTAAAAGTTATAATTAAGAAAGAAATCCTCGTATGTACCTTGCAACTTAGCATCACCTCTAGCCAATCAGTTCATATGAAAACTGGTATGTTTTCACTGGAAAACACATGAATGTACTTTGACAGGCCTCAGTAAGCAAGACAAATCTTACCGGATCCTGATTAGGAGCACACACCGCTGGGGCACAAGTGCCAATCCAGCAGGAGAGGGCCAGCCGGCAAGACCTCGAGTTCTAAGAGCACACTGAGCCTAACCACAGAGGTAGCTGGCATATTTCCACGGTTCTGCTATCATCACATTGTCACAGAATAAATTTCCCTGCCATAAATTGTGTGCTGATTTTCTATCATAATGCAAGATGGGCTTAAAAAAACACACAAATCCAAAAACAAGGGATGCCAATGGTAAAAAGGAAAACATTGTAAACATGAAAAAAAAAAATTTTTTTAATTAGAGTTTTAAATACATTGACATGGTTTGTAACTGTAGACCTCTCTCTAACACAGACACACACGCACACCGTGCACATCACGACACGCCCTTGTACAGCTCCAGTCCATGGGACAGTCCGTTAAGAAGCCAAGACGCCTAGATCTGCACGGAGGCTGTGGTTCAAGACCCAGGTTTCTCCAGCTCAAGGTGTATCTAAGCACAATAAATAAAAAATGAACACTAATTCTGAAACAACAGAAAGGTTTCCTGAAATTGAAAGAAAACACAGATTTTATACCCAAACCATCTTTCTGTCTTTAACAAAGTAATCAACAGTCTCAGGGTTGAACATTTAATCTAAGAACTCCACAAATTAACTGATATCTGGAAATGCCTCTAAAACACTGATAAGTTTAAAAAACCTTTGCAAAAATAACATAAAAATCAACTCTGGAAATCAGCAAACTATAATGTTTTTATTAAAATTATCTTTCTTACTAGCTATGAATTCAACACCTTGAAGCTTATCAGCCAAAAAACTTACACAAAATTCCAATATGTAAAATTATGTCACCAGAAAAAGAAACATATTTAAGAGTTTTCCAATTTTTTTTTCTTTATTGATTTTTAGAGAGAGAGGAACGGAGAGGGAGAGAGAGAAACATCGATGAGAGAGAACATAGATTGGCCACCTCCTGCATGGATTTGGCCCACAACCTGGGCACGTGCTCTGACCGGGAATCAAACCAGCGACCTCTTGGTGCATGGCTCGACGCTCAACCGGCCACACCGGCCGGGCAAGAGTTTTCCATTTTTACAACAGATTTGGGTGGTATATTCCAAGCCTAATCTATTCTTTCTGTAACTGATATCTAATTATACCAACCAAAGAGAAGAAGTTTCCCCACACTTTATACATTCCTTACGCTACAGCAAAATTTTCTGAGTCCTCCTGGTGATTACTCTGATTAATGTTAAACTGGGTAGCCCTAGTTGGTTGGGCTCAGCAGTTAGTGCATCAGCCTTTGGATTCAAGGGTCTGAGGTTCAATTCTGGTCAAGAGCACGTACCTGGGTTGCAGGTTTGGCCCCGGTCAGGGTAATGGGGGGTTATGGGGAAGGCAACCAATCGATGTGTCTCTCTCACATCGAGGTTTCCCTCTCTCTCTCTCTCTCCTCCTCCCACTCTCTAAAAAAAAAAATTAATGGAAAAATATCCTTGGGTGAGGATTAACAAAGAAATAAATAAATAGGTAAACTTTAAAAAAAGTTAAACTGGGTATTTCATGGGGTGTAGGTACATGTCTACATAGAAACTGACTAGAATATACCGCAATTATTTTTATGTCAATAGCTTCTCCCAAATTATCCATTCAAGGGTCAAAAATAAGGTTCTTACAAAACAAGCAGAGGCTACTCACACTAGTGAAGGAAAGATGCATTTGAGAAATAAGCTTTGATATCCCCAAAGAACATGAAGACCTCTTTACCTTTCAGCAGGTAACTAACTATTCTGATCTTTCTTTGGTTTCTGATAAAGGATTTGTTTGTATGATGTCCTCTGATCTTTCTTCTTCAGTCTCGTATTATAAATGGGAACTTTTTGATCAATACACACACACACACACACACACACACACACACACACACACACACCCCCTCCTTATCAGTAGTTGACAATACAGGCAAATTAAAAAACAACCATGACGGTGAGCAGCGGTAACACAAGAACCAGAAGAGGCTTTTTAACGTACCTTCCTTCCAAAGCCTATCTTTTTTTCTAAGATATAGGAGAATTTTGAGAACACATGACTAGGGAATAGCAGAATCTATTTTATTCACCCAACATGTTTAAGTGTTACTAATCATGAAATAGAATACTCAGCCACGAACTTACTTATACAATAACTTAATCTGGGGGTTAGGTAGGCCTATGCACATCAAGTGACTGCAATTGAACAGATGTTCTTACTTTCACAGACTAATAATTATGGCTACGGAGAGATGTACTCCGCCAAGCACACATATCAACGGAGAAGTCCGACATATTAGGCTTGGTTTATGAAGGGAAACACAGTCTTTAAAGAGAATTAGAACCCATTTCCTCTGATTACAGAACTGTCCAATACCAAATTCTTGAAAGCAAAAAGGGACATTGGGAGGCTTTGGGAAATCAGAAAACATCAAAGTAGAACATAAATAAATACAAGTTAAAAGAAATCCAAAAGCGGAGTTACACAATCTAACCTTTTCACCCCAAATCAGTTCCTCTTTTTTCTTGCCACTCCAACATGGATGAAATGTAGAGTAATTGAAATTTACTCTGGAGACACACCAAGGGACTCCAAAAGGCCATGGAGGGAATTTCAACTAAAACTGAAAAGCCACACAGAGGTCTGCAAAGAAAAACACACCACAAATCAAAACCTTTAGGATAAAAAATTTAATTAGCACCTACAGGTTTAACAAGCTCATAGAGTAATAACCTGCCAATTTTACCATTCCTGTCCTGGAAAAGAAAACCGAGCTAACAGATAATCGAAGAACAAAGCAACAGATTCACTTCCACAAAAGCTCCAAAGAATCACACGCACTAGTGTGACTACTGGTTTTTTTCAACTGGTGGGTTTCATTTTTGGCAAAATTGTTAACATCTTCCTAAATTGAAGTTACTCATTTCATCTGTTCAGAGGACACTTCTAAAAGGACCAGACTTAGTACCAGCGGACCACCGATAGCTGCATAAAAACAACATAGCAGGGAAACACCCGTGGGAAGGGGGTTAAACAAGGAAAAAAACCCAGGCACAGCCCACGAGGGCACATCTGGATTCCCACCTTTATTATACTCTCTATGGCAACCAAAAAAACCACCACTCGGGGTTTTCAGGGGAACACTCTGGACCCCCAGGGGCAAAAAAACAAAAACAAAAACACCTAACATCTCAATTGGCTGTAACGAATTCCCGACATAAAAGCCTCGGCGGGATTTAAAAGTTCAGCCCCGACGTCTGCGAAGTTGGCCGGAGAGTTTCCTCCACACCGAGCTCGCTGGGCCCTGACCACCGACAGCGCCTCCGCCGGTCACCACTCGGGACAAACAGCCGGTGCAGGGCCCCGAAGGCCGGCGTTCCGTTCGGTTCGGAACACGGTTCACCAAGAGCTCGGCCCCCGGAGCCGCCCGGCCCCGAAGCCGAGGGCGCGACCCTCGCGTCTCCCGCAGCCGCAGCACCCCCCGGGAGACGCAGGTTTTCAAGCCCGGCTCCCGACAGGTCCCCGCCCGCATCGCGACACCTGCGGCACCTGCGCCCGCCCGGAGCCCGCCGCGACGCCGCCTCGGCGCCCCCCGCACGACCACCTGTCGGAGCCCCGGCGCCCGGCCCGCAGCCTCCACGCCCCCGCCCGCCGGCGCCCGGGCTGCCGGGCCACAGGCACCGCGCCCTCCGGGCTGGGCCAGCAGGTCCGGGTTCTGACCCTACCGACCGGCGAGCACGCCCGACCCTCCGCGGGGCCGAGACCGGGCGGGGCCAGCCGGTCCGCCGCCAGCCCGGCTCTCCCGTCCCGCAGCTCCCCCTGGCCGCCCTGCTGAGCCGGTGGCTGCCGGCCCGACGGCAGCCTCTACGTACCGCCTGACAACTGCACCGAGGGACCCCCGCCGCCTCGTACAACGCCGCTGCCGCCGCCGTCACCGCCGCTGCCCTCGTCACCTCCGCCGCCGCCATGTTTGGTACGTCTCCGCTCCCTTCCCGCCCCACCGCTTTCCTCAAGTCTCGCGTGAGCAGGGAGTAGCGCAAAAGCGGAAAGGAGGAGTATGTCTCTCCTGGGGTTCCGTAGGCGTGAGGGGGCGTGGCCAAAGGGGGTTGTGTGGGGCGGGGCGGCGGGAGGCGGGGCGGCGGGGGCGGGGCCTGGCTCTGCCCCCTGCCGGCGCTGGCAGGCGGCCCGCACAGTGAGAGGATTCCGTTCGCTCTGCTACGCCACCGACCTGCGGCTGCGATGGAGGTCGCGGCGGTGCGGCTGCTGCGCGGCGGCTCCCTGGTGAGTGCGCCGGCGGCGGGCGCGGGGGTCCGGGCGGCCTCGGGCCGGGCGGCGGGGTCTTCTAACGGGACCGGGGCGCCGTCCCCCGCGCGCTCAGCCCTGCACCGTGCCCCGCCGGCCGACGCGACCGCCGCCTCCCTCCGGGCCGGGCCGAGCCGGCCTCCGCCTGCGCCGGCGGGTCGGGAGCGGCGGCTGGGGAGGGGGCCGGGGCTGCCTGGCAGCTGCTCGTGCGAGCGGGCCCGGCGGGGTGTCCGCCCTGCGCGGCGGCTGGGCCCAGGCAGCACCGCCTCGCGGATCAACGCAGATGGTTTCCAGGGGTGTCGCCTCTCCGGTGCCACCGTTCCCCAAAGGTCGTGTCACCCCCTCTCCTCCAAAAAAAAAAAAAAAAAGGTTGTTAAAATGTAAGCAGAGCGTTTTCCTGCTCCGCGCTCAGAAGGGACCGCGGAGGCGGTGGTCGGACGTGCCGGCCTTGGAGAGATCGCCCTCGTCCTTGCCTGCTGGCCGCGTCCGAGCATCTCCACGGGTGGGCTCGCCGTGGCACCGGGGGCCCCTCCCCGCCCGCCTCCTCGAACCGGAGCTGACGCCTCGCCCAGGAATATCTACCTGTCGCCCCTCATTCTGCTGCCCAGACCCACGCAGACTGTGGATGCCTCCACGGTGCTTGTGCCCGGGTCCTTGTTACCGTACACAGCGCTACTTCCTGCAGCCCTGCGCCCTGCGCCCTGCGCCCCGAGGCGGGCTGTGCGGCACCCCTGCTTTGCATGCACTCCACCTGTCAGTGCGCCCTCGGAACCTTTCTCGCTGCGGGCTGTTTACTTTTTATATTTCTCTTTATTTGCTCTAATGAGTTAAGAGCTCTTCAGCAGCTGCCCGCGGCAGCACTCTTTTTGTTTCATTAGGGATAATTAGAGTTATTTGGTACTTAGGGGTATTAAGAAAATTAGTCAAATGATGTTCAGCATAGTGTCACACACACACACACACACACACACACACACACACACACACGTGTTTATGGTTACTATGTAATACCTGCCGGGGTCCAGCCTCGCCAGGTCCAGGAGTTCCTAAAGGTGTGGATGGAGTCGGAGAGAGAGAGAGAGAGAGACAGAGAGACAGAGAGAGAGAGACTAAGCTTCCACATTTCTATCCTAAATCTTCATTATTTTCTTGCTTTTCTTCCTGCAATCTTTTCTACCATCTACATCATTAGTCATCTACATGTTACTTCTATAATGATTTCTAACAGACAGCTAACAGAGAGAGAGAGAAAGCAAAGATTAGTCTCCTTCAGTTGCCATCCTGCATTTTTATTTTCCCATTACTTTATATCTTCAGTCACTGTTCTTCGTGATTCCTGCCACGCAGTGAATCCACTTCTCCAGGGACAATGTCAAACCATGGAGCTCACCCAGGACTATGTCAAACCGTGGTGGTTGCTGTTCCAGTGACACCGCTCCCAACAAATACCATCTTATAATTGTTCTTTAATAGTTTAGCAGAATTGCCTGGGTTTCAGAGATTGTTGTTTTGGAGCCAACATTTATTGAGCACACGCTGTGTGGCATGTTTTGGGCACTGTACCTGAATCATTTAATTCTCATAACCACCTTACAAAGTGGTTTAATATTTTCAGACGCAGAGCCTGAAGCTGAGTAAGATTGAGTGACTTGCTCAAAATCGCTCAACTAGATGTCAGAGCTGGAGTTGTACACAGGTCTGATTCTAAGCATAACTTTCAGGCACTGAACGACTTCTCCCCTTCCTTAAAGATACCTGAGACCTACTTTGTTTGGATCTGTCCGTGCTGTGGTGGCTTCTCACCCTTCATCCTTCGTGGTTTTTACAACACGTTCCTTGTTAGGTAATGTAACTGGTGGGATGTTGACTGTAGCATGGGGTTAAGAATGTGGGTTCTGTGCCAGATTGCTTGGGTTCGCACACAGGCTCTGTTACTTCCTAGTATTATAATCTTGGGCATGTTACTTAACCTCTGGGTCTTAGTTTCCTGATCTGTAAAATGATGAAAATAATAGTACCTGTGCCCGCAGAGTTTTTGTGAAGGTTAAATGAATTTATATGTGCGTGGGAGGCACTTAAAATAGTGCCCAGTATAGGGTTAGCCATCCTTCAGTATCAGTTATTGTTGCTAGGCATGAGGCATGGGGTGCTATGGCAGATATAATAAAGACCCTAAACACTTACCTATAAGTTTACCTTTTAGTGGAGAGATTGGAACTACCCAGCCAACCTCATATCGTTTAGATGTGGTACAAATCCCAAGGGGCCCACAGTCTGCCTGGGGGTTCGGAAGAGGAAGAGATGGCTAGGACCATTAGGGGAGAGACAGGCTCTTTGGAAGCTGGGTTCAGATCTGAGGAGGGGAAAGGAGTGGGGAGAGTACTGGAGCAAAAGGGAATAGGGCCGTTTTAAGGAATTTGGGACTTTATCCTTTGGGTTGTGGAGAGCCATGGAAGGTTGGAGGCTTAGAGATACATAATCATAGCTAAGATTTCGTTAAATTGCTATCATAGCAAGTGGCACGGAGGGCAGAGAAATGCAAGGCAAGGCTAGTATTGGTCCCTATCCAAAGATAAATGGAGAGGCAGCATTTAGAGAGCATTGACCATGGACCAGGGACAGCATTCTACACCCACCACGCTGTTTCCGCTCTCTGAGTGCAGCGAAGCGGGACTGGGACTCTCTCCCTGGCGAGGAGTTGGCCGGCAGTGTGCAGCCTGCTCCTCGCCCAGCAGCCAGGCGGGGGCCCTGGCCCGGAGCCCAGCGCCTCTGGGGCCTCCTGTTCAGAGATTAGAGCTCACCCGTTCTTTTGTTTGAACAACCCCGTTCGTGGGCAATTGACCTGTGATTTCACAGCATTTTAGGTCATATCTTGTTCATTTCGTCCCGTGCAGGAGGAAAGACTCTCACGGCTGCCAGAGGAGATCTTTACGTTCCTCGGTTCCTCCGACTGCCAGGCCAGGCGGGCGTCTGGTTCAGCTTTCCGCTCCTCAAAGGCAGCGGTGCTCCTTTAGGCATGTATCTGGCATCTGGGTAGAGAGAGCTTGGTAGCCAAACAGAAAGTGTGCGTGCGTGAGTGGACACAGGCTGCAGTCGTGCCGCTGGAGCTGGAATGCTCTGTGCCACCTCTTGGCAGTCCGACCTTAGACAAGACACTGTCCCACTCTGTACTTCCGTTTTCTTTTCTCCACAGTGGGGAGAGCAGCAGTACTAGGTGAGATACTAGATGTGAAGTGCTCAGAACAGCTCTTGGCACATTGTAAATACTCAGTAAACACAGGCAGAACCCATTACCACTAACTCCAGGGCTGGGGGTGTCTTTGCTCACTGCAGAGTATTCTGACCCGTCTTAGGGATCTGTAAGTATACAGCAGGGTCCTTGACCTTGAGGAAATTGCATTTGTGATTGGGGAGACAGGGCATCTGTGTTAAGAAATGTGGATCAGAACAGTAGAAGCCAGCAACTTGCCAGTGCTGAATAAATATGGACACATGAAGGGGTGGCTTAGGTTAGGCAACACAGCGGAGGCTGAGATCCAGGCCAAGGACAGGAGCCAGCAGAAGTGGAGGGGCAGGAGCACCCTGAGAAGTCGTCACGACGGGGGGCTGTGGAAGGTTGCAGAGGATGGAATGGGTTCAGATGGCAGTTGCTGTCATATTGAGGGATTAGGTCTGAACTTGTCCCTATAGCAGTGAGTGTTGTCCACAGCCCTGGTTACAGCTCTTCTGTTTACCAAGACACAAGCATTCACAACATTTATTACTCATCTCTCTGGAGATGTCAGCATTTCTTTGCAAATGCAAATATATCTTTGTTTCCCACCCTTCTTTCTGATTCCAGGATGACTAAGTAACCTTAAAGATCTTCTTTGCCAGCCCTTAGATTCTTTCCCCTTTCTCTCAGGATCTTTGCACTGTCAAACAAACATTTTAACTTCTACAGCTGAAAGCCTTTTTTTAACCGGGCCATTGCTGGTGAGGACAAGGACCAGGCACCAGCAGCCAGGTGGGAAAGGTAACATCCTGCATCCGGAGGTGCCAAGCACTTTTTCTGCATTATGCTTTAGGGAAAAAAGATGTACTGTTTTGAAAGACTTGATATTGGCTACAGATAAAGGTGGGGAAAGGTGAAGTGAGCTAGTTCTGGGATCGGGCAGAGTGCTGTTTGCGCCTTTGGATTGATGGTGGCAACAGTCTGGAAAGTTCTGAGGCTCCACGGCACCTGGCTCTTCTCTTTTAGATCATCCCAGAAATGGCCGCCTGGAAGTTAATTCAGAGATCCAACATACACTCAGGAATGTGAGCAGTCTCGTTAGCTGGCCCTCGGCTACTAACTGTTCTCTCCGCGCTCTCCAGCCGCTGCGATTTAGTTTTAGAAACCTCGGAACGTCTCTCCCATCAGCACACCAGCCCTGTCTGGGGTTCGCATCACCTCGATTCCTGTCCTGAACGCTAGAGCAGGGTCTGAGTTCTGGCACTGGTGACACCTGAGGCCAGATCATTCTCTGTTGTGACACCCTGTCCTGTGCACTGTGGGATATTTAGTTAGCACCCGTGAGGTTATCAGTGGAAGTGGGGTGTCCACCAGTGGAAGTTGGGGAGTCCCTTTCCCCACTGAGTGTTGGGGGTTGAGTCCTTAAGATAGCTTGAGAAAATGAATTTTCTAAGACTCATACGGAAGAATGAGTGATTTTTATTTGCATGGAATTACATCCCTTGGTTTCTAAAGTCCCATATCCTTTAATCCAGTCCTGGGAGAGGTGCAGCTGGGGAATCAGCAGAGCTAGAAGCAAAGCCAGTGTCCAGAGTTTCTGTTCCATGGTGGAGCTGAGTCCAACACAGCACCAGGCTAGTTGCAGTCCATTAGTCCATTTTGTGGGGTCCACATGGCCGTGAGCCATGTGGGCGAATGCAGGGGGGTGTGCCCCCTACAACAAGAGAGCCAGGAGCATGGGCAAGCAACAGAGGGAACTCCTTCGTTCAGGAGTTTCAGTATCAACTCTTCCCATGCTTGCAGGCCATGCCTATTCTGACCAGTGACCTGTTTCCAGGTGTGACTGACAGGCAAGTATCTTCCCATGTCACCCAGACCTTACTGGCATGTCTATGTGGCCTTCCCTTTGCTCCTTTCCAGTTATTAATTAATAACTGGGTTAATTACAACGGTATCAACTTGACAACCAAAAATGTCGGCAGACATTGCCAAATGCCCCTGGAGGCAAAATCATGTCCCCAGTTGAAACCAGATGTGGACCTGTGCTCCAGATATGCTGATGAGGTTGGGAAAAGGTGGGCTTCCTCCCTGTACTCTCTAGAAAACTTGTCTCAACCTACTTGTTGCCGCACCAGTGTGTTGACTAGAAATTGACCTACGCCCTGGCCGGTTTGGCTCAGTGGGTAGAGCGTTGGCCTGTGGACCAGAGAGGCCCGGGTTCGGTTCCTAAGGGCACGTACCTCGGTTGCGGTTCGTCCCCGACCTCCGTTGGGGTCGTGTGGGTGGCAACCAGTCGATGTGTCTCTCTCACATCGATGTTTCTCTCTCTCTTCCCCCCCTCTCCTTCCCACTCTATCTGAAGATAAATGCAAAAATGTCCTCGAGTGAGGATAAAAAAAAAAAGAAGAAATTGACCTACAAGATTCCAAGAGCCATTGAGATGCCGAGGTGCCATTTGCCAAAGGGTCTTTACAAGATAAAATGGCCAGTAGCTTGCAGAAGGAACCCAAATCACAGACACCACTTAGACCATTTCCAAAGCTCACCTGTAATGTAACAGGGCACTCAGCTGCAACGCCACTGACGCTTGGAAAGGAAGACCCTTGAGGAGAGGACGACCCTCGAGGAGAGGAAGACCCTCGAGGAGAGGAAGACCCTTGAGGAGAGGAAGACTCTCGAGGAAAGGAAGACTTGAGGTTGTCCTGAGTGGGGGAGTCGGGTGGACGCCACACTTTCTAAATGGAGTGAGTGGCTCAGTGACAGCCAGGATGGGGACTCCTGGAGGAAAAGTAGTTAGAGGGAGTGGAGGAAAATGATTAACTCTGTTTTAGACTGGACTTTAAAGAGAGTCAGTGAAGCTTACAGCTGGAAGTTTTAGCATGTGTATTAGATGTAGTCGGTGGTAGCCAAAGCCATCACCAATGGGTGTGGGCATCTAAGGGAACGAGAGGAGAGCACAGTCGGAGCCTCTGAGTGCTTGCAGAGCATCCTGAGTGAAGGTCGCAGGAAGGCGAAGCGGAAGCGGAGTTGACAGGAGATCAGTGACGGTCGGCCATGTAGTTGGCAATGTTTGTCTGCCCAGGAGTGAGGGGTTTTCTGTAGACCTCCCCTGAGAGGGGTTCTGTGGCAGCCTCATTCCCAGAAGTTACTGCTTTCAGTCGGGTGCGGGAAGCTCCGAGAAGACTTTTCTGCATCTGTTAAATCTCATATGTCTTCAGCTTAAAGTAATCTTTATGCCAACTCTCGGGTTCGTCGTGGGTCCCCACACCTCGAAAGGGATAACCGCGGGTGCTTAACCGTGCACACGTTGGAAGACGTGGGTTGCTTCCGTCTTTGACTGTGAATGAAGCTGCTGTGACATTGCCGTTGTTCTCGTTTGAACTTGAGTTGTCATGGCTCTGGGGTAGATACTTGGGAGTAGCATTGCTGGTCCTGTGGTGATTGCGTGTCCATCAGAAGCTGCTGGCCTGGTTCCCGGGGCGGCCCTGTCATGTCACAGTGCCACCAGCAGTGCGTGGGGTGCAGCTTCCCTCATCCTTGCCAGCAGTTCCTATCGGCATGGACTTTTAAATTTAATTTTAGCCATTCCATTGATAGGTGTGTAATTATATCTCACTGTTAATTTACTTACAAGATACTCTTTAATTTCCAGCAAGATTGGAGAATGAGATATCCTGGTTGAGTTAAAAGACCCTTCTATAAAGTATTGTACACATTTCATTATATCATAAAATAATGTTATTTTATCTTTCCTTGGTCCAAAAAGTTGAATCAGTGAAAGAGGACATTAAAAATACCATCAAGCCCGCCAGGGACTGAGAGGTCCCGGTTCGATTCCTGGTCAGGGCACATGCCCAGGTTGCAGGTTGATCCCTAGTAGGGGGCGTGCAGGAGGCGGCCGATCCATGTACCTCTCTCACATCGATGCTTCTGTCTCTCTCTCCCTTCCTCTCTCTCTCTAAAGAATCAATAAAAACACATTTAAACAATATATTTTAAAAAATATTATCAAAACTTCCTTACCAACGGTGAGCACTCTAAGCATCTAGATTAGAATCATTTTATGATTTTTGTGGACTTATAGGTCAAAAAGGACTTAGGAAAAAAATTAAATTTGTTCATGCATCTGTTATCTTTAGCTGGTATGAAAAAGCACATTAAATATAACAGTTGACCTGTGTGAATCCCTTTATTAGAGTAAGGAAGGTCATTCTGATTAAAAGCTGGATACCATCACTAAGGATTGATTTAACAACATAAAAAAAACAAAACTATAAGCAAAGTCAAAGACAAATGAAAAACTCCTATCACCAAAGAACTAATTTCTTTCATTTATATAGTGCTCCTGGAAATCACTAAGAAAAGGAGAAAGAAACTGAATAGGAAAATGGACAAAGGACATGAATGAACAACAAACAGAAAAAGAAATACAGATGGTTCTTAGACATGTGAAAAGGTGATGAAACTCTTAAGAGAAATACAAATTTAAGGATACTCCGTGATACAAGTTTTCACCTGTCAGATGGGTGCAAAAATACCAAAATTGGCCCTCAGGCTGTTTGGGCGAGGCTCTAGGAAATGGTGAACAAGGAAACTTCACTTGCACAGCCAGTCTTTTTAGAAAGTGCGGTTTGATTGAGCCAAAAAGAAGGCTGGTGTGGGGCTTGGCGTCTGCGGCGCCAGCAGCATGGCTCGTGGAGGGACAGCATGTCCATCCTGAGTGTGCAGGTGTTTCTATACCTCCAGAAGGGGGAAGGAAAAGAAGGGTAGTCCGAAAGGATTTACGTGAGCTCTAGGCAACGGGGTGGGAGACCAGCCAGCTCGGGTGGGCGAGAGGGGTGATCCCTCCTGTGGACTGGCTGGGGCAGCAGCCTGGACAGCCCACGTGGAGTCAGATGCGCCCATCTAATAATCTGTGGAAATAGCACCTGGAAATCAGTCCCAAGTTCTAGCAGGAAGTGGAAGGAGTGTGAGCAGTCTTTGTTCGCTGGCCTGAAGCTGATTGGTGGGCTGTCCTCTTTGTCCCCACCTGTTGCTGGTGGCAGTGGAGCTCTTGGGGTGCCACGGGAACAAGAATTTCCTGAGGCCCCCACGGGAAGGTGAGGGAGCTAGGAAAGCTTTATTTCTGTGAAATTAGACCTCTGGGTCTCCAAGGTCCAATCTCCCTCCATCTCGCCATGGGAAAAGTCCCGTTTTGTCTTCAGCAGAGCTAGAGTCAAAGCCAGTGCCCAGAGTTTCCGTTCCGTACTGCACAGTCCAGCCCAGCGTCCTGCTAGCTTGGCTTGTGTTCCAGCTGCAGTCCATTGTGTGTGGGGTCTGCACAGCTGGCCGTGGGCCAGGCAGCTTCTAGGCCAGCGGTTCTCAACCTGTGGGTCGCGACCCCTTTGGGGGTCGGACAACCCTTTCACAGGGGTCGCCTAAGACAAAACAGTAGCAAAATTACAGTTATGAAGTAGCAACGAAAATAATTTTATGGTTGGGGGTCACCACAACATGAGGAACTGTATTAAAGGGTGGCGGCATTAGGAAGGTTGAGAACCACTGCTTTAGGGCCACATGGCGATGGAGGGAGCACGGGCAAGGACAGGGAAGCAGGGGCGAAGCAAGAGGAACAAGAGAGAGAATCTTTTTTCTCCAGGTTGTAACTGGGAGCTTCCCCAATTAAGCTTTTAGGAATGTGCTGTTCGCAGTGGCTCCACCCCCTAGCCAATTATCATTGTCCCAGTTAGACTGATAGGCAAGCCAGCACCTTCCCCACACCACCCCAGCTTCACCGCATGCGTCCCCTTCCCTCCCCAGGGACGTGCAGGGACCGGGCGCTCCCTGGGGAGTGGAACGCGGCTCCCTGGTGCGGCTGCCCAGACGGCCAGGCTTGTAGTCTGGCCTCCCTCTGCTCTCTTCCGTCATTAAGGCTAGCCAGTGAGTTTCGATGGTAACAACGCCATTAGCAGACTCTCAGTTCTTTTGCTGTAATTTAATTTAGAGCATCTCAGAATTTTCTCCTTGTTAGAAAACAGGCACCCTTAAACATTTGCCGGTGGGAGTTCGAATGTTTAACTGCTGCGAAAGACAATTTGGGAAATTTTATCAGAATTTTGAATTTGTTTTGCCCTTTGACATAGAATTCCTACTTTCAGAAAGAGTGCACAGGTGTGACATAATGTAGGTCAAAAGTTATCAGCCCTGGCCGGTTTGGCTCAGCAGTTGGAGCGTAGGTCCGAGGACCAGTGAGTCATGAGTTCGATTCCCGTCAAGGGCATGTACCTTGGTTGCGGTTCGTTCTGACCCTGGTCGGGTTGTGCGGGAGGCAACCAGTCGATATGTCCCTCTCACATCAGTGTTTCTTTCTCTCCCTCCCTCCCACTCTATCTGATGATAAATGGAAAAATGTCCTCGAGTGAGGATAAAAAAAAAGTTATCATCAAAGCAGAGTTGTTTTTATTTTCATTTTGTTGACCTAACAATAAAAGGCTAAAGCAAGAAGCACCAAGCATTTGGGATCAAAAGGATAGCTACTCAGAAAGCACTGAGTCAGATAGAAGCCTAATGGGCCCCAGATTAGGAGGAGAACAGGCCTGTTTATGAGAAAGGGAAGGGGTCTGATTACATGGCTGGTGGATGGAATGTCGATGGGTATTGCTAAGCCAAGGAAGAAATTTCTACAGGTGGGAATGAGTGAACCGCGATGCTAGTTGTAAGGACCGTCCTCGATCGTCGCTGGCAGCCCTGTCTGCTCGCTGGCAGCCCTGCATGCAGTCGCTGGGACACAGTGCTGCTTTGTGCCAGTCCAGAGGTCATTTTGCGCAGTTTAAACATTCCAGAGATTTAGGGAGTAAGACCTGCAAGGCAGTTCCTCTGGGATGGTAACTCCAACTACGTTTTGAGGTGGCTCCATTTTTTTCTTTTCCACAATTTTTAGAAACTTTCTATTTTGAAACACACAGTTAGGTTCATAGGAAATTGCATAAATACTAGAGAAAGGTCCCCCTACCTGTCATCCAGATCCCCCCGTCGTTACATATTAATAGTACAATGATCAGTGTAATGAAGTCTCCATAGAAACCCAGAAGGACCGTTAGGAGAGCTTCGGGGCTGGTGGGCACATAGAGGTGCGGGGCGGGGGGGGGGGTGCTCAGGGTGAGCACGCAGGCTCAGAGCCCTCTCCCCACACCTAACCCTGTGCATCTCCACCATCCCGCTGTTCCTGAGTTGTATCTTCTTCTAATAAACACAGCCGGTAAGTGAAATGTTTCTCTGAGCTCTGTGAGCTACTCCAGCAAATTAAGTGACCCCAAAAAGGGGGTTGCGAGAACCTGGTCTACAGCCGGTCAGGCAGAGTGCGGGTCACAGCCTGGATTTGGGATTGGCATCTGAAAGGGGGTCCTTGTGGGCCTGAGCCTTTAACCTGTGGGGTCTGACACTGTCTCCAGGTGGACAGTGTCCAATCTGGGTGAATTGTAGGTGTCAACGTAAGAAACATTCAAACCTGTAGAGAATTTTTATGAGTGTATTTGAGCCAAACTGATGACAATTGCCAGGAAGCAAAATCTCAAAGGATTGAGAAAAATGCTGCAAAGGATAGCACTTTTGCACCTTATTTTACACATTACAATCAAAAGAGGAGGCGTGAGTTACGTGAAATCCATTGGTGAAGGATTAGGGAGGCGAGAGAAAGCAAGGCAGAGGGCAGGGAACCTCTGGGATTGGATAAAGAGTAAAATGATAGACACATACCTCTTTTACATAGGTGGGTACAGGATAGCCAACAGTCAACTGTTAACACGATGACAGTAGCAGTGCGGGCTCTGCGGGTTCTGTTCCGGTGTGGCTGCTCCCCCAGGGGTCCAGAATAAGTGCAAAGACTGCCCTTCTCCGGAGCATTTTCTCAGTCTGTTGAGATTTTGCTTCCTGGTAATTGTTGTCAGTTGGCTCAGATAAACTCATAAAAATTCTTACGGGTTACAGTGTCACCCTTGTGTACTGTGCTTTTCCTGGCCACCTCCCATAACTGGTTCTCTACCCCCAACATCTTTCTTTTGATGTTTCTTTTGTTGCTTCTGCCATTTGGGCGAGTTACTCAGTGTTCCTGAGTCTCTGCCACGTGTACAGGGCATGTACATGTTACTAAACTTCAATTTGTTTTTCTCCTGATAATCTGTCTCTTATCAACTTGATTATTAGACCAGCCAGAAAAACTTTAAAGGGTAGAAGTGTGGCAGGGTAGTATAAAGCTAGGAAAATTCTGGGCAAGTGGAAGGGGAAACTGAGATAAGAAAATTAAACAAGGCCAAACAGTTTGGGCAGCTTGCAGCCAGCTTGTGAATCACAAGACCTTCTCTTCTCCAGCCAAGGACACCTGAGAGCAAATGGTTTATGCCTCCTCTCCCTAACCAGAGAATACATAGCCTAAATCACCCTGACCTGGGAAAATAGAGCACAAAGACCCAATTAATACTATCTGTGCCAGCTAAACCTAAAGACAGATACCACTTGGGGGATGTTAGGCAGGAAAAATAGCTGCTAGGGCAGGAAGAGGGAAAGGGGAAAGAAGGGGAAGTTTTATCTCATCCACTAAACAAAGAAGTCAGCTGCCTTAGAACTTGCCAAACAAGATGACCAGATATATGTACAAACATACCAGGATGGGCCACAGCAAAGTAGAAGGGGACTTTGAAACCTAGTCTGCTACTCAAGATATCCAGCAGGGGAGCTTTGAAACCAAAAGGGCAAGGGTGTAAAATCCTTGAACCCCCACCAGGCATGTGCTTAGACTAGCTGAGTTGCCCGCTTGTGCTTTATGTCAAGTGTATTCTTAATAAATTCACTTGCTTTGCTTCCTTAGTAAATTCACTTGCTTTGCTTCAGCACTGCTTTCTGTCACTCGTTTGAATTTCTTCTCATGAGATTGACGAGCCGGAGGGACCAGCCCCGGCTGAGACTCAGGAGGCTGTCCAGTAACAGAAGGAAAATTATTTTTCACAGCACTGGGTACTGTAGGCTAAAGACAAAAAGAACCATACTAGGCACTCTACTCTAATTGATGAATGTTTCTCAGGGGGTGTGTTAGCATTCTGTGTACTTGGTGTGAATAAGAAAATAAATTCATCCTAGGTACAGTCAGGTTTCTCACTGTCACAGTTTACAGACAAGAAAAGGGGAAGGCTAGAGTGAGCCCTGTGGGGCTCTGGTGCCGGAGTGGAGTCAAGGTCTCACACACACACACACACACGCACCCCTACCTGTAGGAGAAAGCCAGGAGGACACACTTGGTGAGAACCAGTGAAGGTAGGATTTAAGGTGAAGCTTCTGTTGTAGCAAACGTTTCCTTGGGGAAGTGTGGTGGCTCTTTGCGGGTCAGCGCAGCTCTCCTCGGGCGTGCCCCCTGCCTCCGGGCACTGTAGAGGTTCTCTGCTGGCAGCACGTGGAGAGCATGTGGAGCCACATTCACTGTGCGGAACCCCAGGGAGAAAGGTTAGGAAACATCGTGGCTGAACTTAATGAGTTTAGCGAAAGATTTACCAGAACATTCAGCACACAGGAATCTTAACCGTTTCTGTGCCGTGGGTGAGCGGTATACAGCACCGTAGTGAAGTTGTAGACCTTTTCTCAAAATGTTTTAAAATGCATGCCCATATGGGATTATAAAGGAAATAAACTGTGATAAAAGTTACAAAAATAGCCCGGCCGGTGTGGCTCAGTGGTTGAGCGTCGACCCATGCACCATGAGGTCCTGGTTCGATTCCCGGTCAGGGCACACGCCCAGGTTGTGGGCCCAATCCCCAGTGGGGGCATGCAGGAGGCAGCCAATCGATGTTCTCTCTCATCGATGTTTCTATCTCTCTCCCTCTCCCTTCCTCTCTCTCTAAAATCAGTAAAGGGAAAAAAAATTTTTTTAAGTTACAAAAATATGTATATATATATTTTTATCCTCACCTGAGGACATTTTTGCGTTCATCTTCAGATAGAGCAAGAGGGAGGAAGAGAGAGAGAAACATCCATGTGAGAGAGACACATCGAGTGGTTGCCACCCACACAACCCCAATTGGGGCCGGGGACTAACTGCAACTGAGGTACATGCCCTTAGCGGGAACAGAACCCGGGTCTCTCCGGACCACGGGCCGATGCTCTAACCACTGAGCCAAACCGGTCAGGGTCGAAAATATTTTTAATTGTAAATAGTAATGTGTGCTTCTTAAATAAGATCTGGCAGCAGTCTGAGGGACTGAAGTAGCACTGAGCACCAACAGTATTTCAAGATATTTGAACCAACTGTTCTGTGATATTAAAATATCTATAATTTTTTTTTGGTGACAGTCACAGAGAACGCGTAACACTACTGTAACTTGTCGCCTACATTCATAATTGAAGAAAATGCTATGTTTCAGTTAGTGGTTAGTGAAATGAAGGTGTAATTTTAACCCCATCCAGGTCCGTGGGCTTTTGCTCTGTCTGCAGGAGCCCCAGCCCCAGGGCTGACTTCTGAGTGCCACAGAAGTCGTGTGGGCCGAGCAGAAAGCGATCAGACGGAAGGTCTGGGAAGTACTGGGCAAGGCATAAATAACCACTGTTCCATTCAAGGAGCAATTGCTGTCTGTACAAAAAAATGTGATGATGTGGTGGCTTAGAGCTGTGGGGAGTCATTTTGATGGAGGGGACACCAGAGGTGCAGAGGCTGCGGTCACCCCGGAAGGGCAGGGGACAGTCGGAAATCATCAAGTCGGGCTGTGCGGGTAAAGGCGAGGCAAGGAGATGTTTCCTTTATCCGAGACTGTCAGATTACAGGGAATGTGTATTTCTGCCAGAAAGCACAGGGCACACCCACAGCTTAGTGCTCCGTTCGCTTGGCATGCAGCCCCGCTGGCTTTGGGGGCACTTCCAGCAACGCCACCCTGCATCCCTCCAGCACTTCATACTGGCAAAGGACATTGCCTCCGTTGTCACAGCTTGTGGCTCTAAAGTGTTGCCATGTGTTAAGCAGTCATATGCTTTCTCAGTAGCACCACTGAGGTTCGGGGTCACAGCTGTCGGGGAGAGTGGTGTTATCTCGAGGCCCACTGGCTTGAGTTTCCAAGTGGTGCGCTTTCTGTTAAAAATAAGCTTAGGTAGGAAGACCATCTATTGACCGAGAGACACGAAGAATTCCGTAGTGGGTGTGGAGAAGTAGATACTCTCTCCTAGAAATAAGAAATGTGGCAATGGATTGCAGTTTTGGAAATGCTACAGGCGAGTTTTGTGAGCATTTTGCGGGGAAGATAGCTGGCTGATTCGTTCATTCAATATGTGTGGAGGGGCCCTTGCAAGAGCCTACCACCAGCCACGCTTCTCTTCCTCCTCCAAACGCCATTCCTTCTCCCTTCTTCCTTCTGTGCACCTGCTGCTACGGAGCTCTCCCTCTCAGCAGCCCCCCTCCTGAGCCCCTGCACTTCCACTTCTTACCTCTCTCCTCCTGCCCGTCTCCGTTCTTCCCGTTTCATCAGGAAGAAGACAGCACCGCGTGCATCCGCCTCCTTCTTTCCTGCCCAGGGTGCTCCCATTCCAGCTCTGTCCTTTAACGAGGGAAAAACGTTGCAGGCAACTGTGCCCTTAACTGCCTGTCTCCCAGTTCCCAAAACAAAACAAGCGAAGTACAGAAATGGAGACACACATTTTTCTCCTTCTGGCTAGTGTCTTTTCCCAGGTTGAATCCAGAGCAGAGTACCTGTGCCCCTGGGCACGGAACTGCTGGGTGCGTGGGAAAGTGACCCATGATGTCAAGCACGGCCACTCGTTTCTTTTCTCTCTTCATCTCAGTAAACTTTCCGCTGCGTGATCAAAGCTCTTGAGAAAATGTGTTGCGGTGATGAATACATTTGCTTTCTAACCCTGCAGCACTGGGCTCCGTTTCCTGCCAGGCTGCTCCAGGACCCTGTCTTGTCCCACCTAGAGCATCAGCTCTTTCTGGGAGCTGTGAGACGTCCCTTTGAACGCACCCCGTGCGGGCACCTGCAGCCTCTCTTCACTTTGTTGAATAAAGGAAAGCGCTCATTTTTTTCTAAACAGCTTTATTGAGGAATAATTTCCATACTATAGAATTCAGTCTTTTAAAGTGTATAATACAATGATTTTCAGTAAATTTACGGAGTTGTGTAACCGTCACTATAACCCAGGTTGGGAACATTTTCGTCACCCCAGAAGGATCCTTGTGCCCTTTGCAGTCGCTCCTCCTTCCGCCCCGCCCGCCCCAGGCAGCCACTGCTCTCCTTTCTGTCCCCGGATCTTCATAGAAATAGAATCATGTAATATGTGCTGTTTTGTGGCCGGCTTCTCTTACTTCGGTGTTTTTAGGCTCAGGAAAGACTGATTCTTATTTGTGTCCCCTGTGCTACAATTCCACGAAAGAGCACTGGAAAGGTACAACAAGCATTTACAATGGGATGGTCTCTCTTTTCCGTAAAATTGTGGCAAATCCACTGCGGAGTAGAGTCAGCAGGCTGAAGGGTTCGAGACACTGGGACAGGGCGGGTCCTAGCCTCGAAGTTGGCGGAGGTAACCCCTGGCCTGCGTCTGTGGTGACTGCCCCTGGGTTCTCAGCAGACCTGTGGGAAGTCGTGACGTTTACCAGCCCTGCCCACGCGGTGGGTACTGTGCTGAGCCCTTTCTGTGGATGCTCATTCATCCTCACAAGCCCCGAGAGGCCGTGCTGCGCACTTTACGGGGAGGGAGACCAGGACTGGGAGACTTGAACAGGTTAAATCACTGTCCAAGGTCACAGTTATTCACATCGGTGCTGCGGCCGAGACCAGCTCTCTGGGCTGCTGAGCTTCCTCCCTCGGCCCTTTGCGGCACCACCCCTTCCCGTGACAGGCTGCAGGGACAGCGAGCAGATGGAAGAATGACTTCCACCTGGAAAGTTGTTTCCTCGAAGGTGCAGGTTAATTATCTGGGGAATGTGTTTCCTTTAGCAGCTCATTGCTGCGTGCAGGTTACATGTTAGTGGGCCCATTTCCGTTCACACAGTGACTTTGAAAGGTGCTGGGTTAGCTCCCTTGTCCGGTGACACGTGGTGAGACGGGGCTGCAGAGTTGTTCCCCGGGAAGTCCCTGTCCTGCCACTTCTGTTATCGTGTGTGTGTTCCCTATCCGTGTGTGTGTGTCCCCTATCCGTGTGTGTGTGTTCCCTATCCGTGTGTGTGTGTTCCCTATCCGTGTGTGTGTTCCCTATCTGTGTGTGTGTGTTCCCTATCCGTGTGTGTGTGTTCCCTATCTGTGTGTGTGTGTGTGTGTGTTCCCTATCCGTGTGTGTGTGTTCCCTATCCGTGTGTGTGTGTTCCCTATCTGTGTGTGTGTGTGTGTGTGTTCCCTATCCGTGTGTGTGTGTTCCCTATCCGTGTGTGTGTGTGTTCCCTATCCGTGTGTGTGTTCCCTATTCGTGTGTGTGTGTTCCCTATTCGTGTGTGTGTGTGTTCCCTATTCGTGTGTGTGTGTTCCCTATTCGTGTGTGTGTGTGTTCCCTATCCGTGTGTGTGTGTTCCCTATCCGTGTGTGTGTTCCCTATCCGTGTGTGTGTGTGTTCCCTATTCGTGTGTGTGTGTTCCCTATTCGTGTGTGTGTGTGTTCCCTATTCGTGTGTGTGTGTTCCCTATTCGTGTGTGTGCGTTCCCTATTCGTGTGTGTGTGTTCCCTATCCGTGTGTGTGTGTGTTCCCTATCCGTGTGTGTGTGTTCCCTATCCGTGTGTGTGTTCCCTATCCGTGTGTGTGTGTGTGTTCCCTATCCGTGTGTGTGTGCGTTCCCTATTCGTGTGTGTGTGTTCCCTATTCGTGTGTGTGTGTTCCCTATTCGTGTGTGTGTGTTCCCTATTCGTGTGTGTGTGTGTTCCCTATTCGTGTGTGTGTGTTCCCTATTCGTGTGTGTGTGTTCCCTATTCGTGTGTGTGCGTTCCCTATTCGTGTGTGTGTGTTCCCTATTCGTGTGTGTGTGTGTTCCCTATCCGTGTGTGTGTGTTCCCTATCCGTGTGTGTGTTCCCTATCCGTGTGTGTGTGTGTGTTCCCTATCTGTGTGTTCCCTATTCAACGACAACTGCTTTTACAGCTACGAAGAAACTACCCAGCTTGCCTGTCTTCTTGGAAGACGCCTCGCGCCCTCCAGTCTTCCCAGTCGGAAGCTCTGCTCAGCCTAACACACGGCGGGCTCCTCTGCGCCCCCCTGCAGATGTTCACAGATGAGGAGGCGATGATGAAGAGCGCAGGTGAGTGCTCTCAGTGGCCCTCGTCACTCCCCCGGTGGTGGGTCGGGTCTGCAGTGTGTGGTCACGCGACCGCAACATGCAGGCGACCTGTTCATCTGTTTGTGAATGGAATTTTTTGACACTGATTTAAAATTTTTTTGAAAAAAGTGATGCATGTTATACTAATAGAATAAACTCTTACCAGTATTTTTTTTTCCTACAGTTAAAAAATTTGCCCAGGAACGAATTGCTCCTTTGGTTTCAACAATGGATGAAAATTCAAAAATGGAGAAATCAGTAATACAAGGATTATTTCAACAAGGGGTATAGAGTTCATAATTCTTTCAATTTTAAACTTTTGTGAATACTTTCCGAGGTTAAAATGCATGCATACTTTCGCCCTGGCCGGTTTGGCTCAGCGGTTAGAGCGTCGGCCTACGGTCCAGAGAGACCCGGGTTCGGTGCCCGCTAAGGGCATGTACTTCGGTTGCAGTTTGTCCCCGGCCCTGGTTGGTCGTGCAGGTGGCAGCCACTCGATGTGTCACTTTCACATTGATGTTTCTCTCTCTCTCTTCCTCTCTCTCCCTCCCACTCTATCTGAACAAAAAATGAAAAAATGTTCTCGGATGAGGATAAAAAAAAAAAACATGCATGCATACTTTTAAATTCAGGGACTGCGATGATAGCATAATGAACTCTGCATTTCCTGGCCAGAATGATCTCTGTTCTCTTTCAGATTGTGATCCTAAAGATTTGTAAAAATTCAATTGACATTTTAAATGAGAAATACTGTCCTTTTAAAGTAATAGGTTAGAAGCCAGAGAGAGTGATTTCGTTAGACCATTGGTACTTGTCCAGGAGCTACTTTGTCCCTAGGGGACATGTGGCAATGTCTGGGACATTTCTGGTTGTCACACTGGGGGTACTGCTGAACAACCCACAGTGCACAGGACAGCCTGCCCCCAGAATGACTTCGCTCGATGGTGCCGAGGCTGAGGTGTCCTCCCTCGGTGAAACTTCAGAGCACACATCTGCCTGAGTCCCGGTGTGGGTGAGCTTAGAGGCCCTCTCTGGGTCCCACGTGACCCAGGGCAGCTGGTCTCCAGCTGTGTAAGGCACACAGCCTTACAGAAGTAGTCTGCAGCAGATGAAGGGGTCACTGCTCTGGCTGCGGGAGGGAGAGGCCATCAGCTCGTCATCGTGCCCTCTCCACAGGTGTGCAGTGATGCCGTCTCTGTTTTGAATACTAAGGATATCCCAGAACTCAGCTCCTATTCAGAGCCATTGGCTTAAATCCTGTCTGTTATCCTGTTTGACAAGTAGCCTTTTCCACTTAACTAAATTGTTTTCATTTCTTTTCGTTTTAAAGAGACCAACTTTTTAGCCTGGCCGGTGTGGCTCAATGGATTGAGCTTTGTCCCAGGGACTGAGAGGTCCCGGTTCGATTCCTGGTCAGGGCACATGCCTGGGTTACAGGCTCGATCCCCAGTAGGGGGCGTGCAGGAGGCAGGCGATCGGTGTTTCTCTCTTGTTGATGTTTTTATCTCTCCCTTTCTCTCTAAACAAATCAATAAAAACATATTTTTTAAAAAGACCAGCTTTTATACCATGAATAGTAGTGCTTTTTCCAACTTTCTTTCAGCAATGAAACTCTGGGGAAATGGAATCCCATGTGGGGCTACAGTGGTCACAGAGCATCTGAGAGTCCACTTCTCAGACGGGTTTCGTCTTCCTGTTTGCAGACCCTCTGGGCTTCTCTGAGGAGTCAGGAGTCGGGTCTCAGCACCCCTCCCAGGGCTAGTTCATGGTCGTCCACAGCACTGAGGGCCTCCAGCCCCTCAGCTGCTCCTGCTCAGCTGTGCTGCCTCAGGGGAGGGGGTCTGCGGGGTTGTACACCCTCCAGCTCGGCCTGAGTCTCAGTCCTGCATCACAGTGTCGTCCCCTGCGATGACAGCTGACAAGAACGGCATTTCCGATGCAGAAGAAACGGCTGGCTTTTAGAGCGGCGGCGTCTCTAACAGCTGCTGGGGTGTAATCGGCGGTTACCCTGCTGTCCTGTGTCCAGGCTCACCCGACTCGTGCAGTCTTCCTCGCAGAACGGCATTTCGCTCCTGCCCCTGGTGCTCCCTTCGTGCCGGCTGAGTCCCCCCAGGACTGCAGCGTGGTGGGGTCCAGAGAGTCTGCAGAGAACAGGAAGAAGCGTTATGCTGCTCCCTGTGAACAGCTTGGGTCTTGAATTGCATGTACACACATTCTCTTCCTGGGAGGAGGGCACCGGGGATGGAGCACGGGGGGGTTCACAGTCCAGACCGAGGGGTGGTCGCTGACCGGCCCAGCGGCTTGGCACGCCTTGGCCACACTGGGTCACGTCAAGTGGGCACCTGGGCCTCCTCCAGCGTGGTTCTAGGAGACACCGCTACATGTGTCTGCCAACACCTGGATTTGCCACGGTGGCCTATGGGAATGGCCCCGAGGCCCGGAAGAGTCAGGTGGAAGAGGCTGCGGAGCGGCTGGGACGACGCCTTCCCCGGGGTGCGGCTGCTTCCTTCCCTTTGCTCACTGCGCGGAAGTCAGTGGAAGGGGGCCATGTGGACAGCCAGACCAACCCCGCCCGCCGCTGTCCAGAGGCAAGGCCAGTTCTCAGCGGTGAAGGTCATCGGGATGTTCATAGTACATACTTCCTCATTGTTGTGTTCCGTTATCTTTCCAAACAGCCTACCCTTTATTTTTGTTTTTTAGATCACAAATGGAAACAAATAGTTGTAGCATTTACTTCATCTTTTTCAAATATATATGATTTGTTTTATATATATATATATATTTTTTTTTTCCATTTATCTTCAGATACAGTGGGAAGGGGGAGAGAGAGAGAGAGAGAGAGAGAAACATCGATGTGAGAGGGACACATCAACTGGTTGCCTCCCGCATGACCCCAACCAGGGCCGGGACCGAACCATAACTGAGGTATGTGCCCTTGACTGGAATCGAACCCATGACTCTCTAGTCCATGGGCTGATGTGCTAACCACTGAGCCAAACCGGCCAGGGCTGTTTTATATATTAAAAAAAATAAAATATACATACAGATTTTAAAGTTTAGAACTTAACGTGGTTCCAATTTATCTTTTAACTTGTTCTTGCAAGAAATTTTGCCACGTAAAACTAGCGCTCCCACTCTGTCCCCGTTTTCCTGCAGCTGATGGCTGTCGACATCGACACCAAATACGGAGGGACCGGGGCTTCGTTTTTCTCCTTTGTCCTGGTGGTGGAGGAGTTATCCAAAGTCGACGCGTCTGTGGCTTTGATATGTGACGTCCAGAACACAGTGGTTAATGGGCTGATTCGAAAGCACGGGACAGAGGAGCAAAAGGCTACCTATTTGACCCAGCTCGCCACCAAGAAGGTGAGCTGACGGGCGTGGGCGTGGATGGGGTCCTTCCTGTGTTCGGTGTGAATTTTCAGGAGAAAAGTAGCTGTGACGCCGACCTGACTTCAGACGCAGTGCAGCGTCCAGTGGACCAGGTCACACTCAGCACATCAGCGCCGCTCTGTCGCCACTTGGAAATGTAGAGAATTGGGAGACAATAAAATGACCATTTTTTGTCTCGATTATATTTTGTAATACCTTCATTGGTGGCTCCATTCACATTATGTCTTTCTACTGTAAGCGTGAGAGCCGGTTTAATTAAACTGAACATTGCGTATGTGTACTTAGGTCTTTAGACCTGTCCTAGACAAACAGGGCGTTTTGGAAAATAATACTGTCAGGGTACCATTACTATTTTGATAAGTACAGGTTTTAAAAGTAGCTACACAGCCCTGACCAGTGTAGGTCAGTGGTTGAGCGTCGTCCCATGGACTGAGAGGTCCTGGCCCGGGTGTCAGCTCGATCCCAGTAGGGGGCATGCGGGAGGCAGCCGATCAATGTTTCTCTCTCACATCGATGTTTCTCTTTCGCACTTCCTCTCCCTTCCTCTCTCCAAAATCAATGAAAACATTAAAAAAGTAAATAAATAATAAATAAATAAAAGTAGCAATACATTTGGTTTACAGATGTTTATTTCGCCATGAGTATTTTATATACAGAGTATAAATATGATGATTAATTGGGGGTATTTTTCCTCCCATGTGTAGGTAGGAAGTTTCTGCCTTTCCGAGGCTGGAGCAGGTAGCGATTCATTTGCTTTGAAGACCAGAGCTGATAAAAAGGGAAATTACTATGTCATCAACGGGTCAAAGATGTGGATCACCAATGCCAGAGAGGCAGAGCTGTTCCTGGTGATGGCGAACGTGGACCCTAGCGTGGTCAGTTCAAAACACAATTTCTTCTCCCCCACCCCTTCTCTTCATGTCTTTTCCTACTTCCGTTTCCTCCTTAGGATGTCTTCAGTTCTTCGTTCTCCTCGGCACTGAGACGTTAGACAGCGGACGTCTTTTCATCCTCTTTACCGACCTCCTCATATTGTTGATGTAACCACTGCATGGGTCACCCTTTATTACCTCGTAATACGTCATGTAGGATGGTAATCTTTAATTCTCTAGAATTTCCTATTTCAAAAATTTAAGTACCTATTTAGTACATTCAGTTTTAAGAATATTTTATTCAGTTGGAAGATAGACATATAGCAAAATAGCAAAATAAATACATTTTAACTTTTGTCTTTTCTTTAATGTAACATTTAATTGAATTAAGTTTTAAAACTTTAAAGTGTTTAATAAAATTAAATATAAGACATGGAGTACGCATATAGTGCTGTAGTGTGACTTACTAATTTTACTAGCGCTACTGGTTTCTGAAAGAGTAAAAGAAAGGATGACGTTTTTGACTTCGAATCTAATGCCCTCTGATTCTTGTTCATAATGCACTGGTTGCCGTTCTGAATCCATTCGTAATTATTGCTAAAGTTGTATTTAGTTTTCTGTTTACTTTGGACTCTTTGGAAACAAGGGGCCTCATCAGTCCAAGTGGTAATCACCTCTTAAATCTTCTTCGTAGGGGTATAAAGGAATTACATGCTTCATAGTCGATCGTGATACTGAAGGGTTTCATATTGGGAGAGCAGAAAACAAACTGGGAATCAGGGCTTCTTCCACCTGCCCGTTAACATTTGAAAACGTCAAGGTGGGTATCTCGGAATTCCCAGTAGGGTTGTGACTGCTGTGACGTAAGCTTTGCAGGGAAGCAGCTGCCGATGTGCAGGACGGGGGTCCAGACACGCGTAGGAGGCGACTTGGTGAGACTCTTCAATATGTGCGTAGGTCAGGTCATGATTAAATGCACTTTTCGCAAGAGTTTAGCCCAAGAGTGGAAGCCTTATTGCCCAGCTGGCCTCAAGAGCCAGTGTCAAGAATGAACCCCGTAATACTTGGGAACCAAGCACAGCTTCAAAGGACACCTGGTGCCAGGCACACCACCGGCCACCAGGTGGGGGTATTGCTCAGGGAGAGTGGGAAACCACTGGGCAGTTTTGAGTTGAGTATCATGAGGAAGAGACATGGCCCAAATGCTGATGCTGAGAGCTTCACAGAGCCCGAGCAGGCCTTGATGGGTTCTCCACCACACGTATCAGAACGTGGTCTCTCACTCGTGTCAGTGTGTGCTCAGGGACTGTTTGTAGATGTCGTCCGAGGCTTACTACTCCTGCTGTCTTCCCGTTCCCACCTCCGCTGTCCTCTCCCCTTTCCACCTGTTCATCTCACTGACCATACCCTGAAGCCAAGTGATTTCTTATTGTTTCTAGTGTAGATTTTTAAAAGTTATGAATAAACATAGTGTCTCCTCTCTGCTCCTGTCGTGCACACGTGCATGTCGCACATGCATCACTTCACTTCTGTGGGCTAATAGTGTCAACAGAAGAAAGGTTTGCCATCCACATGTTAGCAGGTATTCAACTGTCTTCTGTAATTCCCTGTACATCTCATGCTCTGCCGGACAGGTCGGAGTTGGGGAGAATGCTCCTCGTCTGTGTTGCTGATGAGCCGTGTGAGGGTCCCTTCTTCTGGACTCACTCACTCATCCAGCAAACATCTGCTGGGCTCGGGGGACGCAGTGGGGTCCCGTCTCCCCTTGGGCTGTGCAGACACAGCTGTGGTGACGGTCTCCTTGGAGCTGAAGGGCTGTGCTGGAGTAGTGCACACATACCTGGAGTGTACGTGCATTTAAACACGTAGAACCAAAGTGGATTGTGTCAGATTAAATGGAGAAATAACTGTTTTTTTTTTCAGGTTCCAGAAGCCAACATCCTGGGGCAAATTGGACATGGCTATAAGTACGCCATAGGGAGCCTCAATGAAGGCAGAATAGGAATTGCGGCACAGGTTAGTCGGATTTTACCCTTTGACTGGACTCTCCACCCTGTGGGTCAATTAAAATTCAGGAAGAGGAAAAAAACGTGGGAAGGAAAAAATGCAGTAAAACCAGGGCGTATTGGAAGCTTGCGAACACAAGAGGGCGCCATTTCCCCCTGAGCTGCGAGACTGGCTCCGGCGCCTTCCTGTTCCTCTGGTCAACGAGGTGAGGTCCCGAGACCCAAACCGCGGCGCCCTGGTGACGGTTTTTCTACTTTGAGAACATGAAAGTGTTATCCGGTGCCTGGATCGATAACTTCTGAAATATATCATTAGTACAGCACTTTAAAAAAAATCAACTTTCAAAGCATGAAATTCATTCTGGAAGAACTTTTTAAATTAAGAGTAAATAAGCCCTGCCCGGTTTGGCTCAGCGGTTAGAGCATCAGCCTGCGGACCGAAGGGTCACAGGTTCGATTTCCGGTCAAGGGTACATACCTGGGTTGCAGGTTCGATCCCTGGCCCGGTCAGGGTCATGCAGGAGGCAACCAATACATGTGTCTCTCTCACATTGATGTTTCTCTCTCTCCCTCCCCGCCTTCCACACTCTCTAAAAATCAATGGAAAAATAACCTTAGGTGAGAATGAACAAAATTTTATTTATTTATTTATTTTTGGTATGTGCCCCTAGCGGGAACCGAACCCGGGACTCTCTGGTCCACAGGCCAACGCTCCAACTGCTGAGCCAAACTGGCCAGGGCGAGAATGAACAAAATTTTAGAAATAGAAAAATAAAATGGGTGCACTTTATTTAAAAATAAATAAATGGATAAATAATATTGCCCTGGCCAGTTTGGCTCAGCGGTTAGTGTTGGCCTGCGGACCAAAGTCTTGGGTTTGATCCCCGGCCCCAGTCGGGCTCATGCGGGAGGCAACCAGTCGATGTGCCTCTCCCTCCCTCCCTCCCTCTATCTGAAAAGATCAATGGAAAAATATCCTCGGGTGAGGATTAAAAAGAAGAAGAAGAAGTAATACTGTACTACATTGTAAAAGTCTCTAATCTGTAGGTAATGACACACTGTTGCTTCGCGTTTTGCATGTGAAATTCAGGCGGTGTCTGTGTGTGCGAGACGCCGGAGTGAAAGAGCCCAGGTCAGTAGACACGTGGGCTGAGAACTGTTGGATCTCCTCCCGTGTGTGCCCTTCGTGATGCATAGTGCATTTCCCTATGAAGTGATAACAGTTATTTTCTAGGTTAAGAAAATGAATAAAGTATTTGGTTTTATTGTAAATTATGTCATTTTTATAGACTACGTTTATTTACTTTTAATCAGTGAGTATCCAAAATTCAAAAACTGAAGAGCTTTCAGATTTTTGAAGATGTTACATATCTATTACCTGTTGGATTAGTTAAATGCTACTAATTAGTAATATTACTCGAGATTTTTCTGCTGCTGTTAACTTGCTAACAAAATATTCTTAGATGATAAACATGTACTTCCCCACAAAATTAGATAACATGTTACTAGAGAATTGGCTTATGTGTCCCTTTTAAAGTTTCCTGTGATTCAGCTTCAGCGGAGGCAGATCTCCTTGTTCCTGGACGTTACGTAGTGCAGATGTTCTGGTAGTGAAACACTCAGCCTGGGCGCGAGTCAGAGTACCTCCAGGTCATCTAGAGCCCAACTGAAAGTTAGGGTCAGGTAGCGATTGTGTCGTGGTTAATGCCGGGTGCCAGGTAGAGGAAGTGGCGCGTGTGATGGAACCAAGGCGTCCATCCTCAGCTCTGCATTCGGAGACTCGAGTTCTGCAGAGTTTATTTTGAAAACATTTCACAGAGGTGGGAAAGCCTGCTTTGATCGACAGCTGCTCACTTCAGTTTCCATCTCAATAATGACAGTGCTGACAGAGGAACACTTTATTGCAAGGGTGTGGTGACGCCACCCTGTGTCCAGAAGGGCCGTGCGTCTGCTTCACTTTGATTTGCTCTTTGGGAGTTTTGTTTCTTTGGTTTTGCTCTCTAACTTTTAGCATGATACTCTGTTCTCCACTCCTCCGGCCAGCTCTGCGCGCGGCCACCTCCGGGCTTTCTGATGGCCGGTGCTCAGGCCACACCCTTCCCCGCCCGAGGCTGGGCGCAGGTGTTAGACCCCCACGTGGGGGGGCAGTTTGTTGTTGTTGGTTTTTGTGTTTTTGTGAATCCTCACCCAAGGCTATTTTTTCCATTGATTTTTTTTTTTTTTTAGAGAGAGAGTGGAAGGAAGAGAGGGAGAGGGGAGAGAGAGAGCGATTAGTTGGTTGCCTCCTGCATATACCCTGAGGGGCTGGGGATCGAATCTGCAACCCAGGTATGTGCCCTTGACCAGGAATTGAACCCGGTGACCCGGTGACTGTCGTGCTCAAGCTGATGCTTCTAACCACTGAGCCAGTCTAACCACTGAGCCACACCGCCAGGGCCTCGTGGGCGTTTTTAATGAAGGTCCCTCAGATAGTTCTGATTGCAGCCAGGTTTGAGGAACACGCTCTCTCCTGTTCTCATGCTCTTTTCAACCAAAGCTCTTTTTTTTATCCTGACCCGAGGACATTTTTTTTTTTTTTTTTTTTTTGCATTTATCTTCAGATAGAGCGGGAGGGAGAGAGGGAGGAAGAGAGAGAGAAACATCAATGTGAGAGAGACACATCGACTGGTTGCCACCCACACGACCCCAACCGGGGCCGGGGACAAACTGCAACCGAGGTACGTGCCCTTAGTGGGAACTGAACCCGGGACTCTCTGGTCCATGGGCCGACGCTCTAACTGCTGACCCACACCGGCCAGGGCTCAACCAAAGCGCTTATCAGTCCTGGTGAAGTGACACAAAGACAGGAGGTGAAGAAGTGAGTGTCCACACCTGACGCCCGAGGACGAGGACACTCCGCCGTCCTGGAAGCCAGTCCCGGGCAGCACGTCTGCGCTCCCTCGACGCCTGGGGAATCGGAGCTGAAAGGAGGAGATTCCTGAAGGGTAACCTGGATCAGGAGCACAGCCCTGCGGGACACTCGCCTCTGCTGGATCGAGTGTGCCCCTGTCCGTAGGAAGTCCCTTGCTCTCTCCCGGCGACCGGGAGTCCAGTCTGCAGCACGGCGGGGGCGGTCCCGCACGCCCCGCCACCCTGGCATCTCCGGTCCTTCCCTCCCCGACTCTTCAGTCTGCTGTAAAAGGGAGTTATGACTTGAATAATTAAAAGCATACTCTTAGAACAAAATGAGGAATTCTGCTCTTTTTTTAACAGATGCTGGGATTGGCTCAAGGATGTTTTGACTACACTATTCCATATATTAAAGAAAGGATACAGTTTGGCAAAAGATTATTTGATTTTCAGGTATGTAATCAGTAGCATCTTTCTGCTGTACTGCACTCTCCTGCCTTCCTGTTGATGGAGAGGTGTCTCCAAGCCCCCCGGACCTCAGTGGGAGAGGCAGGGCAGACCGTCGTCCTTGAGGCCCCATGGCCTGGTTCGGGAGAGCTGCGGGGGCTCCAGGATGCGGGTCTGCAGTCAGGTGTCCTGGTTCACATCCAGGCCCTTGGTCCCACCAGCTGGAGGCCTCGGCCAGGTTCGCGCCTCTCCAGCTCTGCCTGCCGTCTGTAAGGTGCACACCACGCCACCTGTCCTCTGGGGTGGTTTCAGGCAGGTGGATTGTCATCGATGGTGTGGTTCTGTAACAGCTCCATTCTGACCCTCAGTTACTGCACCTACACACCTGGGCAGTTGCTTTTCTGTAAACATAGGGTCTTGAGAAACCCAAAGAAAACTATAAAGATAAGGGGTTGAGGATGACCTTGGGAAACTCAGAGGAACCATGAGAAGAAAGAGATTAATGGTTACCCTGACCTCTAACAAGCTTCTCTCCCTCTTCTCTGTATCAGCCCCCCTTAACGGTGCCAGAAGCGCCAAGAGAATGTAGTTTTTTTTCTGTAGTTTGTGCCTTTAAAAGCGGGCAACAAAGAAGGCTCGGGGCTGATGATTTGGGGAGAGCCCCCCTTCAGCCCACTGGTGTAATAAAGTGCTCCTTTACAATTCGGCCGTGCGTCTCTGGTTCTCTCGTTGACACCTTACAACAGTTCCTCGAAGCACCCAGGCAGTCGAGGGATTAGTCGGTGGCAACATGCAGTCTTCCTTTCCACCCACGTCCTCGACCTCAGCTGGTCTCACAGGTGGGAAGACTGGAGCGGCAGCTTACCCAGCTTACTCGAGCGTGTCACCTACTAATGCAGAGGAATTACTTTACATGTTGCGAAATCTCCCTGTGAGCAGCTCTGCCTGCCGCCTTGCCTTCAGGGTTTGACAGTGACTGGGCGCCGTGCAGGCCACGCGCTGCACGTGTGGAGGCCGTGAGCTGTGGGTGTGCACGGGCAGTTCACGGTGCAGAGAGTAGCACAGCAGGCCACGCGCTGCACGTGTGGAGGCCGTGAGCTGTGGGTGTGCACGGGCAGTTCACGGTGCAGAGAGTAGCACAGCAGGCCACGCGCTGCACGTGTGGAGGCCGTGAGCTGTGGGTGTGCACGGGCAGTTCACGGTGCAGAGAGTAGCACAGCAGGCCACGCGCTGCACGTGTGGAGGCCGTGAGCTGTGGGTGTGCACGGGCAGTTCACGGTGCAGAGAGTAGCACAGCAGGCCACGCGCTGCACGTGTGGAGGCCGTGAGCTGTGGGTGTGCACGGGCAGTTCACGGTGCAGAGAGTAGCACAGCAGGCCACGCGCTGCACGTGTGGAGGCCGTGAGCTGTGGGTGTGCACGGCAGTTCACGGTGCAGAGAGTAGCACGGCAGCCTGGCTGGGGTCTGCCGCAGCTCACGCACCGTCCCCATCTTCTAGTGGAGAGGAGTGCCCCAGATGACGCACCTGGTAAAGTGTCAGAATTACAGGGTTTTTGTCATGGCTTCTGGTCTGATTTTCACTTTATCACACGAGTGTTTCCTCAGAGCCAGCCACTGCACCACTCGCAGCACAGGGGACGGCGTGAGGACAGTGTTGGGGAGGCTGTCGGTCCCCTGTGCGCCCAGGAAGCGGTGTTCCCGTGTGCTGGGGGGAGGGAGGGCGGGGAAGAGGCCAGGGGAGTAATAGGTCTGATCACGACATTTCTCAAGCTGCCTGCTGTGGGTAATCAGAAGAGAACTTTTAGAATTTGATCCTGAAAAGCAACATTATTAGTTCTATTTATCTATGTGGCGCTTGGGTTGGAGTTAGAGTTCCAGCTGCTTTCATCTCGCCAGACGGACTTGGGCTCGCTCTGTCTGCGGTCACTCTCCCTGACGCCGGGCCGCGAGGGCAGAGGCTGCCCACAGAGTCAGATTCGGTTAATTCAAGCAAATACCAAATATACTCAGGTTTTTGCTTTGCTGGACTTTCGTTAAACCTCAATTTAGATCATAAAAGGGGTTGAAAACAATTATTAAATATCAAATTTTTAAACTTAATTTTGTGATCATTTATTTTTTAAATCTTGAACTTTGAAAAATTCTTAGTACATACAGGATCACGTTTCAGCGCAGACCGCAGGTTTCGAAGCCCGTTACGGAGGGATGTGCGTGTCCCTCGGGGTCGAGTCTGTGGGCTCCACGTCCGGCAGGACTTCGGGGTGAGCGGTGACCCAGGAGTCCTCACTCTGTCTCTCGGGTCCACGTCGCAGGGGCTGCAGCACCAGGTGGCTCGCGTGGCCACCCAGCTGGAGGCGGCGAGGCTGCTGACCTACAACGCGGCCAGGCTCGTGGAGGCCGGGAAGCCCTTCGTGAAGGAGGCAGCCATGGCCAAGTACTACGCGTCAGAGGTGAGAGTACAGAGACGCAGTCCAGCCTTTCCCCCGGTATGCGTTCACTGACCGCCTCAACTAGGACTGTCGGTTGAGCATTTCTTTGTTTTTCAAGTAAAATACCCCGGACTTTACGGTTCCTACAACAGAATAGCAAAATGAAAGTGCTTCAGTCTGTGAGGTCTCGAGTTCTCACAGGCTCTTAAATGGAATGCAGTCGCCCAGCTCAGGTAGAAGATCCCTCATAATGCCCATGTGGGCCCCGTCCGAGTGATGGTGTCACCGTCGGGGCGCAGTGAGTGCTGGCAGGTGACTGCGGGGAGCACCCTGGAGGAGCATGCCGCGGGTTCAGTGCTCTGTCGCCCTCACAGCCGCTGTGGCCCGGCCTCGGCAGTGTGTCCTCCTCCCACAACTTCACACACCCGTTCAGCTCTCCCCGGCCAAGGTCGTCTCCTGCTGCACCCTCCCTTTGCGTGCCGGACTGCCGGGCCAAGCTCACCTTTATCTGCCCACCCCGTTGCAGCACAGGAGAGTTTGTAATGCGTAAGTGGTGTGGTTCCAACCAGCGATTTGCTGCTTGTGTTTGGTAGGTTGCAGGACTGACGACTAGTAAATGTATCGAGTGGATGGGAGGCGTCGGCTACACCAAAGATTACCCCGTGGAGAAATACTTCCGAGATGCCAAGATTGGTAAGAGCTTTCCCTCTTGTTCGGCTGTGTCTCGTTGCCCCCGGGGCGGCCCAGCTGTCGTAGTGGTTGGGGCAGGGCCGGCGGTCTCACCTCTCCGGCGCCACGTATGCGGACTCCTTTCTGTGGCTGGGCTTTCCCCTCCTCATCCTTGAAAAATGGATTTATATTTTTAAAAACATTACATTGCCTTTTTTAAAAAAAAGAATAGTTTATTGATTTTTTGAGAGAGAGAAGGGGAAAAGAGAGAAACATCAAGGTGAGAACGCAGCGTCGATCGGCTGCCTCCTGCACACCCCCACTGGGGATCAGGCCCACAACCCGGGCATGTGCTCTGACCAGAACCGAACCAGCAGCCCTCCGGTGCCCGGAACAATGCCCAGCCAACTGAGCCACACTGGCCAGCGCTCAGGTGGCCTTTTAAAGTGCCTCCGCAGACTGTGTTGCCCTGGCCGGGCTGCTTGGTTGCGTGTCGTCCTGCACACCAAAGGTTGCAGTTCAATCCCGGTCAGGGCACAAACCTCGGTTAGGGGTTTGATCCCTGGTCAGGGTGTGTACGGGAGGCAACTGATCGATGTTTCTTCCCCGCCCCCTTCCTCTCTCAAAATCAATGAAAAAAACATGTCCTCGGGTGAGAATGAAAAAAAAAAATCTGTCTTAATTTTTCTCTTACTAAACATTAGTTTTGGATTTGTTTAATGCTGTTCTTTGAGGCTTCAGTTGTAATTTCAGAAGCTAAGGCCCACAGCCCGAGCACCCGGTGCTCTGGACCAGGTAGGGGGATGGAGGCCGCAGTACCGAAAGCGGCCCATCCTGAATGACACCCACGCTCTGCACTGACCATTTGGGAACGAGCCCTCCGCCTGTGTGGTACCGATTCTGGAACCAGAATCCCATTGCCAAGCGGAAAATGGTCTCTTCAGCAAAAGTACTTGTCAGGCAGCATATCCAGGGGGCACTGAACGGTGTTGCTAATGACAGTGTGGTGGCCAGTGCAGAGGTGGGGTTGGTAGAGCTTTTCTTGTACTCGCGTTTCACTGGGAGCCCACTCCCGATTACTGTCTCCTTTTGTTTAAGGTACGATATATGAAGGAGCGTCCAACATCCAGCTGAACACCATCGCGAAGCTCCTCGATGCAGAGCACTGACACCCACGGGGCGGGCCTCCCTGGTGTCGCCCGCGGGAATTTTAGGCTGTCGTACCTTTTGCAGCGAGTAAGCCACCACAGGACTGGTGTGATTTATTCAAGTCCTTGGTCATGGGGCTTGGGTAGACCTTTTCTATTTCATCTTTCAGGAAACCATTTTTAAAATTTGGGAAGAAATGCATTCATATCTTCTCAAAAGCTGTTTTTAGTTCTATGGGGATTGCTCTGCATCAGGGTATACAGACGTTTCACCCGCCAGCATTCGGGGTATCAGTAACAGACACGGCGTTTTTATTCCTGTGAACTCTCTGTTTTGTGGCATGAGTCAGAAATGTTTGTGGTGCGTGGAAGTCCTGCAGGATAGATCGATTCAGTTCTAAGCTGCTGAACTAGGTAGAAACTGATAAAAATTTGTAAATACCTGAGATTGGGTGGAAAGTAGGGGTCTAACTCTGTAAGTCATATAAACGAAGAAAACAGTATTTTAACCAAATAAAGCAGTAGAATCTGTTCCAATGACTGACCTGTGTGAAGGTGCCTTTGTGATGGTTTCCGCAGACCGTTGCAAAACAAGTGTCGTGTTAGTTCTCTGGTGTAAAGCTTAAATAATTTGGTTTAATAATCAGAATATGTTCAATAATATCCATCCTGTCATGCACTGCTTTTCAGCAACACAGTTTGTGCAGTGAATTGAATGCTTTTCCTCGAACTCAGTTACTGGGCTTTACCATGGGTAGTACTTCAGAAATTGTGTTTTGTTCGGTTCGGGGATTCTCAGGAGGGAGATGTCCTGTCCCCACTAAGGACTGTATCAGAACCTCACAAGGAGTGAGGGAGAGAAGGGAGCTGTAGTTTGAAAAAGCGTATTTAGTAATAGAGAAAAATAATATAAAAATAATTTTATATCTTGGAAAGCAGAAATAAATGTATTATTTTACAAGACAAATTATAGAAAGGCAGAGGTCAACAGAACATGTAGCTGGTGCCATTCCTTCCTACTGGGATCGCAGTCTGGAGAGACCCTCCGGGGACATGTCCTGAGTCCCCTCGGGGGGTGTGGACCGTCTGGGCGACAGCTCCATGTTCCCTGAGAGGGGGCCTGGCTTAGAGATGTGGACAGCCTTCAGGGCTTGTAGTCACTGCTGTTGAAAGGGAAGCATTTAGTGCCGAAAGGATAGTGTTTATTAAGAAAACTTGGGATTTTCAACGTACTTTTGCTTCTCACATTTATATTTACTGAATTGGATTAATTTCTGTGATGCAGATCATAGTTAAATATTCAGAATTGTGTAAATACAACTGAGATGGGAATTACATTAAAATATTAGGAAGAAATAAGGATACATTTAACCTCGGAAGAAGGAGGTAACATCTACTTAACTGTCAGCGGGGGAGATAGATGATGGAGACCCCCTCACTGAGTCTGTCAGGACGGAAGCAGGGCCCTGACACGGAAGGAGGCCCGTGCTCTGAAAGGGAGGGGCGTGGGTCTCTGACTGACGCGGTGAGAGGTGGACCCCACAGGCAGTGGGCTGCAGCCAACGTCACTGAAGGAACCTCCGCTCCCTCCTGAGAATCGTAAACCATGAGGGAGCGTGTGACCTGCGCCAGACCTCGGTGACGCTCACGTGGGCAGCAGGGAGCCTCCGCGCCCACCGGACCTGATTCATATTTAGCATCGATAGGGTTCGAGTCACGTGTGTGTCTTCTGTGGGTGTTCACAGAGAACAGTTGGAAATTGTGTCATAGTTAATTGTGTGTCTTCTATTGGTGAGTCGTCGTTATTTACCATTTCCCAAAGAAGGTGTTACCTTTTCTCCCCGTGGTACTTCCATTTCTCTTTGCTTAATAACCATGATTGTGGGTCTTTAAAACTGTCCATCTTGAGTTTGTGTCCGGTGGCGGATAAGCTCGGTCACCTCCTGGAGCCTGTCACTATGGCCCGTTAGCCTGAGGGTTAGGCTGACACGAGACGCAGAAGGTAGAGACTGGGTCGGAAGCACCACGGTTCCTCTTGACCGTGTATGATGGTGGAGCTGGACTCCACCCAGCTGCCAGGTTAGCATTGTTAGAGATCTCGTTTTACCACAGGAAAAGGAGCCCTGTCAGCGATTCTAAAGTCATGGAAAGTTAAACCTCGTAGGACTGTAGAGGACCATCCGGCCAACTCTCCCGTTTTAAAACGAAGGGTTCCCGGCCCGGAATGCTTGCCTGAGGCCCTCCCTCCAGGGACAGGGACGGACGAGGATCCGACGCGCTGGCCCCGTTCCTGCTCGCATCGTCTCTGTTCAGCGGGTTTGGGCCTCATCCTGCTGTGGTTTCGGAAGTGTCGCGACTGGTCGGCGTCATCGCTTACGTAGGTGAGACGCCTGCCAGAGACGGTGCTTTCCTCGGGCAGAGCTGGTACAGCAGGGGCAAGGCTCCCGTGTGAGATCAGCTGGCTTCTGGGTTGTGATGTCTTTTCTAAATGCACCAGCTATAGCCTTGCTGATGTATTGTTGCTGATCTTTCGTAAAGTGAACGTCTTGTTTCAATGGTGTACGTCAGACTGTTATCACAAAACCAGCATTCTCTGGAGAAGGGAAGGAAAGTGCGGAGCTCACCGGACACTTGCTGCTGTGCTGCGCGGGACTGTCTGCGATGCACACAGAGGAAGGGACACGCGCAATCTTCCCGCAGGGTGGACAGCACCGCTGCGTGCCCGCGGTCGTCTGCCTCGCGTGTAAGCCAATTTTGTTAATTTTCAGAGAGGAGGTTTTATAATGAAGACCAAGTTTAAACTTTTGATGCTAAAGAAAATTTTATCAGAGGACCCTTTTTTTAAAAAGCAAAACGAGCAGCCCTTCGGGGGAGAGGCCACCTCCTTCAGCACACCCTCCCAGCACAGACCCCCTCGGGCCAGCTCTCACGCCGTGGTGTGCAGTGCGCTCTGGGAAACGTCACCTCCTTGCGCCTTTGCTCAGTGCTGCGCTGTAGTCTGGCGCCATGGGGATTTCAGCCTCTCTGCTCTGGTGGTTTCACGTTATTCTAGAAATCTGGATATCAGTCCCTTTTTCCTTCTGTCACTCAGTGACATGCGACCAAAGGTCACTGTGTCCCAGGGTCCAAGGTGCCGTGGGCCCCACGCTGCGGGGCGGAGATGGGTAAGACCAGATCCTTGGGAAAGGTGTGTCCCCTCAGGGTCCTGCTTCTGTTGCTGGCATCCTCACATGATCGCGCAGAAACCCACCAAGGACGGCCTGTGCACGCGTATTCCTTGGGCTGCTGGAAGGACGGCAGTGAGTGCCAGCACCTCTCGGCCTCTCCCTGTGCCGGCCGTGGCTCTGACTCCTCAGTGCACTGACTCGGGCCTGTGCAGCTGCTCTCACGGCCGTTTACAGGCTCGGAGGGAGGCAGCCGGGCTAAGGGAGGGGCTTGCTGGGGCTCGACAGGATGGCACCCAGACTCGGGCAGGGGTGGTGGGTCCTCAGCCTTCAGGAGCCTGGCAGTGCAATGGCAACGCCAACTAGCCCTTCGGAGCCAGCCCTCGAGTCTGCAGACCTTGGCTTAACAGACTTCGGGTTTAACGCACAGAGTCTCCGGTCCGTATGTCATATGTGGAGATGAGCACCTTGTTCATTTTAAAATGCTTTTAACCAAGATTTGCTTATAATTAAATTAGCAGGTTACTTTTTGTTGTTAATTCACTGTTATTTTGAACAAATTTTAGTGAACAGGCCATATGTTGGAAAAAACACTGTAGCAATTTCACGGACATAAATATTACGTATCTACAACTATAGTCTGTATATTTGAGCCCAGCAGTCACCGCTCGTTAACAGTGTTGGGGGATGATCAGCACGTGGTCACCTCGCATGGCGAGAGGTGACTGGCTCTGCTGTCCCGAGGTGGGACTCTGCGCAGTTTCATCAGGTGCCTTCGATGTCCCCACGTGCGCCCAGCCGCGCCCCAGCCGTGTGCGCTTGTTCACTCGGGTGACTGCTGAACGCACGCATTTGCCAGACCCAGTCAGTACAGATGTATCGTTACGGTAACACACATGGAAGACCTCTGTGAAATGAAACTTTTCATACATACTAAATTACACAAACGTGTCTACGTAAGTAAAAACAGGTACACTAACTAATTTGTCAATATTTTAACATATGCGTTAGGAAAGCCTACTTGATTATAAACAGACTTTCGGCTGCAACGAACACCCCCTCGCCCGAATTAGTCCGGTACATCGAGGTTGTCCTGTGTTAGCGAATGATTCTTCCGATTCGAGTTTCAGGTCTTCTTGAGCAGAGACGCTGGCTGAGAGCAGGGCCAGCCAACAGGCGTGGGCGCGTGGGAGGAGGGCTGGGGAGGAGGCGGACAGGGCAACAGAGCGAGAACGGTTGGGGGAGCATCTGCAAAGGGGACTGAGGAGATGCAAATAAAATCCACCCTATCTGTCTCCCAGCTGCCTGAGGCAGGCAGGGTGCCAACGCCTGGCGCAGGGCGGAGGGCTGGCACGGGGTCTGCTCTGCACGTAAGGCAGCCACAATGTGAAGGAGAAACTAACTTCACAAAGTCTGGGTCGTCGTACCTATGGGTGTGGATGGGTTAAAGTCCCCTGTACAGATCAGAGCTGTGACGGCGGGACAAAGGGAAACGTACATCCTAGCGCGAGAGTGTCCAGGCCAAGACGTCCCAGCTGCTACGGGAGGAGGAGCTGGAGCAGCCGCGTTACAGACACAACTGCCAGAGGGCGAAACAGCTGGAGGACAAAGGAAGACTAGGCAGAGGCAGCGCTCACCCAGAAGGTCCCTGGCAAGCAGCGGAGCAGCCCCGACAGGTCCGTCCCGGAGGGAGGGGCCAGAACAGGTGGGAGCATTTGAGTAGCATGATTCAAAGTTTGATATTTAGAGGATGGACTTTTTGTTTCTTTTCAAAAGCAAATGAGCAGTCATTAGAATTTTGCCACAGAGGAAATTTCTACAAACTCCAAAAAGACAGGATTTCACAGGCAACATCTACTACGCAATGATCAATAAATAATAGGCTGTAAACAGGCTAGCCATAACTTTAAAGTCTAAAGAACTTTGGTTAATTAGAAAATAACTAAATGACAGCTTGTGGACAAGGGTGACGGCTCCCGGAGGGTGACTGGAAGGCGGGTCAGAGCCTGCCAGCCGCGTGGCCTGTAGCCGTGGAAACCTAGACATGGCCACGGAGGAGACCGACTCACGGAAATACACACCACGATCCTATACAGCAGTTCAGAAGAATAAGATCCGCGCACTGAGACTAAACCACCCCCAAGTTGTCTTACTTTAAAATTTACAAAGACCACAATATTTGTTCAGAACAGTGAAAAAAAACTACAGTTTTTGTAAGCCCAAGCAGGTATATACATTCTTGGAACAAACTTGAAGTCCAGCGGCCACCCGAGTGCCCTGGGACTAGGAGCCCTGAGGTCGTGGCATCATCCCTGTCGGCATTTTCTTTAAAGATAAAACACGCATCAGCGCCTTCCACAGTCAGCGGTGGTGGGCTTGCCGCACCCAGAGCGCCCCCGGCTGTCACGGTGTCCACGCCGCCCCTCACCGGCCGAGGACCACGTGCTTGCCGCCCGGGCACTCGGGCTTGGCAGTGCCCTGGCAAACTGGGAGCCGTTGCGTGGGCCCAGCATTTGCCACGGACGAGATGCCAGGGCCCCGGCTTCGGGATGGCGTTCTCGTCAGGTGTCCCCGCGATGCGCTTGCCGCCCGCCGTGCTGCTGGGACATGAGCAGTCGCCACCCGGCCCGTGCCCGGAATGGCCCTGTGGCGCGGGACCTTCCTAACCAATCCCTTCTCCCGCGCGGGGCTCAGGCCTTTCTGCTGCTTCGGGGCTCGGTCCAAGGGCTCCGGGGACCGCGGGGGGTGGGGCTCGCCGGCTGGGCGCGGTCGGGGTGGCCGTAGACTCGGGCGTTTTTGTAATGGGTGCAGCAGGCCTGTGTAATTGTAGTTCATGTAACATTGCTTCTGTGACTGAAAAGAAATAACGTCGAAGCTACCCAGAGGGTTACTGGGACTTTTCACTTTCGTATGTCATTTTCCTTGAACTGAACAGCCCCAGCCTGGCAGCAGGTCCGTTCAGCCACAGGGAGGCTAGACTGGCACAGAGGGACCGGAAGGGCGCTGACTGCCGGGGCGCCGAGCGCGGAGCGGGCCTAAGCCCCGCACGGAGCCGGGTGTCCCGCGCCTGCCGAGCTGGGCCCCCCGAGGCTTCACCGCTCCTGCAGCAGCCTGTCCTGCTGGACTCGGTCTGTGGTCAGACCCGGCTGTTCAAAGGCAGTGTTTTCTTGGACATACAATACCTGTCCCCAGGAAAAAAGAAAATTCAGGAGCCCTACTGAAGTCAAAGGCCAGGTCCGCGGTGCAAACCGGGGGAGGGGGGGGCGCTCACGGTGGGCCACAGCCTGCCACAGCCTGTTTCGGGATGACCTGGGACCTGGGACTTTTACACTGTAATGGCTCATACATATGTGTGGAATAGCCTCGGATGTGCCGCTCGCCCGCAATGCCTAAAACACTGACTGACTGGCTGGCCCTTTAGGGAAGGGGCCTTTTTTTTTTTTTTTAATCCTCACCCGAGGACATTTTTTGCATTTATCTTCAGGCAGAGTGGGAGGGAGGGAGGGAGGAAGAAAGGCAGAGAGAGAAACATCCATGTGAAAGAGACACATAGAGTGGTTGCCACCCACACGACCCCAACTGGGGCTGGGGACAAACTGCAACTGAGGTATGTGCCCTTAGCGGGAACTGAACCCGGGACTCTCTGGCCGGCAGGCCGATGCTCTAACCGCTGAGCCAAACCGGCCAGGGCGAATTACTGCCTTTTCAGTCAAACGTCACTGAGCAGGTAGGTCGGTCCGTCTGTTTGGGTGTCACACCAAGAAGGAAAAAGGAAAGAAAAGCAGAGACCGCCCCTAGGAACTTGGGGCCTTGTTCTCTCTCAACGCTCCGTGTAGCCTGTTTGCCCGATCGGCTCTGTCCTTCAGCTCAGGGTGCAAGTCCCCATCCTTGAAAACAGGCTCCGAGAGTCACTGCTCCAGCGGCTGGAAGCGTGGGCCGTGGCCCCCCGTTGTGGCCGCTCCTTTCGTCTGTTTCTACCTGGCCTCACGTTGTCATGGATTGAAACATTGTTCGCAGACATTACCTTTTTCACCCTTTCCCTGCCGGTGTCTCGGCTGGTGGGAGCATCATCCCGTACACCAAAAAGGTTGCAGGCTCGCTTCCGGTCCAGGCACATGCCTGGGTTGCAGGTTCAATCCCTAGTCAAGGTTTCTCTCTCACATCGATGTCTCTCTCGCACGCTCCCTTCCTCTCTCTCAAATCCATAAACATATCCTCAGGTGAGGATTTTTTAAAAGTTACCTCGTTACTGTGAATTGGTGGCCCGTTGTATCCACGTTAGACTCTGGACCTGGCGCTGCTGTTCCGAAGCCCTCTGCCTCCTTTGCTGCGGACAGAGCGCCTCCCCTGTGGCTCACTCTCCTGGTTTCTCTTCCCTAAGTGGGACTCCCACCGCTTAGCAAGCCTTCACCATGCACCTCTTCCTTCTGCACCCCGTGTCGCCACTGCTGTAGCATACCCGCGTCTCGGGTGTCCCAGCCCAGAGTGTCCTAGTCGCTGGAGGTCACGCGTACTTCAGATCTGCCCGGTAGGAGGCCCAGCAAGCTGTTGGGAATGTGTCTCGAAGCTGCAGGAGGGGTAGGGCGGGAGACACACTTACGTAGCTACTCAGAGCCTAACGACAGAGGAAGAGCTCTGGGAGAGGAGCGGCGTCCCTGTCCCCAGCCCCCCTGAGGTCCTGCGAGAAGGCAGGTTTCCCCATCTACCCGGCAGGTCACGGGCCCGGGGCCCGGAGTGTGCCCAGCTCGGAATCGCTCACTGAAACCCCAGTGTTCAGATGGTCTGTTTCCACCTCCCAGGGCTCCCGAGGGCAGGACCAGCTAGGCAAACCCAGATGTCCCCACAGCCCCACCTGCTAGGGGGCAGGGGGCCCTCCCGCTGATCAGAGGTGGTCAGCTCAGGAGAGATGACCTGTGCACCCCCTCAGGCACTACTGAGAAGCCACGCACCGGCTGTTTGCCCGGTTGTGTGGGGCCAAAAGCAATTTAGGGCAATGTGTTCGTCACAGTCCCTTCACCCCAAACTAGGAGGTTCGGGGGGCTTGCTCAATGAGATTTTACCTTTATTAGCAAAAGTTCACGAAGAGACTACTGATGAGATAAATCACCTTGAATGCAGTGTTTTAAACGCTAGTGATGTCTCTTAGATGGGGATGTGTTTCCTCCGGAGATGTCGGCCGACCGGGAGGTACACCGCCTTCGAGGTCAGGGCAGCCCCTTCACATGTGTTCCGTTCGGCTCGGTCACACGACAACCCTATCCGTACACAGCGTGTGTGCGTTTCCTTTGCGCGTGAACACGCCATCTTTCCAGCTCAATTGATTTTTCCAAGTCGACAAAGGCTATTGATCGCTGCTAAGCTCATTTGAAATGTATTTTGTAATAAAGGGCACTTGGAGGCTGAAACAGCCCTGTCCTTGCCCAGTGGGCGAGGAGTCTGGGAACGCACTCAGGTTGAAATGTACCAAAAGCAAAACAGTTCCCGCATAGAGAGAGGTGTGGGCCATTTTTTTTTTTTAACATTATGTAAAAAATGTAGGCTCTGTTCATTTATCGTCATGTTCCTACGAGACAAGTCACCATCCGGTGTGGACATTCCTGCTACCTTTGGGTTAACATACTTCTCACCTCACTGACCCTAAATTTATGCCAATGTTTGTTGGCCTCATTCCAGGTGATTGTTTTGGTCTGAAATTTCTAGTGGGTGTCAGCAATCGGGGGCAATTTGCAGAAGAATGCACATGTCAAAGCTAGCTCGCTGCATCCCCTCTGACTGAACACAGGTGATGAAGAACCTGAACACAACCAGCGCCAGTGTGCACCACTGCCCCCCAGAGGCCAGACCTGCACAGGACCGTGCAAAAGCCAGGACCGTCCACAGGCGTCTGAGAGGAACATCTCTTGAAAGAAAGTCGTGGTCCTTCCTCCGGTCCAGCAGAAGAAAGGGCTCGCTCTCGGGGCTGCTGGGTTGGCTGGTGGGTCGGCTTTGAGGCCTTTCTGTCATTTCTCCTGACATTCATTTTTCTGGCATTCATCTGAAGTGGTCAGACGCCCATAACTTCCAATGTTGTTGGCCCCTAGCCGCTCTGCCGTTTTTACTGCCTCTGCTTGTGGGTTTCCTCTCCGAGACCTCTGGAACCTGCAGCATGCCCTGTGTAACAGAGAACGCCAGGGCCTCTGCGTCTCGGCACGGCCCATCTGAAGGCTCACCTATGCTGCAGCTCAGCTGTGGTCTTGATGTGTGTTTTTTTTAACATGTTATTTTTTTAGAGAGAGAGGAAGGGAGAGAGAGATAGAAACATCGATATGAGAGAGACACATCAATTGGCCGCCTCCTGCATGCCCCCACTGGGGATCAGGCCCACAACCTGGGCATGTGTCCTGACCGGGAATCGAACCGGCGACCTCTTGGTGCATGGGTCGATGCTCAGCCACTGAGCCACACCGGCCGGGCTGGTCTTACTGTTTTGATCAGTAATTACATTTTTAATCAAGAGGGTGAAATTGCAGGGATTTCAGCCTTCCCATGTTGTGGGTTTGATGAGAAGTGTTTTCATATAGATTTGCGTTGTTCTGCCGGTAATTAAATTCTCATTAAATAAAGACTGTGCCGTGTCTTACTTGTGCCCACTTGATCATTACGAAGTTTTGAATTTTTAAATGAGCCACCTCTCTGAAGATTTTCTGTGCCTTGTTCTTTCTAGCTTTTTTTTTTCCGTTTTCTAACCTCTACTCTTGTATTTTCTATTTCTATTATGATCTTATATGTACTCATTATGACCCACAGGATTTTAGAAAATAATTGTGTTCAAAGCGTACAAAAGTAGAATGTACGTTCATAGAAAAATGCAAATTAAAGTTCACGCGAAAGACGAAGCAGGCGGGCGGTGTGTCCCGCAGAGGGGCACCGTGCGGTCGGGTTCGAGTCCTGAGAGGAGGCGGAGGCTGTGCCCCCTTCCCATCCAGCTGCACCTCAAAGCGGTTGATACCCTTTGGTTAGGGGGGAAGGTAAGTCTAGGAAGGGAGTCCAGCCTTTTCTCACTGAGAGAGCATGAAGGGAGGCTGGAGCCAGGACTGTGAGATACTGGCTTTCAGGTGTGGGGGAAAGGGGCCCAAAGGACAAGCAAAGAGGCCGCCTCAGGAAACCAGCGGGAGCCTGCAAACGCCCAGCGACACCGACCGTGGGGGCGAGGGAAGCCAGGAGAGCACCCCAAGGGGAGGGAAGCCAGGAGAGCACCCCAAGGCGAGGGAAGCCAGGAGAGCACCCCAAGGGGAGGGAAGCCAGGAGAGCACCCCAAGGGGAGGGAAGCCAGGAGAGCACCCCAAGGCGAGGGAAGCCAGGAGAGCACCCCAAGGGGAGGGAAGCCAGGAGAGCACCCCAAGGGGAGGGAAGCCAGGAGAGCACCCCAAGGGGAGGGAAGCCAGGAGAGCACCCCAAGGCGAGGGAAGCCAGGAGAGCACCCCAAGGCGAGGGAAGCCTGGAGAGCACCCCAAGGCGAGCCTCACGCCGTCCTGGCCCTGGAGAAGCAGCACCCAGCGGGAGCGGGGCTGGGGGCACACCAGGTGCTCCAGGTAATGATCCCACGGCTGACCTGCAGCTGCACCCGATTCACAGGGTGCTGAGGACATCTAGACCCGAGGAGGACTGGGTTACTCTTCTGAGGGTGGAAACGGGGAGGAGAAATATATCAATTACATTTATATACCCAATATATCCAAATAAGTCCCGGGGGTTAAAGTCAGGTGAGTCGTGAGGACTTCTGAAGTTAGGAGACACGTTTTTCTCTCTCTGAATGAGGGAAACTTCCAAGGTAGCCGGGGTCAGAGGGAGAAGCCTGAACCGTGAACAGCTTTGGTGAAATCACCTAGTTTGGGGTAAGAGAGAAAGAGTCTTTTTCACCCGCTGTAGACTATGTTTCCCCAGATTCGTGTGTTGAAATCTGAACAAGGTGACAGCATCAGGAGGCCGGCCTCTGGGGGCGGGGACGAAGGGTCAGTGCTCTTCTGAAGGGACCCCAGAGCTCCCAGCCCCCGGGCCAGGGGAACAAGAGGAAGCCAGTCCTCCCCGGACACCAGATCGTGCACCCTGACCTTGGACTTGCCAGCCTCCAACACACGCTTCTGTTTACAAGCCCCCAGTTCAGCCCCAACAGACTAAGACCCGCCCCTGCTCCAGCCTCCACGAAGCCGAGGCCGGGTGGGAGGGTGCCGCTGTGGGAAGGGTGGCCAGAGAGGAAGCACCGTTTGCTTCGTGCTGCGTCTAAAAAGACTGTTAGTAAAGGTCTGTCCTGCCTTTCACTCATTCGAGCGGGGCCAGCTGGGACTGCAGGGACAGCAAAGCGCCACTCGGCAAGTCAGCCGGGGGTCAGCGGCCCTCATCAGCACGCGTGGATTTGCAGCGTGGTGAACCATTCGACAGAGAGGGCCGGTGCACGTTTCATCGGTCCTACAGCTTGAGACCCGAGTCCTGGGAGCTCACGCCGGCAGAGCCTCAGCTGGGCAAGGTCTCCGGACCCAGGTGCCCTCCATCTCTCTCTCCCCTCCTCCCGTGGACCGTCCGTCCTTGGCTGCCAGCCCGGTGGCTGCAGCCGCCGCAGGTGTTACCGAAACATTGCACGGCAGTGTCCCAGGGAGGCAGAGCGGCTCGGGAGTGAGGGGAGCAGGTGTCCTCACAGGCCTCTTCGCCTCCTCCTGGCCAGTCTCAGGCCACAGTCATTCCCAACGCACCCCTGGCAATCAGGTGGGAGTCCTTTAGGTCAGCCAGGAAAGGCCAACTTCCTTAGGCACACGGTTACTGGAGGAAGGGCATGACCAGAACAAAATCCAGGTGTGAGCAAAGTCGGACACCCCTCAAACGGTTGGGATGGGGCTCAGATAAGTCGTTGGTACCAGGCGAAGGGACAGAGGGTGTAGGGGGTGCTCTCTCCCGGTGGCAGAATGAGCTGGAGTCCGAGGTATTCAAGGATCGGGGGGACAACATGTCCCAGTTTTCCAATGCCCACTGGCTCAGAATCAGTAGTAGTAGTGCCACCTGTCACTTTCAAAAGGGCCTTCAACTTGGGCAATGAATGACAGGGGCAGCGTCCACGGGTGACTCGTGTTTTAAGTTCAGAAGACGGCTGGGAGTGGGGCCAGCCAGCTCCCCGCAGGCTCGGACGCACCAGCTCAGCCACCCGCAGCGTGAGGGCGGAGCTCGCCACCTGCCTCCAGAGCGCAGGAGAGGGTGCTGTGCCGCCCGGTGCCAAGGCTGAGGTTCCCACGAGGAAGGCAGCTTGGCATTCCTGAGGTCTCCCAGCTGGACACCTCACTTAGCCGGTGGGCTGTTGATTTTTCCCCGTAAGAGCAGGAGAAAAAGAGACTCAGGAAGTGATGGGAGGACCCCAGAGGGTGGCCGGGACCACCCCATGTCCAGTTTCTGGTTCCACAAGGTTAAGGAGGACGGGCCCCGTGTGTGCCCGCAGGCCTGGAGACGCACGGGAGGTAGATGGGACTGGGTTACGTCATCATGCTGGAACCTTTCATCTTGAGGACAAAGAGGTACGGACCGCAGAGGGAGGGCGGCGGGAGAAGGGGCCGCTCTCGCAAGAGACTGGGCCGGCCGGGCTGTAGCCAACCCTCCTTCGGACCTTCGGACCTTCGGACCGGACTGCGCAAGGAGCTCGCGCCAGAGCCAGGGAAGCTCCCCGACGTCAGGGAGGGCGGTGCGCACAGCCAGGCGTGAGGCAGGTCTTTCCGCTCTCCCTCCTCCCTCCGCGGCCCCACAACCAATCCCTGGCCAGAGGTGGAAGGAAAAGCATCAAGAGAGACCCTGCTCTCCCCCACCTCCAACACACACACGCTCACACACGCATGCACACAAACACACATGAACACACGCACGCGCACGCACAGCAAGCTGCTAGTCACTCTCGGGCAGGGCCAGTGCCGGGATCAGAGCACAGAGATTTCAAAGGGACAAACAACCGTTTTGATTTATTTTATTTATTTTTGGGGGGGGGTTACTTGTAAATAATTTTTCTTTATTGATTTTAGAGAGAGAGGAAGGGAGAGGGAGAGATAGAAACATCGATGAGAGAGCAATTGGCCGCCTCCTGCACGCCCCCCACTGGGGATCGGGCATGTGCCCTGACTAGAAATCGAACCTGCGACCTCTTGGTGCATGGGTTGACCCTCAACCACTGAGCCACACCAGCTGGGCTTTTTAAAATTTATTTTATTTTTTATTATTATTATTATTATTATTTTGACACACAACACTTTTTAAATGAGCAGGGCTAAGTCTGCAGAACTGAGCTGAGCCTGTCCCACGAACCTAGGGACCGGGAAGCCAGGGTGCGGAGCTGGGACTTGCTGCTGCCAAGGGAGCCGCCACCCAGCAGGAAGGATGGTTTGGGGAGATGATCATGAGGAAACATCCCCAAACATTGAGACTCGCTAAGCCGATCACGGTCGAGTCGAGAGAAAACACGGCCTCCCGCTCACCTGAGCTGGTGGCTGGAGACCCACACCGGCCGCCCTGTCGTCAGGCACCTCCTGGGGCCTTCAGCTGCCTGCAGGTGCCCGATCCCTGAGTACCTGGCCCTGTCCTCTCTCTGCTCTTGGGGGGCTACATATGGGTTTTCAAAGGAGGTCCCCAAAGCAAACAAACCCAAGATAATCTAAAGGTTCTTCTGAAAAATCTTGGAATTGTCGAGCTGCTTGGGACATGGGGTTTGTCAGCTGCCCCTCTTGTTTATGTCAGGGGAGCCGAGCCCAGGGAGCAAAGCCCTTGCTCCCACGATCACGCAGCCGAGAGCCTGGCTTTGCTCTCAGGCGGCCGGCATGTCCCCTTCCCGTCTCTCAGTTGTACAGCCTGCAGTGGGTTACTTGACCTCTGAAAGGTCTTTTGTCTCTAACTCTAAAACGGACATGATGATGATACTGATGCCCACCTGGAGGCTGGCGGTGAGGAGTGAGGTGTACAATGTGTGTGCCCGCAGAAGAGCCGGCGTCTGGTCACCAGCTGGGACCAGAGCTGGGCTCCGGGACCCTTCTCCAGTGTTCTTGTCTCATCAAGTCTGACCGACGGCTAACTAGCAGGTCAGAACGCAAAGCTAAAAGCTTCGGCAGTCTTGCCCGGCTGGTGTGGCTCAGGGGTTGAACATCAACCCTGCACCAAGAAGTCGCCAGTTCGATTCCCGGTCAGGGCACATGCCCAGATTGTGGGCCTGATCCCCAGTGGGGGGCATGCAGGAGGCGGCCAAGTGCTCTCTCATCAATGTTTCTATCTCTCTTTCCCTCTCCCTTCCTCTCTCTCTAAAATCAATAAAGAAAAAATATTTAAAAAAAAAAGGCTTCGGAAGTCCTACTTGTGCTCCCAGTACAGCACCTCCCTCAGCCGAGGGTGAGCCCTGACCTGCGTGGTTGGAGCCGGCCGTCAGGGCACATCTGGCTGTGCAGCCAGCAGATACTCGGAGCTGCCGGGCGGGCGCTGTGGCTTCCCGCTCCAAGGTGATCTGCGTGGCATTTGGGTCAATCAATTTAGAGATAATGATTCTTGCCGCATTGCTGTGCATGTCCAATCTCAAGAAATCGGGGCCCCAATTGATTTCTGTGGACTGGTTTCATTTTCTCAGAAAGCGTTTCAGGCCAGACCCTGGCCGGAGCCAGGGTGCTGAGCGGAGGCGGCACCTTTCCATCTCCTTTTGCCCAGGGATGCCTGGCTCTCGCCGCGCTGTTGAATAAAATGGAAAACATCCAGCCCTTTGAGGCTTCGCAAGGACATTTTTCAAGCAGGACTTTTAATCGGGGGGTGGGGTGAAGACACAGAGCCTCTGCCTGCAGGAGACACACGCGCACGCACACACTTTGTCTTTTCCAGAACAAATTTCTCCCGGCGACACCGAGAGATTCGAGAAGCTGGGCTCTTCTCCTGTGCGGTTACCTCAGGGTGAGGACTTCGTTTACAAAAGCCTCAAAATTCAAGTGTAAGGAACCCTAAATGAATAGTTAAAGGGGTAATTAAAAATAGGCAAATGGCCTCATTTCTCTCCTAAACTGGCTGATTTATGCCTTGTTGTGGGTTTCTGAGAACACGAAACTATTAATTTATGTGCGCCGAGAACAGTGAATTCATCCCGGGGAGCCCCGCGGCCTTCAAGGACCCGCTCGTATGTTGGGATCGTTTAAAACTTGCCTAGGAAATGAAGGGAGAATAAAGCCCTTTAGTTTGAGAAGTGCATCTATGTGGCAGTCCCTGGGATATCTGCAGGGTCATTATCCAGAAAGGTTAAGGAGGACTTTATTTTTTTTACATTCGCCGCGTGCTTGTCCCTGCTCACCGTGGTGCATTTCAACTTGTAAAGGGAAGGAGATAACAAAGGGGGAGGGGAGCTTTTTATTCACTTTCCTCTTAATTTCCCGGCCGCCATGCCAGTCCCAGCTTAATGAATGTAATTGCTACCTTTGATGAAAATACTATTATCAAGATCACACATTACATTGGAAAACAGTTTTTCTTTAAACACCGCGACTGCAGCCTCTAATTATGCATGTAACAAGTGTCTCGGAACAAAAGAGCGTGTTGTCTGCAATTGCTCGGAATTGGAGCAAGGCGGATTCGAACAAAGGACAGATTAGATTCGCTCCGGCTCCACAAAGCCCAGCCCTCTGATTAATTTCCTGCAGAAACTAAAACAATTCTCTTAACAGGCGCTCACCCCCTTCTCCAGAATGATCCATATGCCATTTGGGTCTTTCTATAGGATGATAATGGCCCCTGATTTGAACCCCTGTTAGAATATAAGAAAGGGCTTTTATGGACTTCCTCTTTCATATGCAAATGAGCGGCGCGGGATCTTGAGGGATAATGTGCCCCCCCCAAAAGTGACTTTTCAGGGGCTATCAGAGTGCTCCCTGCCAGAGAAAAGTCTGCATTGAGCGCGTTCAACCCAATTATTTTATTAGTTTCGAGAAAGGGGGCACCTTTGCGATGCAGTAAGCCGGCCCTTCTGCAGCCCCTCTCGGAGAGTAGGCGGTTTCCTGACAGGCTCAGGACTGTCCGCACGGTTCCTAACGAAGCGTCAAGCACGCTGGTTAGCGCAGGAGAGCCCGGCTTCGTGCTGCGCTTTGCTGTTCAGCTTGGAGGCTGCAAGTTGGCGAGTTATTTCTTCCTTCATCACCTGTGGGAGGGGGGCCGGGACGATCCTGTCGCGCCTCAGTTCTGCTCCCCCAGCGTTAGTCAAACCAGAAGGAAAAAGCCACGTTCCTTCCCAAAACGCTGCCAGCTCTGAGGGTGAGGTCCGGAGGCCCGCAGCCTGCGTTCAGACCTCAACTCGCAACTTGCCGCTTGTGCGACCTGGAAACAAGTCACCTTTCTACGTCTTTGTTTCCTCGACTGTAAAATGGGGGTCGCACGAAAAGGGTAGTGAGAACTAAATCATACTTGTGACATGTTTGCAACAATACCTGGTCCATGGTAAACACCCAATTCATTTTACTTATTATTTACGACCTGGAAGGAGACACTAGTGTTTAATGAAGTGGGTTTCCCAGAGTCCTGTCACCACTCCCTGCAGCCTGCGGCCTGCTGTCCCCAGGGAAATGACACGGGAAGTCAGACGGAATCCTGCACCCCCAGGGATGAGAAGGCGGCTTGAACCCAAGGTAAGGAGGTTCTGTGTAAATCGGGGCTCTTTCTGGCAGTTCTGCCGTGTTAACCTTGCCCTGAGCCTTTCCAGGGCTCCTGTCCCCACCAGAATGAGTCTCAGACATGGTCCAGGGACCAGCGGACCGCGTGGGATGGAGCGTCTCATCTCTGCTGCTCTGAGTCAGAAGAAAGATCTGGATGCACGGCAGGAGAACCGGCACACCGAGGTCCTCCTTCTTCTCGGATTCAGTACCTGAGTCCCCTGGTCAGGCGGCTTCCTCGGGGCAGCAAGAGCCATCACGACACTGCTCACTGCAGCAGTAGGCCCACCCCATTGTCCTTTCCTGCTAACCTGAGTGTCCCTCTCTGCTCACCAGCGCAAAGCCCCTATGAACCGATGGCAAAGCATAAACGGATTGCAAAGTGAAACTACAGACGGTGTCGGAATTGCGGGCTTCGTGCAGCCATGCACACGACGCTGCAGAAGTACTCGAATGCTAGGCACAGCCACGGCCAGGGTGGGTCTAGCCGTTCCCGACGTGAAGACAAAAATGGGCAAGGGTGACCACGCAGCAGGCACCCAAGGAGAGCCATCTGAGTGCCACGGGTGAAGACACGACCTCGTGGAAATGCACGAAGCTTTTGCATGACTTTGCACGAATGACACATTGTAAAACCACGCTGTGAAAGTCAACCACAGTGAACGGCCCACAGAGTGAGCCATTGGACAGTTTTTTTGCTGGAAAAAAAAAAGGTTGATTTGATATTGATTTGATACCTCCAAATCAACACTGGATTCATTGTCAGCTCGGTCTAAGATTACGGACGCGGTTACAGCCTTGACTTAAAAAATGAGATAATTTATTGTAATACATTATAACACGCATTTTTTTGTTTTAAGACAAATTCCACATCAAACCTCTCCTGTTTTTACCACTTCCTAGGAGAGGAGCTGCCTGCCTCGAGGGTCCATGTAAACTGGGCCGTGTACCAGCAGCGATTCCTCTGAAGTGACAATGACTTCGACCTCCACACGCCAAGTGAGATCTCAGGTCCCGAGGACAAAAGGCACACCGTCTTTTTGTTTATCTATTTATTTTAAGATTTTTAAATGGATTTTAGAGAGAGAGGAAGGCAGAGAGAAAAATCAATGTGAGAACGAAACATCCATCGGCTGCCTCCTGCACGCCCCCTTCCAGGGACCGAGCCTGCAACCATTGAACCAACAACCTCCCGGCGCACGGGATGGCACCCAGCCAGCTGAGCCACCCTGGCCAGGGCCAAAAGGCGCCCGTCCGTACGTGAGGGGTGCCGAGCGGCAGAGCTCCGTCTCTGTGCCATGTGGAAGGGGGAGCTTTTCCAGTGTTGGCCGCCCTACAGCAAAGGACAGTGTACATCTCAGGGCTGGTGGTCAGAAGGAAGGGGGCCCAGGAGGTTTGGACTCCAGTCTGAACTCCTGGGGCTGCAAGGCTTGGACTTGAGGGGTGGAGGGGCAGCCAAGGAGGCAGCCCCAGGTTTGGCCTTAGGCATGTCACGGAATGGGGACGCAAAGCTCTGCCAACACCAGGCAGTGTTCTTGCTGGTCCTCACCGCGAGCCCGAGCCGGAGCGGTGGGGAGGGGCCACCGGGGGACGGAGTCGCAGAGAGCCGGGACGCTGCCGGGCACACAGCCTTCTGTCCTCTTCCAGGAGCCCTGAGGCCCTCGAAGCAGCCGGCCTGCCCCTGGGTCCTGGGCGCAGCCCTGAGGGGCACCTGGGGAGTACAGGGGCGGGGGCGGGGGGCTGGGGCTGGGCCAAGGGCACCCAGTGGGTGCTGGGACACAGGAGGGCCTGAAAGCAGGTGGGGGTGCTCCCGGGAAGACCTGCACATCCATCACCTGTCCCATTCCTCCCGCCGCTGCAACTCTGGAAATTGGCTGGAGCGACGCTCTGAGGAGCCTCCACAGGGGACAGCGTTAACGACAAGCGAGCTTGGAGGCAGCATCTCGGAGTCTTGATGGCGGCGCAAATGACCGGCCATTTCCTGGTCCACTGGTTAGCGGAATTAGCATAGTGTGAGTGGGAGCCCATCCATCTGTCTTCCGTGCTCCTCATCACCGCGGCAAGGTGGAATCAGCCCTCACCTCCGCGTCCATGAAGGGTAATGCCCCACGCTCCCCACGAGCCACGGCGCGGGCGGCCACGTGGGGGCCTGGAGCATCCTCGGCGGGCATCCAGGCCCCGCACGGCACATGGGGGAGCTGGTGTCCAGTGAGGGCTCAGGGTGAAGGTGGGCCCCAAGAGGGAGGGGGTGAGGCAGGGCTCTGGGGGCGCAGTTGGAGGCCTCATAGGTGAGGGCGTGTCAGAGGTTCCCTGAGCCCCGCTCCAGGGCTGCCCTCCCCGGGAAGCTTTCAACCCTGTCCTCGCCTGTCCCCCAGCCAGAGGGGATTGGCTGCAAACCCAGCCCGGGCTCCCACCACACTAACTGAACCCCAATTTTCCCCCAGCCCGGCTCCCTCCTTGCCTTTGCTTCTGGCCACAGCTGCAGGCTGGGTCGGTGGGCACAGTCCCCTGGGGACAGAAGGGAGACAAGGCGGGGAGACGAATCCTCCCTGTGCCCCTGTAACAGGGGCCCCGGGACCCCACCCTCTGCCGGGGGCTCCTCCTGAGGTCAGCTGGCTCCTGGAGCCGCAGGCTATGGCTGGTGCTTGTTAGCAGCCGCCAAGTGGGGTCACCTGGGAGGGCTGGGGTCGGTCGGCTCATGCGTCAGGGGATTTGACCACTCCCGGGGAAGGCGAGAAGGTAGACCGTCCAGGACTTCCAGGACAGGGCCACAGGCGCCGGAACCCAGGTCCACTACACAGTTGCCATGCAAAATGCAGGGATTTCAGATCAACAATGAATAATTTTTAAATGTAAGTATGCCCCAACTATTGCATGAGGCATACTTATGCTGTGCCAGTTATTTTTGTTTATCTGAAATTCAAATTAAACTGGTGTTGGGCGGGGGTGGGGGTTGTTTGTTTGATTGCTTATTTTTTGTATCTTATTTTGTTAGTTGGGGTTTTTTTGTTTGTTTGCTTCTGCTAATCTGGCAGCCTGCCCTTGCCTCTTTCTACTTTGGCATCTCTGGCTTCTGTCCTCAGGATGACTTCAGAGTCACAGGGTGGCTGCTGGAGCTCCAGCCTTCGTCTCCGCAGTCTAGGAAAGCAGAAAGCAAAAGGCGGAGATCAAAAGGACAGCTGTGTCCCATCTGAGTCAGTCTCCTGTAAGGAGGTTTCCCAACTTCAATACGGGCTGTTTCTCTGACAATAATAAGGAATTGTTATTTATTTTGTTAGGTATGATAGATAGGTATTGTGGATATATAAGAACATGTCCTTTTCTGGAGATGGATCCTAAAATATTTAGATGTAAAATGTCTTCATGTCTAAATATTTTTAATTACTTTGGGGAAAAAAGAAGCAAATATGGCAAAATGTTAATAATGACTATATCTGGTGATAGGTATAGATGGGTGTTCATTACTGTAGTCTCTCTACCTTTCTTTATGCTTGAAAATTTTTCTTAAGAAGAAGTTTGGGTGTTTTGGTTTTTCTTTCAAAGAGAGATTTCCCATAATCCCCACCCTACTACTTTTGCTTTCTCATTGACCAGTCCTTGCAGAAATGGGGGCTGGGAAATGTAGTCTTTTAGCTGGCATACTGATGCCTGGATGTCAACCAGGAGGACGGGGAGAGCGGACTCCAGGCAGGAGCTCCCAGCCTATGCCCAGGGCACGATTTCTCGGCTCGCCCTGCCCAGCACACAGAGAGGCAGGGCCCACAGTACCCAAAGCTCTGCTTTGGCTTCCTTGTTGGAACCAGCCCCTCCTGGTCTCACTCAGCCTCCTGACAGGATTTGTACCCTTGGAACAGCGACTTCGTCACAGCCAACCTCTCACCCAAGGTTGAGTATCGAGGGGAGCCCTGCTGAACCCCAAATCTGCGCATCCTACAGCTTGTTCACGCTGTGTGATCTTTGCGAGGGTGCTTAACCCTCCTGGGCCCCTGTGGCCACCTCTGTAAAGAACACACAGTCTAGCTCCTTCCCTTTCTCACTGAGAGGGACTTACATTTCCCCGGTCACAGGGCTGGCCCCCGCACAGGTGAATCAATCTCTCCTGGAAGAAAGACCCTTGAACAGAACGTCACATCCTGAGTTGTCCCAGGTGCCTGGTGTCCCCAGCTGTCATCTAACCAGGGACTAATAATACCTGGTGTGATGCTCATTATGTAACACAAGACCTTGAAGCCATGCTTAAATACATGCTTTACTGCACTCTGCATGCTTGGAACATAGTCGGCCTGCCACAGAAATTTGGGGTGGGGGGTTGGGAGGCACTCTGGTCATCAACTAATGAATGGATAAATAAATGTGGTATATCCATGCAATGGAATATTATACAACTATTAAAAGGAATGGAGCACTGCCCTGGCCAGTTTGCTCCGTGGTTAGAGTGTCGGCCCGCAGACCAATGAGTTGTGGACTCGATTCTGGTCAAGGGCACGTACCTCGATTGCAGTTCGGTCCTGGCCCTGGCCCGGGTCATGTGGGAGGCAACCAGTCCATGTGTGTCTCTCATGTCTATGTTTCTCTCCCTCTCTCTCTCCCTCCCACTCTGTCTGAAGATAAACAGAAAAACATCCTCAGGTGAGGATTGAAAAAAAGGAATGAAGCACTGGTACATGCCACATAAACGAACCTGAGAAACATGATGCTGAGTGACCCAAGCCAGGGACAAAGGACCACATACTGTTAGATCCCATTTCCATGAACTATCCAGACTGGGAAAATGTACAGAGACCGGTGTACATTAGTGGTTGTCTAGGGCTGGGGGATTGAGGAGAAATGGGGAGTGACTGCTAATAGTATGGGGTTTCTTTGGGGGATGATGAAAGTGTTCTAAAATTGACTGTGGGGGCCCTGGCCGGGTAGCTCAGATGGTTAGAGCGTCACCCCAATGTGCCAAGGTTGTGGGTTCGATCCCCGGTCAAGGCACATGCAAGAATCAACCAATGAATGCATAAATAGGTGGAACAGTAAATCAATGTTTCTTTCTCTCTCCTTCTCTCTCTCTTCCTCTCTCTCACACACTCTCTCTCTAAAATCAATCAATAAAAAAATTTTTTTTTAAATTGTGGTGACGCCAGCACAGATCTGCTGATATATTAAAACCTATTGAATTGTACACTTTAAATGGGTGAGTTGTGTGAGATGTGTATTACATCTCAATAAAGCTGTGTTTTAAAAAGTTTTAAAAAATGGCACTCTGAAAACGGGAGCTCTTTTTAGCGATGGCAACCGTATCAACAACAGTGTGTGCGTGCTGAGTGGGGCCAGCTCGTTCCAGACACCCAGGAAGCCCTGGCCACTGCCAGGCGGGAAGCGTCCCAGGTGCCCTGGACCCCGCAGCCTGTGCAGCGGGCCGGGCTGGGAGGAGGTCCCGCCTGGCTCCCGCCCAGCGCCATGGGTTCCAGTTAACGAGCCTCCACTTACATACACTGATCGTTTACCTCCTCCGTTCCCGGCGCGAGATCTATGAGCGAGAAGAAAGGAAGAAGGAGTTCAGGTTTAAACTCTTATCACTGAAGTGAGCCTCCCTCTACATTAAAAACTGCCCAGACCCCGTGGCAGGAATGGGCTCTGTTCCTGGGGCATAAATTTGTGTGTGTGGAAAGAAGACTTATTGGTGAATTTCGCAGTATTTTTCGTTGAACTGGCAGTTGCTAACCATTACACCAGTATTTATTTGATTCTTAAAGAGTACAAGACCATGCACCACAAATAAAGAAGATGGAGTAATAGTTTGTGGCTGGGCCACTAGCTTTAAACTTGAAATGAAGTGTCCAGTTTTGAGTTACTGTGTCCAACCACCATTTGTACAGTTTGAAAAGTGGGGGCATTTTTCCAGGCTGTCAGCCGGCTGCAGTTCATTGCGGTGAGTGATGCCGCCGAGCGGCGGATGTTCTGCTCTGAGCGCTTCACTCACGCCCCGCGCGCATTCCGGGTATTAATCTGGGCCTCCCGGCGTAATTTAGGAAGGCCCTCTAGGTGACACATTCCTGCACATCCTTGTTTTATTGCTTGCTCCCGCAGGTAACAATGTCTCAAAAGTCTTGCTCCTGAATGAAGTTAAAATTACATGTCACCCAATAGCATATGCAGTTTTGTGGCTTATTTTGCTGTCAAAACTACCACCCTGCAACAACATGAGACGTTAATGGGGACGTGGCGTGATTTACCTCGACGGCTCCAGGCTCGGTGGCCGGAGAGGACTCCCCGCGTCCAGGTGGCCACGTGCTGAGGGAAGCCGTGGCTGTCTCGGTCCTTCAGCTCAGCCCTTGATACCCAAACCCTGTCACTGGCCATGGCAGGCCTCTCCCGAGATGAAAATCAATGGTATTTAGATACTCTGCCAAATAATGGGTAAGCGTGTTTTAAGTCATTAGAAAAAAATAACTGTACTTCAAGCTGGGTTAGTCCTCCCCCAACAGAAAGGACCCAGCCAGTGTCCCGTTTAAGCCGGTGACTAAGGTCTATTGAGGACATGCCTGAGATGTGACACACAAATATTTAACTTTAAGGCTAACAGGAGCAGCCTTGATTTATAATATGATGCAATATTTTTCTACCTTGACAAGCCGACATCTTTGCAATGTTTGTCACATCAGGTAGGAAGAAGAGGCCACAAAGCCCACGTGTACCTTCTAATGAAACGTGGCGTGCCCGTATTGGAGGAGAGTGGGATGCAGTTTCAGCTGCCTGGGGGTCTGGGCCAGGAGCTACATGAGGCCTTCCGTGGGCTTTGCCTTCGTGGGCTTTGCCTTCGTGGGCCTCTCCCCCGTAATACAGGTAACTTTAGATATGTACATATGTGTACAGATATTATTATGTTATGTATATTTTTAAGTTCTTATTTTATGACTGCATTGATATCAAGACAAAATCTAGGCTGGATTCCTTGTTGCATGGCCTTTACTGTTATATTCATTTTTTTGCTTCTGATTTTAAAAGAAATGAAAATGTAAACATTTCCGTGGGTGCAGCAGCCCCAGCCTGAGCTGCAGGATCTGAACTTCAGATCGTTCCCCAGGGGTTCCTCCTTCCTTCCTCCCTTCCTCCCTTCCTTCCTTCCTCCCTTCCTCCCTTCCTCCCTTCCTTCCTTCCTCCCTTCCTCCCTTCCTCCCTTCCTCCCTTCCTCCCTTCCTCCCTTCCTTCCTTCCTTCCTTCCTTCCTTCCTTCCTTCCTTCCTCCTTCCTCCTTCCTTCCTTCCCTTCCTTCCTTCCTCCTTCCTTCCTTCCTCCCTCCCTCCCTCCCTCCCTCCCTCTCTCCCTCTCTTCCTTCCTTCCTCCCTCCCTCCCTCCCTCCCTCCCTTCCTTCCTTCCTTCCTTCCTTCCTTCCTTTTTTCCCCAGGGATTTCTTTCTGTCGAGGCCAGGACAGCCGGGCCACGGCGGCTCACGGAGAGGCCTAGGTGACAGGCATCCCACCTCCCCCACCTGGCCCCGTTTGCTCCCGGGCCTCACCCGTTGCTTCCCCCCCCGGGAGCATCAGACACCTTGCCCCTCACTGCCCCCTCCCCAGGTATCTGTCTTTATTGTGACAACAGGCCAGGGCTGGCGCTGTGTGCTTTCCGCGGCATTCGGAGCTGGGCCAGTTCGCGAGCGCGGGGGGGTTGGCTCTGATGATGGGCAAGAGTGTCAACGATGCGCCTCCGCGGCCGACCCCTGACCTCATCGACCGAGCTCCCTCTTCCCAGCAGAGTTTCTGCGGGAGTGGAAAGGGTAGCCATTGTCCCCGGCCGACCAGCCTGCCATTAATAACGTTTTCATCCATGACAGTGACAAACCCGCGGGGCTTGAGGAGAGTTTATTAAGGCCAGTCTATAAATAAGAATTAAATTTTTTTTTAAAAAATGGGTTGACACAGACAGACAGATGAATAAAGTGATTGGAAGAAATAATAAATACAAGAATGGACAAGGAGCCTGGAAAGCGAGGCCCCGGCGGCCTCACCCAGGTTTGGATTTCCTGGAGCCGCGTCCGAACTGCGGGTTCCGTGGAGCCAGGCCCTGGCTGACCTGTCCTCCCGTGATGGCTTCCGTCAGCTGAGAAAGAGGACTGCAGCCCTCCCTGTACGTCAAGCCCACCGTGCAGAGCTGGTCAAGGGTAACCGTCTCACCTGCCCTCAGGCCCCATGCAGAGGGCCCTGCCAGGGAGCTGAAGTGTGGTCCAGGCCTGTGGGCAGTGACAGCCAGTCCCGCCCTTGTCTCGGGAGGGACTGAGCAGAGCAGCCAGGGAGGTGTCTGCCACACCTGGTTCCCGGCTCGGAGTGCCGATCTCTCCTGCAGCCTGGGTGTCCGCAGCGGTGGGCACGGACCTTCCCACTCTGTTTCTCAACCAGCAAGACGGAGGAAGACTTCAGAGCCTGGAGGAGAGGAGAGGGTTCCACTTTCTACTTCCATTTGGCAAATGCCTCGGGAGGGTGTGTTTCCTGGGGGACCCTGAGCCAGGAGCTCCGAGGTGAGGCCAAGGTGGAGTGGCCCCGGACCCGGAGCCTTAGGGGAGAACAGGCAGCTCTGTGGTGAGCACCTGTGGTGATTAAGTCGCACTTTCAACAATCACGATGACTTTTAATTACGTCCTTAGTTGATTTCAAAGCCCTTTTGCACGCGTGCGCTCATGGGCCCTCACAGGAAGCCCAGGAGAGACGCAGGGCGAGCTGGGTGGTCTCCACGTGGGAGGTGTTCCCAGCGCAGAAAGGCCAGGCTTATCTGAGGCCACGCAGGACGTCGGAGAAGAGCCAGGTCACTGTCCCCCGACTGTGGGGAGAAGATGGCGGGTAGGCGGTCCGAGCACTGCAGGAAGACGGGACTTGGCTGGCGTCCTACCTGCCAGGCATGCCCACTGCACGGGCATGGACCCGTCTGGCCTTCAGCCATAACCAGGGAGCGTCCTGCCGACCCTGCCGGGCTGTCGGGCCCTGAACAAGCTTCCGAGTCATCACGTTAGCAGGATTTGAGTCTGGTCGGCGTTTGATTCCTCAGAAGGGACTATCAGTGTGTCCCCTTATTCAGAACAGACAATTAGATTCCAGCCCTGTGGTAATTAATCCTCACTGAAGCAGAATCATCAATAAATCAGAATGCCCCAATATGGAAGCAGGCGATGGGCAAGGTGGGAAGTTCCCCTAAATGTTCTGCCTCCCGTTAGCTCTCAGGTGCCTTGGCACCCAGGCTGGACTGGAGGGTCTGAGGGGTACACCAGATCCTGGGGCTGCACAGAACTCTCACCCACCAGCAAGCGGGAGAAAGACTTCAGAGCCTGGAGGAGAGGAGAGGATTTTACTATCAAATTCCATTTGGCAAATGGCTAGTGAGGGTGGGTTTCGTGCGGGACCCCGAGCCAGGAGCTCCGATGTGAGGCCACGGTAGAGTGGCCCCGGACCCGGAGCCTTAGGGGAGAACAGGCAGCTCTGCGGCTAGTTGTGACAAGCACCGAGAACTTGTCAGCTGTGTGGACGCTGTTCTACTGTGAAGACCTCTGCGGGGGGAAGGAGTTCTAGGAAGACTTCAGAGAGGAGGGGCCCCAGTGACTGAGCCCTGAAGGACAAGCGGGAACGTGCCACATGGGGAAGGGAAGGGCGCCCTGTGGGCATGCTGCGGGCTGAGCTGTGTCCCCGCACATGTACGTGTTGAAGTTTTAACCGTTGGGACCTCAGAATGTGACTTATTTGAAGATACGGCTTTTAAAGAGATAATTAACTTTAAACAAGATCATCGGTGTGGCCCCTCATCCAGTACAACTGAACGGCTGCTGGAGAAGCGGATCTGGACTCCCAGCCGAGGCCACGATCGAAGATGTTTGGAAGCTCTCCGTTGGCATTGCGGCCTCTGGTGTGGGAGAGGGTGGTGGGCTGAACACTGGCCCCCAAAGATATCAGCTCTAACCCTTGGAACCTGCACATGTTCCTAATCCGGAAAAAGGGTCTTTGCAGATGTGATCGAGAGATGGGGAGATTGCTCTGGGTTGTGTCAGCGGACCCTAAATGCAATGGCGTGTACCTCTATAAGAGGGAGGAAGAAGGGGCTTTATGCACACGAGGAGCAGGCAATAATGTCAAGACCGAGCAGAGAGAGACTTGACAATGCTGGTCTTGAAGACGGGGGTGAAGTGGCCACAAGCCAAGGAATGCCGGCAGCCACCGGGAGCCGGAGGGGACGAGGAGCAGCTGTGCCCTGGAGCCTGGAGCACAGCCTGACACCAGCCCAGTAACAAGCGTCACATTCTGGCCCCCAGAACTCAGAGAATAAATCTGTTGTGAGGGCTGTGGTCATTGGTTACGGTAACCCCAGGGAACATACAAGGCAGCAGGCTAGGGCTTGGGTTCAGCCCCGACACCTGCTAGGTGCCCTCTCTATGGGCCTCCCCTGTGCCGTGGGCACGATATCCAATCCCACCGTGCGCCCCGCTGCCCGAGGCTCAAGCAGCTCTGGAAGGGCCTCGTAAATTCAGCACGCACCTTAGGGCCGGGGGCACCCACAGCCGTGTGGTGCCAGGCCCGGGAGCTGTGACACCATCTCAAATCAAGCTGGCTTTGTTTTTGGAGAGTCTGGGCAGCCTGGAGCACCAGTGTCCCCCAGTTTGATCATGAACGTGGAGGCCCCAGAACACTGGCCTGGAAGGCCCTGCCAACTGAGAAACCCCACTGAGGCGGCGGAAGGCCCCCGGGACTCCACCACCTCCTCTCACCCAGGGGGACATGTCCTCTCCAGGCCCAGGCCCTGCCTGTGGGACCGAGGCTGCGGGAAGGAAGAGATGGGGCAGCGGGGTGCGCGCACTGGGGTGCTTGCCCGGAGTGGGGAAGATTCATCCTGCACGGGACCTCTGGCAGCCACCGTGCAGAGGAGCCGGCTGCTGGGCACTGCTGGCCGCCAGCCCCGGGCGGTTCCTGCCAGGAGCCGGCAGCGCCTGCAACCCCAGCCCAGGAGCCGCTAACTGCAGCCCGGCCTGCGCTCTCGACCGCAAGCCCTCTTGGGGTCCTCTCCGGGGGCCCCGCCACCCATCCTTCCCTGGGTCCCATAACTGCCAAGTCACCCTCACCCACATCACCCTCGCTCACTGAAATGACGTCGTTTCCCCTGTTTATTGTCGTGTCCCCCCCCCCCCCCGGGATGTAAGTGCATGGGGACTGGGCCCCGCCACGGAGCACACACTGCATACGGGAATGAAGGACGGGCCACTCAGACCCGGCACCATCTCCCACGCTGGGAAGTCAGGACCCTCAGCCAGAAGGGGAAGGCCCTCCCCGGGCAAGCAGACAAGCTCCCCGCCCCCGCCCCGAGTCAGCATTCACTGGGCTGGTTTCCAGGGCTCTCTAAGGAACTTTCTGGATGCTTCCAGAACAGGAGTGAGGAAGATTCCTGACTTCCTCTCTCTGACCTGGGCTTGCAGTCGAAGGACAGGGAGACCAACCAGACGCCACCGTAATGCAAGGACGGCTGGGCCTGGGGGTCAGACAAGGCCACGGGGGATGGTGGGCGGAGAGAGGGCTCCTGACTGGGCATCGTGGGGGTGCCTTCCTCCCGGGGTCTCAATCAAAGCCCCAAAGGCAAGTAGTTGGGCTTCTTTCAAAAACTGACAGCCCCGTTTCAGCCACAATTCACCATTATCGGGGAGCTTGACAGCCACAGCTCGCGTGGCCGCCTCCTCTGGGAGCAGAACTCGCCAGGGTCCCGCCCATGCCCGAGGATGAGCGCACCCCTTCCCAGCATCCGAGTCCCTCGGTGACATTTTAATCTTGAACTGGAAGGAACTCTTCCCTTAATCACCTTCTGAAAATCTTTAATTGTTAAAATTCTTTTTTTTTTGCCGCTTCAAGTTTCATTGTTTTTAAACAATCCAATTTTACGGGCGTCGCATCCTTAATGTGACCTAATTATGGGGGACGTTATGGGGGAAGCAGCCGTGGGCTGCCTCATCCCGGAGGGAGGCTTTCCGGGGGGTCTTACATCATCACACACCATAATTGCCCATGTTTCCACCAGGGGCTGTGAACGTGCTTCGTTACAAGTAATTAAATGAAGCGCAGCCGGAACTGCACGAGAAGCTGGAACCCGCACAGGAGAGCCCCCGACGGCCAGGTTAGAGCAGCCGCCCTCCCCGGGCCCCTCACACCGCCCTCTTTGCTGTCCCCCCAGCAAGCAGCAGGGACTTCCACCTGCCTGACTGCACCTGGGTGGGTGGGCTCGGGAAACCTCCAGCTGAGTCCTGGCTCTGCTCCTTAACCAGCAGCGTGGCCTTGGATGAGTCCTTTCTCTCCTGGGCTTTGGCTTCCTCGTCTGCGCCCTGGGGGTCATGGCAGTCCTGAGATGCTGGAAGTGAGCCTTCTTTACCAGCTGCAGGGGCCAGACCCGCAACTCTGGAGAATGACCGGAGGGACTGGAGACCTGGCTGCTCAGGACAGCTGCCCCCTGCCAAGCCGGAGTCCTTCACTGGGGCGTCTGTCCTGCCCTCTGCCTGGCACCCCACACACACACCATTTCAGGAGCCCCGCTGGCCTCTGGGGCCCCAAGGCTGAATGTCCTGACATCTCTGTTTCTTTCCCTGCTTTGATTCTCCATGCTAGCGAGGGAGACCTGTGAAGGGGGTATTTCCCAAAGCCCAGTGCGTGGGGCACAGAGCCACCACCCACACCGTCTGGCCTCTCTGCTTCCACTTAAAGGCAAAATTCAGTCACACGGTGTGTGATTCACAAAATCAACCACGTAGTTTTGTCAGTGGCCTCGCAGGTCACACACTGTGCATATTGACAGGGCCGTTGTCCCTAAAGGAAGAGGCACCGCAGACGGGCCTTGGCCATCTTTGCCATCAGTGGGTGTCCAGCGCCCGCCACCGGGAGCTCTTTGGAGCTGAGGTCACCTGGTCATCTTTGCAGATTCTGCCTACGTTCCATCCCCTCCCCCTGCTGTGCCTGCTGCCTGTTTATTCGTTGGTGAACGTAACTCTTATTTCGGAAAGAACATGACTCACCTGCGGATGTCGCTCAAGGGGCCCGGAGGTCACTGGAGACAATGAGGGGATGCAGACCACAGTCCTGCTGGACACTCTGGGGAGCCAGCGGTCTACAGAAATGCTATGACCCCGGCCCAACGCATGAAACCTAGAAGCTAAACAAGAAGTGACTTCTCCTGACAGGAGGGGAGAAGGGAGAGACAGGAAGGGCCCTGGGGCGGGGGCTCTGCTGAGGAGCGGTCCTGCCCTGGCCTCTCCTGCTGGTCGGTGGGTGTCACCGGCAGCCCTTGGTGCCCCACACGCCGCAGCGCCCCCCAGCGGTGGATATGGTTCCAGCTCCTTCAAGGAGAAAGGTGCTGTGGCAATTGGGTGTGTTGTGATGAATCATTCCTGACACCCAGAGGGTTTGCTGCTGAGGTCACTGGTGCGGTGGCAGAGCACACAGGCCCAAGGGACGGCACTGCCACTCTCTAGCTGGGGGTGACTGGGAACATCAACAGCCTCCTAGAGCCTCAGCCTCCTTATCCCTAAAATGGGTCCAGCAATGATGATCGTTATAGTAGGAAATTTGTCGTCGGGTCATCAGGATGAAATGGGGTCGTCCGTGTAAGTTATCCAGCAAGTCCTAAGTGTTCAATGTATCTTGTTACTTCCCTCCCAGAGCACTCTCTTTGTGTTGATCACATTGTATCCTCATGGGAGCTCTGTGAGTCTGTAATTATTGTGACTGTTTTACTGATGAGGAGACCGGGGCTCCAAGAGGTCCCCTGACTTGCTGTGGTCACTGAGCCAGCAGGGGCGGGGCTGGGAGGGCCCCAGTGCACCTGCCCTGGCGGAGTCACCCAGGGTTTTCCGTGTGCATCACGAGTTCACTGTCCCCGCCGAACCACTTCCAGCGCCCAGCCAACCAACTGGCAGGACCATCGAGTGCTGTCAATATCAGGGACACTGGTCACGTGAGGCCACGGGCAATTCAAATGAAGTCAAGATGAGAATTCAGGACCTCAGTAGTGTCGGTGCTTGTGGC